>OZ024880.1:52119465-52552087 GCA_964017185.1 Rugalucina vietnamica | reverse complement strand
CTAGTCTTGACAATTACAACGAATAGAAATGACGTGATAATTATGTTAGACATAAATCCTCTATCCTATTCTGTAGTGACAACCGTTTTACAGTTCCATGATATTCATGTAGATGTTTTGATTTTCCCAGATACAAGAGTAGCCGGATTGGCATATTGGTCACGCCCTTTGTGGCCGTGTGAAATAGATGGGCTGCTTGTACTTCCAGACAAAGCTTATAAACAAATGACCGACCACCTGATTACTTGTTAATCGCATAGAATGTCTGAGCCTGCACATAAAACGTGCCCCTATCACACTACGAAACCGAACTACGAATTTGCCACGAATCGATAAAGGAGTGTTGACCATTTCTATTTAAAAATGCCTATGATTTTCGGAAAAACAAAACCTGGCCGTCTGTCTTCTTAAGCACATATTAAGTTCCCTGACTAAGGCACTATTGGATAACAGAGTTTGTATTCCATGTTACATGCCAAAGGATCTGAATTTTGGGCTAGAACAATCGATTTTCGTATGAAATATATAGTAATCAGGAAAAAGTTTTATAGAGTATTGCCCCCCCCCCCCCCCTGAAAACCAACAAAAGCTTTTGCATATGTATGTGTTGTCATGTATTGCACAATATGTGAAAGTGGCGTGATGGTTCTTTGGGGGGAATGATACTCCAGAGCCCAAAAACCAGAGCCCAAATGTCATAAACAGTTATAGCTACACATTCAGGCAAAGCTAGCATATATGATGTAATGGAAAATGACATAGTACAAAATTATAATGATATGCACTATCAGATATGCACTATCAGAGATGTTATTAACTTGAAACTGAATGCTGCAAAATCAACGTTTATCATTTGGACAACAGACATTAATGGTCCCCATCATTTTGTGTTTCAAAATTTTGGAGACACACTGTACAACCATTCCTTGTTTTTTAGCAGAGTCTCTAATTTATAAAATTTGCATTTCCGTTTTATAATTTCTATTCTATGAGGGCAGGTATTCAGATCTGAATGTACTAGTTGCTGATTTTTGCTCAATAAATGGATTTTGCTGGCATATGGTATTAAAACGCAGTCCAGTTAATCTACTTTTGGTGCATTTGATACTAAAGTTTTTGAAGATTCATTGTTGAATTGTGGAGATAGGTAGCCGTGTTAGTATAGCAGGTGTATATGTCTGGTATGCTACATACATTGGCAATGACAAACTAGGAAGAATTTATCTTACATATTTGGCCACAATAATTCAATTTGTACTTGTTAAATGTCAAAATGTCAATAAAAATGTTGCAAGAACATACTTATTTAGCTACATAGAGTTCTGACTTATTAAATAGTTTTTACTGATTCCAGTATGGATACTCGACACTTTTTGCAACTTTTAGTTATAGAGTATATATGGCAATCGGTAGAAATGCTGTACAGTATACAGGTACCTCCTAAAAGTTTTTCTAACAATATTTCATACTGCAAATTTTTAAACATTTTCGGTGCATTTTTACATGATTCTTGCATGTTTCCTGTTGACTAAATGTTCCAAAATACAAACATGAGTGATAACAATCGTCAGCATGCAAGAAAAAATAATTTTCTACCTTTTTGTATTCATGAAATTTAGACCCCCAACCCCACTGAAACTTCAATTTCTACCAAATGATGACAGAATTTGTAAATATCTGAATACATATCCCTTCATAATACATGAAACTATTGTCCTCAGTATAAAATATCAGCGTCAGGAGCTTAATAGCAGTGGTCTATGCCGCTAAAGTATAGGCATATACAGGCCATATAGTCAACGATCCTTTTAAGATTCGTGGAATTTCGTGAATTTTCTTGTTTATTCGAAATTGCTTATGTAGGCGTCATACCTAGTGTAGGCGTCATACCTAGCCGATGTTAACACGCGATGGACACACGATTATGAAAATTTTCAAATTCGGCGGGGATCGTGAAGACATCGGGCCATTCGTGAGTGCATCGTTACCCATCGTATGCCCATCGGGAGAATTTTTAAGCCTTCGGCATCACCATCGCGAGTGGCATCAAAATCTTTGACATGCCAAAAAAAATACAGGAAGGACACACGATGGTTCAATGTCGTGTTGAGTTCGCGAGTACATCTTGTCCATCGTAAAGACATCGTGAGGCCATCTTCTCACATCGGGACTACATCGTACTTCTGTCGTGTGGCACCATCGGCTAGGTTTTGCTACACGATGGCAATACGAGGGACACACGATGCTGCCCGATTGTGTTACGAAGGCAACACGACATCGGGTGGCCTTCGCAACGCCATCGTATAAGCATCGTATTTGAAAAATCTAGAAAACGATGGCACCAGGATGGAAACACGATATTAACCAAAACTGTTCTAAAATTTGCTCGGGTAACGTGGACATACAAACATTTTGAGGAAAAAAAATAGGAAAAAGGAGGCTGCAGCACTGCTGCTATATACATGCAGCTGGGGCATGACAAAAAACTATGCAGGAGCAACATCATCTCTTACAGGTATTTGGTTTGTTTTAATATTACTCTGTCTTTAAAGCAGTTTCCGTTTTTTCTAATAGACTAACTCATTGCAGAATTCGACACACGAGCGTTTCAACAAGAACAGTTTTGTGCCAGTTTCATGCAAAAGATGGATTTAAAGTACTAGCAAACTGTCACCTCGCAGCTTGAACAGTGTTGTAAAGTAACTGATATTAATTAACTTATTACTTTGGACGTCAACAACGAAAACATACAAATTAAATGCTTTCTCAAAAGATACCATGTATGCACGCAAATGAGACTGAGGCTCGTTCAACCACCAGCCTACAGTATACATGTATGTAGGTACCATGTATTTTATGGAGGCATGGAGTGGAGTGAAACTGTGGAGTGGAGCAGAAAACTATATCAAAACAAATCCACACTAGTTAAACATTATTTTTTGTTATGACTGTTAAAGTCTTAGCACATCATTCATGTACATCTTGTTAGATCATTATCTTTGATAATCTGTTAGAACATGGTATAGCTATGATTGAAACTAACACCCATATCGGAAAGTTTCTTTGTATTCTAAAAAAAGTTATTCCTGTTCCACTCGAAACTTTCCCTCCAGGGTTCCACTTCAAGAATCCACTCCAACACGGCAGCCCAAGACCACTCCAAGACTATACATATATAACTAATTGTGGTCAAACATGAATTAATATATCACATGTATTTAAGTTACTTTAACATTGGTAGTCACGTGTTGCCTTCGGGACACAATCGGGAATACATTTTACACTAAACACGATGTCGCCAAGCCATCGTGAAGCCATCGTGAGACCTTCGTGTACCATTCGCAACAACATCGTATGCAAAACTGCTAGTTCCTCTATCTTCGCGAGTCCTTCGGGTACAATCGTGAGTTATTCGTGTGACCATCATGTGTCCATCGTGTATCCATCGGTAGGCTTCGTGTATGCGTCGGCTCAATATTGGCTTTTTACCAAATTCGTGACGAAAATCGCGCGAAATTGAAAATTTCATATTCGTGTGGCCATCGTGTGTCAAAATCGGCTAGGTATGACGCCACCTTAGCCGATGTTAACACGCGATGGACACACGATTATGAAAATTTTCAAATTCGGCGGGGATCGTGAAGACATCGGGCTATTCGTGAGTGCATCGTTACCCATCGTATGTCCATCGGGAGATTTTTTAAGCCTTCGGCAGTACCATCGCGAGCGGCATCAAAATCTTTGACATGCCAAAAAAATACAGGAAGGACACGATGGTTCAATTTCGTGTTGAGTTCGCGAGTACATCTTGGCCATCGTAAAGCCATCGTGAGGCCATCTTCTCACATCGGGACTACATCGTACTTGTGTCGTGTGGTCATCGGCACCATCGGCTAGGTTTTGCTACACGATGGCACTACGAGGGACACACGATGCTGCCCGGTAGTGTTACGAAGGCAACACGACATCGGGTGGCCTTCGCAACGCCATCGTATAAGCATCGTATTTGAAAAATCTAGAACACGATGGCACTAAGATGGAAACACGATATTAACCAAAACTGTTATAATACTTCCCCGGATAACGTGGACATACAAAACAAAAACAATTAGCACCCACACAACATTTTCTCAGAAGCCTCAAGTGGAATACTTTTAAATCATGGCGTATTTCGATGAAAAAAAAATAGGAAAAAGAAGGTACAAGTAGGCAAAGACCAGGAAAAGGCGCAATCAGAAAAAGATTCCTACTCCATGGGGAAAAAACAAACTAACAATCAGGTACTTATACCATGAAAAATATCGTAAGCCGAATGAGCAGCTATTTTCCCAATAGGTGGCCATTCAGTTACCTTAACTAAAACTATGAAGACACACATAAGGCGCCAACAGTACAAAAAAATTTTAAACACCAAGACATAAAACAAAAAGAACCACCACAGAAGTATCGCCTTGGAACGATCAGTAACACAAAGTTACTGGCGGGCTTAACCCGTTTTTACAGGCGCCTAACCTCACCCTCAGCTTCTGCAGTGGTTCATAACATTTAATAGTTAGTTCTTCGGTCCTCATGGTGAATCTCTAACTAGTCAATGAGTCATCAAGAACAAACAAATAAATCATGATAAACATCCCGATAGCACTGTTGCTATACATCAAGCTGGTGCATGACAAAAAAACTCCTGCAGGAGCAACATCATCTATTACAGGTACATGTATTTGGCTTGTTCATTACTCTGTCTTTAAAGCAGCGCCCGTTTTTCTTCTAACAGACAAACCCATTGCAGAGTTCGACAAACGAGCGTTTAAACAAGAACAGTTTTGTGCCAGTTTCATGTGAAAGATGGATTTAAAGTACTAGAAAACTGACACCATGAAGCTTGAACAGTGTTGTAAAGTTACTGATATTAATTAACTAAGTAAGTAAGTAAGTAAATACTTTATTTAAAGAGGGTAACCCAATTGGTATGGCACCAATCTTCCTTGGGGCCCTCAAAATATAACACATACAATCAACATACATACAATAATAATGATGTCATGGATACATAGTGATGAAGCATAAAATAATCAACAAAATATCAATGTGGAAACAAGAGAGAGAGAGAGAGAGAGAGAGAGAGAGAGAGAGAGAGAGAGAGAGAGAGAGAGAGAGATAGTGAGTGAGTTGTACCATTTATGGCGGCGGAGGTTACTCGTTAAATATTTCTGAGTGGCTTAATCTTTCAGCCATTTAATGCAGCTCTTAACAAATATGTCTAATGACGGAGACATTTTTATAGTTGCGGGGATACTGTTCCAAACAATTACGCCAGAGAAGGTAAGACTACCCTTAAATAAGTTACATTTTGCTTGAGGCACAATATAATTATGCTGCGCAACTGATCTCAAACTTGCGGCGGTGCTATTTAGATTTACATCTCTCATATGAAATAGTTCCTGTAAATAACTGGGAGCTATATTGTTATGAACTTTATACATAACCTTAGCCTTGTTTAGAAAAACAGAATGATCAAAAGATAAAATGTCAAGTCGTTTCAAAGATTCCTCAAGCCCACAATAATCTTGTGACAATATGAGTTTGCATGCTCGTCTTTGTAATTTGTTTATCTTATTTATATTATTATTAGATGCGTTACTCCACACAAAGCTGCAGTACTCAATGTGCGGTTTTATATAAGCATTATAGAACTTAAGTCTGTGATTTGTTGTTAAATAAGACCGTATCTTGCTTAAAAGCCATAAGTTTGACGATAGCTTTTTTGTTATATGGTGAAACTGATCATTCCACAGTAAATTCTCATCCACTTTGTCGGCACCAATCTTGAAGCGCATTTAATGTCAGTTGAAGTTTATATTCAAGTTGATTGATGTTAGGTTGATAGTCATAGAATATAGTATCGTCTGCATAAAGATCAACAGCAGCTGAATCTTTTAGCGCTAATGGCAAATCATTAATAAAAAACAAAAATAGTAATGGACCAAGTATTGAACCTTGAGGAACGCCACATGTGACATGTGCAGGATCGGACAAATGACTACCTAAAGAAACTCGCTGGGTTCTATTAGTTAAATATGATTCAAACCACTTAAGGCATGTTTCGTTACACTTGTAATATTTAAGTTTCTTCAAAAGTATTTTATGATCGACTAAATCAAACGCTTTTCTGAAATCTACAAAACGCAACATATACTTATTACTATATGGACGTCAACAACGAAAGCATACAAAAATGCTTTCTCAAAAGAAACCATGTTTCACGCAAATGAGACTGGGGCTCGTTCAACCACCAGCCTACATTATATGTAGGTACCGTGTATTTTATGGAGACATGGACTGCAGTGGAACTGCGGAGTTGAGCAGAAAACTATATCAAAACAAAACAGATAAAACGTTATTTTGGAGATGACTGTTAACGTCTTAGCACATCATTCATGTACATTTTGGTAGATCCTTATCTTAGATAATCTGTTTGATCATGGTATGGCTATGATTGAAATGGCTATGATTGAAATTAACACCCATATCGGAAAGTTTCTTTGTATTAAAAAAAAAGTAGTTCCTGTGCCACTCGCAACATTCCCTCCAGGGTTCCACTTCAAGAATCCACTCCAATACGGCAGCCTAAGACCACTCCAAAGCTCCAAGCCTTGGCTCCAACCCATAAATAAAGATTAAAACTTGAGATCCTTTAAGAGCAGCTAGCACATTAATGAGAAAGGGGATGGGCCATGCCGCGGTTTCGACTGTTAATAGTCTCGTCAGTGACGCTTTAGGTATGGCAACATGGAGCCAAAGAGAATTACTGAAATTTAGCAACTTTCAACAGGGTTGTCGATACAAAGACTAATAGTATCTAAATGGGGCCAAACATATTAAACATTTATAAGAAAATGAATCTTAACCGATAATAAATTCCTGATTCACGTGATGCCTTCGGGACACAATCGGGAATATATTTAACACTTAACACGATGTCGTCAGGCCATCGTGAAGCCATCGTGAGGCCTTCGTGTATCATTCGCAACAACATCGTATGCAAAACTGCCAGTTCCTCTATCTTCGCGAGTCCTTCGGGTATAATCGTGAGCTATTCGTGTGTCCATCGTGTGTCCATCGTGTTGCAATCGGCAGGCTTCGTGTATGCGTCGGCTCAATATTGGCTTTTTACCAAACTCGTGAAGAAAATCGCGCGAAATTGAAAATTTCATATTCGTGTGGCCATCGTGTGTCAAAATCGGCTAGGTATGACGCCACCTTTACGAACCTGTTAGGACACAGACACGATAGCGTACGAATATTCGGCGGACGCGGCTGAATTCGGCTGCAATTGTACGAACTTAGCAAGAATTCTGAACGATTTACAATAATCTATTGTTGAGTTCGAGAATCAGTTACGAATCAGTTACGAGTATGACGATAACATGTGCGAATAATAAATATTCGTAGCTGTTCGTGACGATTCGTGAGATTTTTTTCTCAAGATAGTCAGTATAAAAGATATAATACACCTTGAGAATCAGTTTCAAAATAAACGAAGGACGATGACCACTTTTTCATACTGTTTTTCTATGGCGCCTAACACTCATTCGGTGATACTTTGGAAACACTTGTTCATAAATTACAACATAACCACCCATTTCTTGAGTCCCTGACTGTAACTCCATCTCTGCAATAGTTTTCACCTCTGAGGCTTGATACTCTTAGGAGTAAAGAAGTAGCCTCTCTTCAACGGAACTGCCTTCTGCCCCATCCTAAATTCTATGCATCTTTCTCCCGTCCTTTGGTGTACCTTTTTAGTTATATGTCTGTTGTCAGATTTGTGGACTTCGTGGCTCGTTCCGGTGCAATCGGCTAACATTCGTGTTATAAACTTCAATATTAAATTTCATTAATCTCCAGCCTCTAACAAACTCGTGGTTAATGCCCCTATCACACTTCGAAACCGAATTGCTACGAATCGATAAATTTTAGGATTCGTGGAATTTCGTGAACTTTTTTTGTTTATTCGAAATTGCTTACAAAGCTGTTAGGTCACAAAGCTCAGGAATTCCCGAAAGAATTACGACTTTGTTACGAATTAAATGCAATATTTTTGGTCGAAAATTCGGGACCAAAGTTTTGAACAGTTCAAAATTTTGGCCACGAATTTCTGACTGACCCACGATTCACAAGAACTTACTACGAATTGTAAGAATTAGTTTAGAACTTCGCGATTCGATTACGTTTCAGCTACGAATTGAAAAAAGTGTCACAAATTGTCAATTCGTGACGATTCGTGAGGCAATTTGTCGTAGTGTGATAGGGGTATAAGTCGTACTTAAAGTCATTTGTGAGACTCTTGGCTGATTCGCATATTGCTGTGAATTCGTAGACAGTTCTTATCCATTTCGTATCTGCTTCGGCATGTGTTCGCGACATTCGTAACGGATTCGTTGTCAATTCGTAGTTTGGTGAAAAGCTCCGGTTTTCCCGAAAGAGTTACGAATTTATCCGAATAAGACAAGATTCAGTTACAATGTCACAGAATGCACTACGACATTGTTACGAATTAAATGCAATTTATTTTGGTCGAAAATTCAGGACCAAAGTTTTGAACAGTTCAAAATTTTGGCCACGAAGACTGACCCACGATTCGAAAGGACTGACTACGAACTGTAAGAATTAGTTTAGAACTTCGCGATTCGATTACGTTTCAGCTACGAATTGGAGAAAGTGTCAAAAATTGTCAATTCGTGACGATTCGTGAACCAATTTGTCGTAGTGTGATAGGGGTATCATACATACAAGTTTTAGTTGTTTACTTGGATGGCTGTATACGAAGCACATTTCGGATGGCATAACATTCCGAAGTCTTAAAAATAGAGGCATTGTCCAGTTGAAAAAGCCAACACCACAGATACCGTAGCCCCCTTTTTAGATTTACATCTTTCTGTTGCAAATGATTTTTTTTTTTCTTCTAAAATTGACGATAAACGCGATTACTTTGATTTTTATATAGTAAATTTTCCGTTTTTGGATGGTGACGTAGCTGTTGTTTGGGACGTAAAACGACAAATTAATTTCCCCAATACTATTTTCAGATCTTTGACCCTGCCTTTGACTCTGTCACTGATCCATTTGCCGCAGGGAAGTTGTTCTATTGCGGTTTACAACAGAATAATTATGAGCATGAAACTTTCGGGAATAAGTTATATGTGGAATTTCATTCTGATGAAACAACTGTGAAAACTGGATTCACAATGACGTATGCCGAAAAATTTAGTGAGTAACGCAGATATGTTATTGTTTTTACTAATTAATCGGCGGATTGATTGATTGATTGATTGATTGATTGATGGATTTATTGATTGAGTTAGTGAGTGAGTGAGTGATCGATCGATCGATTGATTGATTGATTGATTGATTGATTGAAATGGAGATACATGCATTCCTGTACCTCAACATCTTTTGTAACAAATGAATTTCGAAATTTGGTTGACACTCATCACATAATAAATATACTCAGATGCAACAGAAAGTATACACTTTTTGATTGTCAGTGTTTTTAATTTCTTTGTTATCATGTCGACTTTAAAGCTATGTATTTTTGTTGGTTGGGGCCGGAGCTTCTTGTCTGTTGCTTGGCCCACCGGGGTTCAACTGGTGTTTTTCATTTGCTCCGTGTTTCAGTAAGTTATTCGGCGCTTAGGGATCTCCATCGTCGAGCAGCTTACTGAATCTGTTGAGTCCTCGTTTTTGATTCATCAGGATGTTTATCATTTATTTGTTTGTCCTAGATGATTCATTGACTAGTTAGAGATTTATCACGAGGACAGAAGAACTAACGAAATATTAGTTTTTTTCCAACCTCAGTTTTTAAAGTGGGAATTTCTTTCTGATTCCACCAGATTCTGATCGTTGCCTACTTTTACTTTTTTTAAATTTTGCAGAGCAATAACACAATTATAATTATGTATTGTTTGCTCAAAATTGTCATAGGGCATAGGAATAAAAATAGCAGGGGAGCTCAAAGTCAGAAGTAACATTATTTTTAACAGAAGTTTGGAACTGTAGCAGAGCAGTATCACGTGACTTCGATATCATCCGGTCACCTGACCTTGACGGTGACGGCTACTATGACTTTAACGCCCAGTGTAGCTGGCTGATACAGGTGGCATACAATGCAACTATTGTGTACGAGATCTACAATCTGTCTATAGAAATAATGCCTGATGGGAACTGTTATGGCGATTACCTTCTTGTAGAGGTAAGCAAAGCAGTCCAGTCTAAAGGGTGGTCGGGTGTGAATATGCCTCCCCACCCCACTGTCCATTGAGAGTAAGAAATAGATGGGCTGCTTGTGCCTCCAGGCAAACTTTTCCACCAGTATTTTATCATTATCAAGTTTTTTAAAGTTTTATATGCCCAAATCTTAGCTTAGTAGAGAGGAGTCATTTCCATTTCAGCAGGATCAAACCAGATTTCCTAGAGCCGTGTTCGGATATCGAAACATGATGTCTGGACATTGGTTTCCGCCACATGTATTTCGTTATGTCCAAGATACCATTTTTTTTTGTTAGGTATAAATTTTAATATACATCAGTAAATTATTCCTTTTATTACTTTAAACCAGTCTACACCTAAGACTCCCCGATGTTTTGTACTACGTTGCAATATTTTATGATTTATGTAAATATGTGTATATGTTTTATGAGGGCCACATGGTAGAATAGCTTTATATAGTTAAATGTGTTTCACCCTCTTTAAATAAATAAATAAATAAATAAAAGCTGATACACTACTGACTGACAGACCATCTTATTACTGGTTGACCGCCCAGAAGGCTGGACCTGGCCAGGCCCCGAGGTTATAAAACTTTTTTCATGCTCAGCTCAGCTGAGACTAAAATTTATCCTGCTCATAAATGTTAAAATGCCAACAATGTTGGCATTTTAACATTTATCAGCAATATAAATTACAGGCTTTGGTGATCTAAACCTGAAATTTCAATTTATTTGTGCTTTTTCAGTATTTATGGGCAGTTTAAATTTCAAGCTCAGCTGAGCTGAGCATGAAAAAGGTTTTATAACCTCGGGGCCTGGTTTCAAGTTAAAGGTAAAGTAGGTAATGATCAGGAAACGGCGCAATCAGAAAGAAAGCCCCACTCTAAAAATAACGAGATGGAGAAAAACTTAATTGACAATCAGGGCCCAGTTGTTCAAAACTAACGACGTCGTTAGTTAACGTTTCGTTAAAATTTCAAACAAAGTTTAAATTTCAAATTTCAAAGTTTAAATTTTAAATTTCAAAGTTATGGTATCTAGTCGGAAAGCAACGGGGCCGCGCAAGAATATTATCAAACATTTGTAACCAAGAGAAACGTTCGAAATTTTGGTGGTCTTTCTTGAATCGACAGACCATCACCTTTCTTTCCACAATTCAAAGTCATGTTGTGATAGCTTTGCAAAGCTAAAAATATTCAAAGTGACTTTACAACATATCATCGCATCTATTTATCATAATAAAACATCGATTCAAGCCCCTAAATGCATCGAAATGTACCATTCAAAAACCTGGAAATGGCTGTCGAAACAAAGCTCATCTTTGATTGTGAATATCTCAGCGTGTAAAATTGCTCCTATTGGCTCACCCAGGTCATTAAAAAGTTCAGGGTATCTGCCTTCAAACGATACCAAGGGTTCTGGGCCAGGCTCTGGGGGATTTTTATGTTCCAGTATTTACGAAAGGACCCCTCTAAAAATGGAACTCTTTTTCAAAATGGCAACGAGAGTCAGGCGAAAAACTCAACAAGCCTTCCGCTTGAGTACAGCTATTTCCCTCCCTACAAACAGAAAGGCAATGGATCAAAACACTTTAAAATGATGTGTTACCTTATTTGTCTTACTTTAATCCAAATGTACAACACGTTTGCTGTTTAAAACACCATTAAATCCACACAGTTCCATGTTTTGTTTTTGGTTTCATTTCTTGGAATTGACTGACGTAATCAATAAACGTCACAGGTTTTGCGCCCCAGATATCGATTGTGTATTTATTCGCTTATAAGTTAGCAATTATACTAAATCCAATTGTATTTGGCGAATGTCCACCCCAAAAATCACTCAAAAGAATCACTATACCCTTCTCAGTTTCATTTAGGTATGCGCTTCACGTGGACGGGCACCTGCTAATTAATTGACAGATTAATGGGCGCGCGGGCGAGGATATGTGGAAGGTGTTGTGTTATATATACGAGTCAATATATTTTTTCGTAACCAAATCCTGTCCGGGTACTTTTTTTCTGAAAACCGTTTACTTCTGGTAAATGTTTTATGCTTGGAATGTGGTGTGAATCGAGGTGAGTATGGGTCATCCAAAACAAAATCGTTAAAGTGCTAGCAAATATAAAAAATTGTTACTCAAAGTGTCTAAAATGGCATATTTTCGCTGTCTGCAAAATGATTTTTTTTATATCTGTCTCCGATTCAATGATTTTTTTGCTAAGGTGGTTGTTCTAAATACTACTCCATCTTTATTCAATCATTCATGTACGACATAATACATTTTGATAGCAAGTATCCATGGTTTTAATACTAGATTTACGTGTTCAAACTTTGTACCTAGTATTTTGTCCCTGATGTAACAATTTATCTAAAAATACCAAGTACAAGGTGACTCCCCTTGGTAAAGGTGGAACATCTATCTGCATTTTGAAGAGCTACATTGAAATTAAATATGGCTGACTGCCATGATGACACATCTATAGAGTAGATCTGAAAAAATAATAATTACAATTTTCAGGTGAGTGAGTATATTTGTAATAGTTCCCTGATGTAACAGCCTCTACTGGTTATTTGTTTCAAGCGACAATATGTAGGTACTATTCATAAAACGTGTTTAGTGGTTGTGTAAACATTTCACCATAACAATGAACGCACAAGTATATTGGAAGCAATTTGCAGGTGATTCATCTAAAATATGTCCCTGATGTAACGGTCCGTGATGTAACGGTGAAAAGTGTTACATCAGGGACAGAAATCGTTACATCAGGGACAATATTTCGAGGAAATGATATTTATTTCTTATATGCTTTGATTTTATGAGTTTCATTGTATAACACAGAGCAACACAGCAATTCCAATACAGCCAGAGAGTCTGCAGACTTTATAAAGGGTCACTGATGAGGATTCAGTACCCAAAATTGCACAATATGGCCAATACTACCTGCATTTGAACGTTATTGCTACTTCAAAATATCAAACTTTTATAGTTTATACAATTTCAACAAATAGATGTCAAATATGTCTGTTTATCAAACACACGTTACATCAAGTAATATATAGGGTAATTTGGGGGAATATGGACCGCTTAAGCACAAAACGAATCAGTTCAACCACAGGCTATTAACGTTATTATTGTATATCGTGTTTATTTTTAGGCAGGCATCTGTAAACCATTTTAATATAAATTTTACATCATTTTGTATGCTAGTTTTTAGTTGCGTATTACGATAAACACACCCACTGGGTGGTCCAAATTACCCCAAACATTTGAGGTAATATGGACCACTCTACTGGGGTAATACGGACCACAACTTTAAAATGCTGACGATGTCAACATATAAATTCGGAAAACAAAATGCAAACTTCTATTTAAAAGTAGACTATTTAGCATAAAATAAACATAGATTTTCACGAAACATAATTTAATTCACTGGAAAAATGTTTCGCATTAAAAATCAAAACACCTTGACAAACTTACAAAACGGACATTCGCAAAAATGTCACAGATTTCAAAATATGTACACTTTGCTTATAACATTCACTTGTAAAACAATCTATTTTCAAAGATAGCTTAAAACATATCACGCAAGTGCAAAAGTTAAAATTCTAAAGACATGTGGTTTCAAATGTTCAGTGTATCACTTTCAGAAAGAGTTTGAGACAAAATTCTTAGATGGTCCATATTACCCCAAAAGGAAAATTTACATTGGGAAATTGATGGTCCAATTATTACCCCCAGACACGACGTTTATGTCAATGGAGAAATTTTCCAAAACTGAAAAATAGCTCATGCAAATGACCATTTGCATCATCTTCTAAAAATGGTGTATTAGGTTAATTTTACGTGAAACTTGGTTCTATATAAATATCATTAATCTTTTTATTGGTTCTTAAGTGTAAACTAAAACATTTTAAGGGCACGATTTTCACAGGCTGTTTAATTGGGGTTCATTAATATAACCTGTCCGAAAACACCAGCTTGGGTATGAATGTAAAAATGATTTCGATAATTTAGGATGGATAGCCTGGGAATAACTAAATGTTATTACTTTTTGTCAAACATGAGTCTTGAGTAAAATATTTGAAGAAAACACAGGGTGGCCCATATTCCCCAATTGTCCATATTACCCCAAATTACCCTGTTCTTACATTAAGGAAATAATTGAACATTCATCAAAAAGCTGATTTTTCTAGTAAAAAACAAGAGAACAAAGTATACGTTAAGCCAGTAAAAAAGAAACTTTCAGCATAATAACCTGTACATTTATGCCTTTGTCTTTTCGGTTCAAACTGTCTGCAAATTTCAACATTGTCTTTGTATCCAACAAACCGCACATCCTTTGTCCAAAATATGGAATGATTCAGTTTTATTTGGGTTTCGGAAGATTCTCAAAATCAGCGGTATTTTTTCGCATTTGAACATTTGAAAATTAATTTAGCTCATTTAAAAAAAATGGAGCATGGATGTGTGCATACAAAATTCATTACCACTGAACTTGGTCACATTTTAAAGCTTAGACATTGCCATTTCATCATATAGTAAGAAATACAAGATATTTAATTTGCATATTCATGAATTTTAATGAAAATATTAAAAAAATGACAGAAAAATCATGAAAAGTCAATAAATAAACTAATTTGAGGTCGAAACTATAATTGTGGCACTTTGTAATTTAAAGAGTAATTGCATAGGACAAATGTATTGATTTCATGTGCCTAAATTAGAATTATCTCATTTGCATATTCATGAATATTAATAAAATATAGAAAATTAAAGAAAAACAGAGATTAACTAAAGCCATTGCAAGTTTTGGATGGGTTATAAGATCTATCTTGTATCCCTGAAACCAATTTTCATGGCTGCCAGTGTGGTCAGAGGGACCATCTTAATGCCATAAAATATTGTCCTCAACAATGAACACATTTGCATGATGTAAAAAAAAATTATATAGTTTCCACATCTACCCCTTGTGTGATCCTAAAGAACAGGGTGTAGTCGTAAAAGTATTCTATACAAACAATAGCATGCTCTAGAATATTATAATTGGTCTGATAATGATGCATGGACTTAGCAATTTAACCTTAATACTGTAGTGTTCCAGCTTATTGTGGCCCAATTTTAGATGGTTTACATCAGCTGATCAAAACATTTTTCCAATACCTTTCATCGGCAATCTTCTATTTTGCATGCGGTCTCATTGACACTAAATTCCTGTGTAAACAAACAGCTTACCCTCGAGTTTATGCCATTTTTATCCTGTATTTTGTTATAATGAAACAGTAATCCTGGAAAATGAAGCAGATCAAAGCGTGTTTATGTCTTTTGTCCTCCATGTTTGTGTGTACTGTGAAGAGGTGAATTCTGGGTCATGTGTAAAGGCGGTCAATATACATGTCAAATCTCAAGTTGTCAAAGCCAGTCAGTCGCTGTTTTCAAGTCATTTCTGAGAAATCGGTACAGAGATAAATTTTCTGAGAGTATCAGTCATGAAGCCCATTTATTTAGCATCATTTCTGTGGTCATGATAATACAAATTTCATTTAAGATTGGCCTGAATTTTCTGTTTTAAATGACCGACTACTGCCGGTTTTCGCTGTGTAATCCAAGATGGCCGACGTCGGCTTTCTTTCCTCAGCATCCCGCTGTTATTTTGTAGTGGGGTCACATGACCCCGCGGCTTTTTCGTAGTGGGAAATGCAAATCCCGCTACACTTTAGCCATGGGAAAGGGAATCCCACACCATTTAAACGGTGGGGTATGGGAACATGGGATAGGGGGGTATTTAAGAAAGTGCCCGAGAATTCCACGATAACTTCAGATTTCTACTCGGTTAGAGCAACACGCATTTTGGTTAGCTCCGTTATTTTGACTGTTAAAATTGATTTTTGGTCATTTCTTTTGGCAACTTGCATCTAAATTTTAGGAAATAATTTAAGAAAATTTGTTTTAGTAAGGAAGAATAATTTTGATAATTCCAAAAAGTGATTTTGATCAATTTTGCATTAAATTATTATTTTGACAAATATTGAAATAGGCAAATTTCTGAATTCATAGGGCTACATAGCTGATACTGCTTTTTAATAAATAAAGGATAATTTTAGGATTTTTTTTATTTCAGTGTTGCTCATTTATTGCATTTTTGGATTTTATTTCTCCATAAGTCTAAAGCATAATTCAGTCATTTCTCCATAAATTGCCATAAATTATTAGCTTGCATTGCTGTTTTGATCAGATCATTTCCACATTGCTTTTACCAATTCATTTTAGATTCCAAAGTCATTTAGTCCATTAACTCCATAACATTTCAAAGTATTTCTCCATAAATTTCATCTTGTGCTTAATTGGTCTTCTGGCTGGTTTCGACATATGTAAATGTGATCACTGTCATTGCGCGTGAGTTTTCGTGTCTAAATTCTTTTCGTGTCTTCGTTGTAAAATTGAATTAAATCAAAACTCATACTCATCTTGTTAAATCATTACCATGTATTGTTAAAGAAAGATAACTCTGTTTATTTTATTCAAAGTTTACTCTTGTTCATTAAACTTAAATCTGATCAATTTTACATAGCCTTCATTTTGCTTTCTATCCTCATTTAAGATTTAATTTTCTGAAGTTCAAACCCCAATCACGAGGCCTATGTTCACAGAGCTAGTGCATCGTTTCTGGGCTATTTAAACTTTCTCCGTTAAAGTAGAGTCAGTTTGGGTAGCGGATATTAGTTCGAGCCCCGATAATCCTCGCTGAAACCCCGGCACGCAACAAAAGTGGTGGACAGCGGTGCGGTCTTATTTTAAAAAAAAATTTAGACCGTGCGATACGAACTATGAACAGCGAGGACGGTCGCACAGAGGCCGCAGCAAAAACTGATGCAGGCCAGACAGACCTAAACCACAGTTATGAGGCTCGACCACTGCAAACAATGGGTTCAAGCACCATTGTTACCACAACAAACACTACAAGTATGCAAGATACAAGCATGCAACAAGTTTCACAGCCCCATGGCAGACCAACATATATGATGCCCCCTGGTGATACTGAAAATTTACAGGGTCAATCCAGATTACAACCCAACATCACTATAATGAACAGGCCCATTAATGTCGGTTCGCGCTACGACAGCCAGACGAGCATAGCTGATGACCAGATGGGTATGCAAGAAGACCAGGGAGTGGCACACACAAATGAACAGGCTGCAGCAGAAACCTTGTTACATCTATGTAGCAGATCGGCAGTCAGCTGGTCATATGGGGATGCTAACAGTAATACAAGAGGCTCGGGTAACTTAAATCGAGAAGGCCCAAGACCGCAAAGCTACCAAAATATCGCAAGATACGAAAGGATGTCAGAGCACAAGGCAGCTGCAGGCGGTGAATGTGCAGCTACAATGACACAGAATTTGGCCCCCTCCTCACAAGCATATATTTACTCTGACACAAACATACAAAACACCATAGCTGGCCTTGGTAATGCAATGGATAGCTTACAGGCTCACCAGGTCTACATGCATTCTAAGCAAGAAACTATGTCAAGTGCATTACAACAGGTCATGACTATGCTACAATTACTTACAAAAGAAAAACAAGGACTTACCCAAAGTAATGACAGCATGCAAAACGAAAGTAGGACTGGTTCCTCACATGGCGATGTGCAGGGAGTAAACCGCACCGTAGGAGTAAACCGCACCGTAAATACTGGGTTAAACTACGCACCGAGCTGTGATGGTCAAGGTGCAGTTATGTATGTAGCAAATGAGGCCCCATCCTCCTATATTAATGAGACCCAGAGCAGAAATCATTTGCCATGCAGTGAGCAGCATGAGGCATCAAATTCGCAGCCCACTTATTACAGTGAGGCCAATCAACAGTATAGTCAAGGGGAACCGTACCGAACCGATTATCAACAACAAACTGTGAATAGGTCTCTCGGCCAAAGTAGCCAAACTGGCAGGTTCAATGATGGGACAACCGTAAGGTCATCTCACAATGGTCAAAATGCAAGCTACTCTACAGGCTATGATGTAAATAGGGCTGATACAGCAGAGACAATGCCTGATTCAGATGGTAGATGGTTAGAAAGAGGCCAACGCTACATGGAAGGGTCAAGGCAGGTTTCACGCCATACGAATTCATTTAGGCAAACCGGTACAGAAAGATGTCAGGATAACAGGGGCCAACCAACACGAGAACCTTTCGATGCAAAGATTCCACCCTTCAACGGTAAAGAGGACTGGAAGGTGTGGGTGAATCGTTTCGAGGCGGTGGCGGCAAGACGAAATTGGGATGACGAGACGAGACTTGATCACTTGCTACCTAAGCTGCAGGGTAAAGCAGGAGACTTCGTCTATACACAGCTGCCACAACGCACACTCACCAGTTACAACGATCTAATCAAGGAGCTTAACAGTAGATTTCGAGTAGTCGAAACTAAGAAAACATACGCTGCAAGGTTCAGTCAGAGAACTCAGAAGCCAGGAGAAACAGCAGAAGAATTTGCTGCTGAGCTAAAGCGTTTATATGCAAAAGCCTACGAATTCAGAGACGAGAACACCAGACAAGAAGATCTGGTCAGAAGATTTTTAGACGGCCTGAGAGATAGCGAGGCAAGATTTGAAATAGAATATAATAAAGAACCGGATGATATAGATGAAGCGGTATATCACGCCGTGAATTTCATCCAAACCAAGCGTAGAAGTTCGGATGACAGTTATCAAGACAGAAAGTCCAAGAAGTATGCCAGAAGGGCAAGTTATGAAGGTGATAGTCCCATTGAAGGCATAGAATCAGAAACCGAGGATGAGGAGCTTCACCACATATACAGATTACCTACCACTGGAGAACAGAATAGAAAGACCAAAGATAATCGGCCGAAGAAGGAAGGCACTGGGCAGTCTGAAGCATCACAGAGTGAGTCGTTAAAAATCATAGAAGCAACCAAGGAGATGATGCAAACATTCATGGACAAAATGAAGGAAATAGCTCAACCAACAAACCGTTCCCCAGGTAGGCAGCAGTACCCCAATTATCAGGGGCGGAAACCGGTAACATGCTATGGATGCCATCAGCAGGGGCATTTCTTGAGGGACTGTCCTAACAAAGCTGACAAGAATGTGGAGAAGCCAGAAAATCAAGGAAGTAGGGGGAATCAGCCAACGCTAAAGCAGCAGCATGATCGTCCAGCCCCACAACATTTAAACTAGAAAAGGCTTTCTCAGACGGCCACAAGAAAGCCTGTAAAGAAATTAATGGCCAAAAAGAAAATGAACAAGGTAGAGGGGATAACTTTGTGAAGTCCATAAAGGTAACTCGAAGATTACCAGATGGAATCTATGTTCGCGGGTCTGCACAAGGTTATCCTATGCTATTTACTACCGACACGGGCGCATCAAAGACAATTATATCAAGGCGTATATTCGAGTCAATGAGCGCCGAGGATAAACCAAAACTTTCAGGTGCTTCTAAACTTATAGGTGCATGTGGGACACAGATAAAAGAGCAAGGTAAAGGGCTATTTCAGGTAAAATTGGGACCTGTGTCCATAGAGGTCGAAGCCATAGTGGCGGATATTGATGATGATGGGCTTTTAGGGGTTGATGTATTACAAAACAGTACAGAAGGTCCTTCTGATATATTACTGAGCAAGGGTGTCCTACTTATAAATAAGCAGGAAGTCCCAATCATGCAGATTGGCCTGAAAACAAGGGTTCGTCAAGTTACAGCAGCTGACCATTTTGTTATTCCAGCACAATGTGAATCCGTCATAGATGTTTTCGTCGAAAGACATGAATATGACGATTTCGCGACTGAGACCGAGTACTTGGTAGAACCCACAGAGCACTTTCAAGAGTCCTACCCACTACGTATGGCATCAACCCTGGTTGACATAAATGGAGGCTGTACCTGCAAAGTCAGGATTTTAAATCCTTTCCCAACAGCAATGTCTATAAAGCAAGACGCCGTCATAGGACAAGCAGCACCAATTATGGGCAAACCAAGAGTATTAGCCCAGAAAGAAGACCCAACCGAGACAGATAATTTCACGAGCATCCGTCGAGTTATGCTAGAAGAAAAGATCAATCAGGTATCAGACTCTAACACTGCAGCTCCTAGGAAAGAAAAGGTTGGAAGTAGCTGTACAGTACCCGAACATCTGACAGAATTGTACCAAAGAGCAACACAGAATCTTGCACCTGAAGAGAAACAAAAAGTAGCGGACCTCCTTATCAAGTATCAAGACTGTTTTTCTAAAGATGAGTGGGACATTGGCCTTACCCATCTAAGTGAACACGAAATCAAAACAGGAGATAGCCAGCCCATTAAACAACCACCAAGAAGGGTACCGCTGGCATACGCCGAAAAAGAGAAAGCTGCTATAGAAGAACTCAAGGCCAAGGGAGTGATCCGCGACAGCGTGTCGCCATGGGCAAGTCCCATAGTCCTGGTCTCCAAGAAAGATGGAACAGTTAGGCCATGTGTCGACTACCGAAAAGTAAACTCTCTGGTGGAGCCCGACGGATTTCCCCTCCCCAGAATCCAAGACTGTCTAGATGCAGTGGCAGGCTCAAGTCTATTCAGCACGCTTGACCTTACAAGTGGGTATTTCCAAATACCCCTGAAAGAAGAGGATATTCCTAAAAGCGCATTCGTCTGTAAATACGGACATTTTGAGATGACTAGGATGCCTTTTGGTTTAAATAATTCGGCTTCGACGTTCCAGCGGACGATGGAAATGGCATTACAGGGCCTTCAGTGGGTCACCTGTTTGATCTACATCGACGATATCATCGTCTTTGGGAAGGATTTCGATGAGCACCTTTTGAGGGTGGAAGAGGTCTTCGAGAGGCTTCGCTCAGCAGGACTGAAATTAAAACCGACAAAATGTGACCTCCTTCAAAGAGAAGTGGTCTTCCTAGGACATGTGGTGTCTGGTAAGGGAGTGAGTCCAAGCCCTGTGAACATCTCCAAGATAGTGGACTGGCCAAGGCCTAAGACGCCACGACAGGTGAAACAGTTGGTAGCCATGGGATCTTACTATAGGCGTTATGTAAAAAAATTCGCTGCTATGGTAAGACCAATGGTAGAATTGACCAAGAAAAAGAATCGGTTTATCTGGAGCGAGGAATGCGAAGCTGCATTTACATCTCTGAAGAAAGCCTTGGTTAGCTCTGACATCATGGGTTATCCACTCAATGACGCCGGCAGTTTTGTGCTGGACGTGGACGCCTCAGATCAAGGTATTGGGGCTGTACTCCAACAGATACAGGATGGCAGAGAGCGAGTAATCGCATACGCCAGTAGGTCTTTGAACAAGGCAGAGAAAAACTATTGTATCACAGAAAAAGAGCTACTGGCGGTGCGATTCTTCATAGAATACTTCCGCCAGTATTTGCTGGGTAGAAGGTTTGTGGTGCGCTCAGATCACCAGTCACTGATATGGCTATTCAGGTTGAAGGAGCCACGTGGAAAAATCGCTCGCTGGATCGAAATCCTAAGCCAGTATGACTTTTCCATAGAGTATCGGCCTGGACATAAGCAAGGTCACTGCGACGCCCTTTCAAGGTGTGAAAATCCCAGAGACTGCGATTGCCCTGATCAGGACATGAACGAACCGCTGAAATGTGGCCCATGTAAGAAGTGCATAAAGAGGGCACAAGACATGTTGCATGAGGGCCACATCAAGGAAATCACAGGGAATGTTGAAGCAGAAAAAGCCACTATAGCCGATGCTAAGGATGCGGAGGCAGAACAGGTTAGGGCAGCTAAAGAAGAAGCAGAACCACAACCAGGCACATCACAGCAAGGAGATGGCAATAGACGGATGACCAGACAGAGTGCCTATACTCCTTGGGCTAATGGCTGGTCAACAGCTGAGTTGCAGACTTTACAACTGGAAGACCCTGATGTTGGTCCTATTTTGCAGGCAAAAGTAGCAAATGAGAAACCTAGCAGCAAGGACATGGTACGAAAAAGTCCCGCTTGTAGGCACTATTGGATATTATGGGACATGCTCACAGTTCACCAAGGGCTGCTTTTCAAGAAGTTTGTGAAGAAAGATGGTACTGGTGACTACCAGCAATTCATTGTGCCTAGAGCATTAAAGAAAGATATCATGTTTCAGATGCATGATTCAGTCATTTCAGGGCACTTAGGATGCAAAAAGACTAAAGAGAAGACACTTCAGAGGTTCTACTGGTATGCCCTCAAGGAAGACATCAATCTGTACATCCGGAAATGCGACACCTGCGAAGCGAACAAGAAACCGATCGTTACACCGAAAGCGCCTTTAGGATCACTGAGGTCTGGTGCTCCCGGCGACTTCATTGCCACTGATTACCTCGGTCCTTTTCCTGTAACCGATAGGGGTAACCGGTATATTCTCTTGCTGACCGATCACTTCACAAAGTATGTCGAAATCTTACCTGTTCCAGACATGACAGCAGAGGTATGTGCTTCTAAAGTTGTAAATGAATTTATTTCCAGGTGGGGTTGTCCACTGACACTGCACAGTGATCAAGGTCGCACGTATGAGAGCAATGTCTTCCGTGAGATGTGCCGAATGCTGGAAATAAAGAAGAGCCGGACTAGCCCGCGAAATCCCAAAGGCAATGGTCAGTCCGAGCGCTTCAACAGGACGCTGCTACGCATGATCAAGGCGTATTTGCGGGGCAGCCAAAAAGATTGGGATCTCCATCTAGGATGTCTGGCCGGTGCATATCGGGCTACACCTAATGAGGCAACCAAGCTTACGCCAAATCTCTTGATGATGGGCAGAGAAGTGCGGCTTCCAGCGGAGTTGGTCTTTGGCAGCATAGAAAACTACCAGAACCAAGAAATTACCTCATATGGTGAGTATGTGGACTCATTGAGAGAACGCATGCAACATGCTCATGATGTGGCCCGAAAGCATTTGGACCATGCGGCACAAAGAAGTCGAGACATTTACGACACCAAGGTGCTGGTCAACAAATATCAGCCAGGCGATGCAGTGTGGAGTCTCCTGGAAGCTAGGAAGTTAGGGGTTATGCCAAAGCTAGAACCAGCCTATGAGGGTCCGTTCCTAGTCAAAGCAAACTACGCGGACATTGACTTTCTGTTACAGATAGACCAATCTGGAAAAGAACGGGTGTCACACCATGACAAGCTTAAGCCGTACAGGGGTGACTATCCACCAAGATGGCTCGTTAGAGCAAAGAAGAAGCTACTGAAGTCAGAGTAGAACTAGTGATATCAGAGAAGACACTGCTTTATTTTCTGTGTGTGCATGTATTACTGAATGTTAACATTTGATTAAATTAAAGATGATTTCACTTTACACAGTAGTCCTTGTTAATTGAAGAAACTAGAAATAAGTGTAGATGGACAGAGAAGTAGGGTATGATGAATCTGATGCTGATGAAGATGAAGACCTATTAGGTGGCAATGAGACTCATATTCGCGGTAGGGTCATTGAGACAGTTGGGGCTATAGAGGTCGGTTTGAGAAGTAGAAACGTAAGCGTTCGGTGTAACACGGAAAGGGTATGATGTTCGGCCGTTTTATTTGAGAAAAGAGAAAGGTAATCGTTCGGCAGTATTTGATGCAGAATAGAAGAAAGACTATAGCCTGGAAGAGCTGTCAGAACTGACCATGGTAAGAAGAGCGAGTTTGAAGGCCGCCTAGATTAGAGGTCTGAGTAATACCAAAAACGGTAGCGATTGAAGTCTTGAAAATGACGAAGAGAAATCGCAGTTACGTTCGGCGTCAAAACAGTATTATTACACTTGCGAGTTAGATGAATAATGGCGCGGCACGAGTATGAAGACAGTGATCGCGGTCAAACCAGTCATAAGGTTTTAAAAGGGGGTCTACCTGAAAATTGATCGATCTGTTAACGTTTTCTATTTCTAGTTACGAAAGATGGAAGTTAATACTTACGACAAAGAGCTGGTCGACAGAGCCAAACATCGAGGCAGGGCCTACCTATGCCTGGCGTGCCACTATACGAAGAAGGTCAGATACGTAGACGAACATGGAAAGATGGAGGACCACATCTTACGCCATCACATAGAGGCAGACCGAATCCCTTTCTTCTGCTCACTCTGCAAGTTTAAGTGTCTAAAGAAGGACCAGTTTGTCAGACACCTCTCCCACTACGCCCGGCATGTGTCGATGGCGGCAGCCAGGAAAGTAGTCGACCATTCGCCGTGGATGGTTGAAAGTCCAAACCCCTACCCGGTAGGAGAGATGGATATGGTTAAACTCTCACAAGAGGAGAGTCTGCGGTTCTTTCTGGAGCGATCAACGCAGAGGCAATCACCCCTCATCAATGCGGGTCTAACTAAGCTACAATGCGGGAACCTGGAAGCGGACATTAATGAGGAGACGTTGAGAACGGGTGTTATTTCTGCTCCAGCTGCTGTGACCCAGATGCCGGTCTCAACCACCGTGCCACCAGTTGGACAGACGCAGATGTTAGGAGCACCAGTCTACTGGTACCCGCAGCAGCAGGGCCTCTTTGCTCAGATTCAACAGTGGCTGGCTAACACCACCGGGGGCTCACTCCAAGGACCAGTGTCATCGGCTCTACCTATCCAGCCATCGACCATCCAACCAGTAGCGGCACAACAGCAACAATTCCAGACTCAGCAGCCAGGGACACCCCTTCTTGCACCATCACCGGGTCACCAAGCCACGATGATCTCTACAGGGCTAGATACTGCATCAAGTACCGGCTATGTTGAGGCTTATGTACCGGAGGAACCGGTGGATGACGAACCAGGGCAACCAGCTATTGAAGATCCAGTGCACAGGGCAGAAGAACCAGTGGAAGCTAAAAAGTCAGAGACATCTACTACAGCAGGGGATGATGATGAGGATAACCAGGAAGCAGGAGTAGCGAACCCGACGGCAGTGGCTGATCCGACGGAGGTGGTGGAAGATATAACAAGCCAGCTATTAGGGGCGGAGGAACAGAACCTTAACAGTCCGGTGGTGGAACCGAAGAAGCGAAAGATTAATCCAGGAGCAGAGGCAGTAGCGAGCGGGAGCAGTGACGAGAAAGAGGCAACGACAGAAGAGACGGTGAGCAAGAGAAGGAAGGTGGAGGAAGGAACAGAAGAGGTCAACATCAGTCTGGTAGCAATGAATAGTCTAGTGACAACATTGCAGAGCTTGAAAGGTCAGATGGGGAGAAATGAGAAAGCTAGTGACAAGGTAGACAGGGCCCTAACAGACATGGCGGCTCAGATGAGCCAGGTCACCGATGCCTTACACCGATGGAAGGAAGTTATTAATGACAGCGTGAGAGAGGAGAAGGTCAGAGAGGAGAGGAGGATAGAAGCAGACAGGAGGAGGGAAGAGGCAAAGAGGAAAGAACAAGAGGCAGAAGTGAAGAGAGCAGATAAAAGGAGAGAGGATGATAGAAAAGATCGCCAAGAGATGCGGGCGTTGATGACAGAACTCAGGGAGTGGTTGAAGGAGAAGAAGAAGAGTGAAGCAAGAACAGAAACAACGGATCGGAGGGGGAGCACACTGACAGATAGCCGACAGAGAGCAGAGGATAGCAGAGACAGAGGCAACAGAAGGGGTAGAACTACAAGAGCGGAAGAAAGTCACGGAAGTAGAGGCAGAGAAAGGGAAGAAGAGAGAAGAGGGAGAAGCAGGGACCGGTCTGGGTCATCCAGTAACTCTGGTAGAGACAACAGGAGAGTGAGGCTAAGGAGAGATGAAGGGCGAGATGCAGAGGAAAGCAGTAGTAAGACGGAAGACGAGAAAGAGCGCAAGAAGGATACGAATGCAGTAAGGGGAGACCAGGGGGACAGAAAGGACAGCAACAAGAAGGACGACGAGAAGGAAAATGTAGCAAGGGAGGACGAGAAAGACAGAAACAAGGAGGATGACGAGGAAAGGGAAACGGGATGGGATCGCAGAGAAAGGTTCGACTCTACGAACACTAGAAGAGAAACGGGTGACCTGAGAGAGAAGTTAAAGAGAGGTGACAAGCGAGAGGAGGATGACAAAAAAGCGCAGGGGGACAAGCAAGAAAAGCAAGTGAAGTCGATATTTGGAAAAACCAATTCGGAAAACAAAATAAAGGACTGTGGAAAAGGCAATTGAAACTCTTATAAACGCGGAACAAACTGATGTGAAAATAAAGGACTGTGTAACACGAGATAAACATGAACTGTTAAATAGTGATATAAACATGAACTTTGGAAACTTAAATACAAACATGAACTGTGAAACTTAGGTGGCTTGAATATGAACTGTGTAATTAAAGTACAATAAAACATGAACTGTTGAAACTGATATAAACATGAACTGTGAAGAAATAGTGATATAAACAAGAACTGTGTAAACTAATATAAACATGAACTGTGTTAACTGACAAAAACATGAACTGTGAAACAAAGGAGATATGAACTGTGAAAGATGAACTGTGATAAACTGAAGTGCAACGAGAACTGTTATGGTCATGCTTAAACAAGAACCAATGGACTGTGAATATATATATATTAAATTGAAACTTAAGGGATTAATGTTAACTTAATAGTAAAGGGGAAAGGGGGTGGATCTTTAAAAGTATGAGTGAGAGTATGTGTGATCTTTGATCTGCAAAAACTATGAACGCAATTTGTGCCGTTTTTGTGTCTATAACATTGGCTCACAAACAGTGCCTTTAGCTGTCACCCGATGTAGTTTGTGTTGCCAATGTTATTTGTTACATTGCATGGAATGATTATGATAGGGCACAAAGTGAGGTCATAGTTTCACTGTCTTAATGTTTTATGTAAAATTTGTATTTGAAACATGTGCTCAAAATGAATCTAGTCTGATGGCAATACATGATGAATAATATGTATGTTTCAACTTTAATGAAAATGTTATGATATATGGCCAAAGTCTCAATGTTTAATTCTATGTTTGCATACCTTTGGCCAACATATAATCAAATGTTTTATGTAAGGTTAACTGTTCAAATGTTCCCAATTTAATGCTATGTGATTGGGATATATTGTTCTTTAAAGTAATAACACTCAAGTTATAGTAAATTACTGTTTGAATTGTTGATAAATGTTTTCATATTGCAATACTTTTAAATTTTCATTACCATTTCATCTTTCAACATTGTAAATAGTGAAACTGTTAAAAAGGTTATTTTTATGAACTCATCATCTAGAGAAGATCTCTATCAGTCTTCATACTTCATTAAGAACCTTTGACAATTCATTCATGCTTTTGTAAAACATGTATTTTATTGTTCAGAAGAAATCATCATTTAGAGAAATTAATCTCTATCAGATTCTTAAAAGGATTAACTTTAACACCTTAAGTGCCATATATGTCTATTTAATGTAAGTCAACCTTTTGAATGAAATCATCATTTAGAGAAGATCTCTATCAGCATTCATTTCACAATATGCTCTTTTGACAAGTTAACTAGGTTTATTGTTTTAAGGCATTACTGCATTGCCACTCATTGTGTAATCATCATCTTGAGATATGTTCAGTATCTCTATCAGTTTTCAATGTTAATGTACATAGTTTTGGCACTTCGTTGTTACATGTTTTTTTTTGGTGCCGTGACCAGGATAAAATGTTGACATTACCTCGTGCTTAACAAATTGTGCTTTGTAAGCTGGGATGGTTCGGAACTCTTATTCAGAGTCGTTAGATGGAACTTTAACGACCCTGGAGGGGGGTAATGTAGTGTTCCAGCTTATTGTGGCCCAATTTTAGATGGTTTACATCAGCTGATCAAAACATTTTTCCAATACCTTTCATCGGCAATCTTCTATTTTGCATGCGGTCTCATTGACACTAAATTCCTGTGTAAACAAACAGCTTACCCTCGAGTTTATGCCATTTTTATCCTGTATTTTGTTATAATGAAACAGTAATCCTGGAAAATGAAGCAGATCAAAGCGTGTTTATGTCTTTTGTCCTCCATGTTTGTGTGTACTGTGAAGAGGTGAATTCTGGGTCATGTGTAAAGGCGGTCAATATACATGTCAAATCTCAAGTTGTCAAAGCCAGTCAGTCGCTGTTTTCAAGTCATTTCTGAGAAATCGGTACAGAGATAAATTTTCTGAGAGTATCAGTCATGAAGCCCATTTATTTAGCATCATTTCTGTGGTCATGATAATACAAATTTCATTTAAGATTGGCCTGAATTTTCTGTTTTAAATGACCGACTACTGCCGGTTTTCGCTGTGTAATCCAAGATGGCCGACGTCGGCTTTCTTTCCTCAGCATCCCGCTGTTATTTTGTAGTGGGGTCACATGACCCCGCGGCTTTTTCGTAGTGGGAAATGCAAATCCCGCTACACTTTAGCCATGGGAAAGGGAATCCCACACCATTTAAACGGTGGGGTATGGGAACATGGGATAGGGGGGTATTTAAGAAAGTGCCCGAGAATTCCACGATAACTTCAGATTTCTACTCGGTTAGAGCAACACGCATTTTGGTTAGCTCCGTTATTTTGACTGTTAAAATTGATTTTTGGTCATTTCTTTTGGCAACTTGCATCTAAATTTTAGGAAATAATTTAAGAAAATTTGTTTTAGTAAGGAAGAATAATTTTGATAATTCCAAAAAGTGATTTTGATCAATTTTGCATTAAATTATTATTTTGACAAATATTGAAATAGGCAAATTTCTGAATTCATAGGGCTACATAGCTGATACTGCTTTTTAATAAATAAAGGATAATTTTAGGATTTTTTTATTTCAGTGTTGCTCATTTATTGCATTTTTGGATTTTATTTCTCCATAAGTCTAAAGCATAATTCAGTCATTTCTCCATAAATTGCCATAAATTATTAGCTTGCATTGCTGTTTTGATCAGATCATTTCCACATTGCTTTTACCAATTCATTTTAGATTCCAAAGTCATTTAGTCCATTAACTCCATAACATTTCAAAGTATTTCTCCATAAATTTCATCTTGTGCTTAATTGGTCTTCTGGCTGGTTTCGACATATGTAAATGTGATCACTGTCATTGCGCGTGAGTTTTCGTGTCTAAATTCTTTTCGTGTCTTCGTTGTAAAATTGAATTAAATCAAAACTCATACTCATCTTGTTAAATCATTACCATGTATTGTTAAAGAAAGATAACTCTGTTTATTTTATTCAAAGTTTACTCTTGTTCATTAAACTTAAATCTGATCAATTTTACATAGCCTTCATTTTGCTTTCTATCCTCATTTAAGATTTAATTTTCTGAAGTTCAAACCCCAATCACGAGGCCTATGTTCACAGAGCTAGTGCATCGTTTCTGGGCTATTTAAACTTTCTCCGTTAAAGTAGAGTCAGTTTGGGTAGCGGATATTAGTTCGAGCCCCGATAATCCTCGCTGAAACCCCGGCACGCAACAATACCTATTATTCAAATCACTAATTTCGCTTATTCATGAAAACAATAAAACACACAAGAAATCGGAGAAAAATCTTAGATGAAATAGGGGTATATGTACAAAATCAATCACTAAAAGCAGAGCTGTTACAAACCCAGAATGCTAAAAGAACTATCAAATAAATGCTATGGCTATGTACTCTGACTCTTATGTCTCATATATAAGCATGATCTTATTTTCAATTTCATGAATTTTAATGGAAACTTCATAAATAGGAATGAAAAAGTGAAAAATTTAACCGGCAAACATAAAAATGATGCTTTTCTCAGCAAGCAAAAGCCCTAACATGCTAAAAATGACATTAAATGGTTGCTAGGGCAATATTATACCATCCTGTACTACAATATGTTAGTCATTCAATTTTTTTTTATTTCATGAATATTAACAAAACCTTTTGAATTTAGAGGAAAGTTACGGAAATATTAAGGCAGTTTACATAGAAAATCACATGAATTTTGGCTACTGATAGACCTAGAGTGCTATAGGACAATATTCTATAACCATATTACCTGTTATATAAATAAAAAGTGACTTTTGTTGTATGGGTATCAATGAGATCACTAAGAATAAGAGAAAAAATAACGAAAAATGAAGTGATATACCAACACAATTGCATATATCTCAGCTGCCAATTGCCATATGTGCTGCAATGGTACCAATAGAATGCTAGGATGATGCAATTATGTCATGCAGTCTGATCACACTTATTTTTTTAATTTTTGAGAGTACTGAATAAAATGTATGAAAAGTGTAATATTAACAGAAAATTGAAGCTTGTGCTCTAATAAATTTAAATCTTGGTTGCCTGCAAGTGTACCCTTGTTTATCTGAATACATGATAATACAATATTGTACTAGCTATTATTGATGTCATTTTGAGATCTCTACAGCCATTGGTAGTCGAAATATATTCAATTTTGTTGGTGTACCCCTTCATTCTTCGTTGATGTTTCCCTTATTTATATAAATCTCATTAATATCATTCTAATAGAAGAAGCTGGTGATTTAAATATCGGATTATATAGTTATAGAACATTGTCCTAGCAATTATTTGATACCAAGTATAGCTCTCTAGGTCAGTCAGTAGCCAAGATACATGTGATTCTCTATGTATACCACCTTATTTTTTCCGTAATTTCCATCTAAATTCAAAAGGTTTTGTTAATATTCATAATACAAAAAATCAATTGACTTATATATTGTAGTACAGGATGGTATACTAATGTCCTGGCAATCAATTCATGCCATTTTCAACGTGTAAGGGCTTTTGGTTGCCGAGATACACACCATTTTTTAGGTTTGCCGGTTATTTTTTTTCCCATTTTTTCATTCAAATTTATGAAGTTTTCATGAAAATTCATGAAACTGAAAAAATATGATCATTCTTATATGAGACTTTAGGGTCATAGAACACTGTCGTAGCATTCATTTTATACTTCTTTCAGCATCCTAGGTTTGTGAACAGCTATGGTTTAAGTGACTTTGTATGTATACCCCCATTTTTCTCTGATTTCTTGTGTGTTTCATTCATTTTCATGAATAAGCAATATCAATGATTTGAAAAATAGGTATTACGGTTAAATTGATCAGTCCATGCATCACAACCAAACCCATTATAGTATTTTAGAGCACGCTTTTGTTCGTATATGAATATTTTTGTGAGTACACCCTATTCTTTAGAATCACAGTAGGGGTGGATGCGAAAACTATATAATTTTACATCATGCAAATGTGTCCATCGTTGAGGACAATATTTTATGGCATTTAGATGGTCCTTCTGAACACACTGGCAGCCATGAACATTGGTGTCAGGGATGCAAGGTAGATCTTGTAACCCATCCAAAACCTTGAAATTGCTAGAGTGTATCCCTCGTTTTTCCTCGATTTTCGACATTTTCTATTAATATTCATGAATATGCAAATAAGATAATTGTCATTTTGGCCCATGACATCAATAGATTTGTCATATGGTATTATTGGTTCAATAACAAAGTGTCACAATGATAGTTTCGACCTCAAATTTAGTTTATTTATTGATTTTTAACGATTTTCTGTCATTTTTACTGTTTTCATTAAAATTCATGAATATGCAAATTAGATATCTTTTAAGGGTCACCGAATAGTGTTCTACACGGGGGAGAGATCCATGAACTTGTTTATTAATGTCACTTTCCTATTTGAGATGTTTGAATTTTTAATAACTAACCCCTTGAAATGGTTGCAAAAATATATATTGACTCATATATGTATGATAATTTAAAAAAAAATGGATTGAAATACTAAAGGGGCTATTGAAGGGTGTTTAGATTTACACATGGTAGAGGGATAGGCCAATGAATTTGGAGTTTCCGAGAACTTTCAAGGGAGTCTGAACCCCACCTCCATCCCCTTTCAAACATCTTGAGCAATCCCCGGAGTGTACTCCCATATTAAAGCAGTACGGGTATGTGCCGCAAAAAAAGCCCCCCCTTTTTGAGATTTATTAGCTCTAAAAGCACCCACTTTTTTCTGAATGCACCCATTTTTTTTCCCACTTCGATCAGCTCTAAAGGTACAACTTGACCGTTCTTTCTTTTCAACTCTGAAAGCACCCATTTTTTTTTTCAGTTTTATCAGCTCCGTAAGCCCCCCCCCCTTTTTTTTTTTTTTTTTTTGTTTAACCTAGGGCGACACATATATACCAATTTTATATGTGGGTACCCCCACCCCGGGCCTCTATGATTGACAAGAAGGAAATCGACCGGCATTTACACATTCGTCTCCTATGGTTAACAGTAGATAACAGAAAAAAAAAGTTGTTGAATGAAGGGTGCTGGGCAAAATGATATTTCTTGTGACTCCATTGCCGTAGAAATGAGCAGATATTTTACCTTCGATTTTCCCCAAGCATGAGTCGGGGTGAATGAAAACTTAGAAGGTTGCCTTGGGATATTAAGCAGGGATTTTACCGAAATGTGTGTCCCTGCAGTGCAGAGTTGTAAGTCGTAGGGGTGACCAAGGCTAGTTGATGCATGGGGTAGGTTGATGCAGTTTCAATAAATCGTCAACGAGGTTATCTAAGACACCAGAACTACAAAATAAAGTTGTCCTTTGCTTAATACCATCTTTTCCGGAAGTTTGGTGGGGTTTTAAGAACAATATGAAAATTGTATCAACATGCCCCGATCTGATGAAATGTCTAGTCAACGCATCATCCGTGTAATATAATTATATTCCTTAACCCCATGTTTATGTATTGAAACTGGGTTATACGGGGTATTCAATTTTTTTTTCTAATCCAAAACATAGATTGTGGGTACTCGGCGAGACGATTTGAACGTGTACACACAACTGATGTTTTGTCAAATTTTCAATTTTTACAGCTGAGAAAAATCTCTGTATATTTCATGGGCAAGTTTTCGTTGTGTTACGGCTACGAAGTCATCACAGTAGACCTACCTTCTATCCAAACAATCTCTATTCTTTTGAGCAAACCAAAATGTTAATGCCGGTGCTATCAATACATCATAACACCGTGATTGTCACAATATCGGTATCAAAAGGTAAAAAAAATAAGCCATAAAAAAGAGAAACAATGAAGAGGGAGGGGGGGGGGGTGAAACCGGTAACTTCACCTTCAGCGTCTGCTGTTAGTTAGATTCTAGTTTTTTTTTTTTTTTTTTTTTTTTCGATCTCAAGAATGCTACCTGTTATGTTCTCTGTATGCCACCACCATGCTGAAATAACAACCAATAGGCATTACGGTACAAGTCGTCCCGACATGACTGAAAAATTGCTGACTGGGGCGTTAAGCCTCCATACAAAAAAGAGAGAGAGAAAAAAAATATGAAAAACAAAAAAGAAAAACAAGTAACGATTATGATCTTGACCAACAAATTAGCTGTCCAGGGGAAGCAATCAATACGCAGCATGCTAAAATTCGACACGCAGTTTATTATCTTAGCTGGTGAGTACGTGTGTTGTGCAGAGAAAATTGTATAAAATTGAATTTGAATATTAAATAAAAACTGAAATAAAATGATTAAATTTATGAATAAATAAAAATAGTTCAGACAAAAATAGAGAGAATGAAATAGACGAATAAGTTTACTTCAGACAATTTTAGAGAACAAAGAGCAAAAATTTTTAAATGGCTTTTATCACTCAGCTTGTCACAGTTTTGACAAGTATTTAACATATCTTTTGTACAATCTAAATTCGCTTGTCTGTCGGTCATTTTAGCAAGTTTTATGAGCTCAGTTGCGCAACTCCTAATAAACTTAATCTTGTTTGGCATGGATAATGCCGGTAAGAAAGTCTAAACTAAAGTCTCGCACAATCACGGTCCTCTTGCCCAAATCTCGTATTGTCACGTGGTAATCCATGATAAGTAAGTCTCTATTTCATTGGCTGGTTTTCGTTTAATTGTTTAATTGGCTAAATTTGTAATGAGGTAGAGTGAACGGCCCCACGAAAAAAAAAAGTTAGTTAGATTTTGGACACTGGTGGAATACCACGGAACAAAATAAATCGGATTTCCGAGTTAAAATAAAATTAAGAACTTTGTATTTAATACTGGATTGCCAGTTGAAACTTTTTTAAAGTTGGATAGCCAAAGTGTTTTATAAATCTGAGAAAATTGTTTTGTGTTGTTATATGATTTTATGGATTTCCATAAAGGAACTGAAAACTGAACTTGGTTTATTATCATTTACGAACACTCCAAATTCAAGATTCTGCAAGCACACGCCTACAGCAGAACACTTGGTGACAGAATCGCAGGGTAGAGATAATTTCGGAACTCATAAGCCAAGCGAGTGCAAAACCTACCAGAGCAATTCCCCAACGAAAAGAAAGACACATCAGGTATGGATTATTTTCCTGGAAACGACGGTAAACGACGGATGATTTCGCCGCGTCAGTGCTTCAGATGTGGACATAACCATGTATTTGGACAGTGTCGAGCATTACATGCAAAATGCTTTTTGTGCTTTCAAACTGGACATTACAGGAAAGTCTGCAGAAACAAGGCACAACAGCTAAAGTGTACTAAAACAAAAGGAAGGGACTCCGAGCGAATGACGACGTTTATCCGGAAGAAGACAGCAGAATCGATGCCATTCTGTTTAATACCAAATGATGAACTTTCAAAGTGTTTTATGAAAAACTGTGGTATCCATGAGAATTACCAAAAACAACTAAAAGACGTACAGGTATCGGCTGCTCAAATTCAATCAGAAATCGTTTCAACTCAAGAAAATCTTAAACAACAGCTTTGTGAGTTACGAGAATCAGCTTCCCGTGAAAGATCAGACTTTATTTCCAAACAGGAAAACATGAACAAAAAACTAGAAGAAGCTAAAAACCTGGAATTGAACTAACGGCGAAGACGTGATTCACTTCAAGAACAATTATATCTGGAGGAACACAAACTTGAGAAGGTTGAGGACAAACTTACCACCACTAAACAACGGAATTCCGATTTAGAAAGAGAAAATTTGGAACTGCAAAAACGTGTAGCCGCTTTGGAAATTGAAACAGAACATTTACGTACTGAAGTTAAGGAGTCACAACGTGCGATTAACATTAAAATATCGGAGTTACATGAAATGACAAAACAGAGAAACGCTGTGTTTCAATATTTTCATGAAAATGATAAACATGTGGCGTGTAAATCAAAAGAACAAGCTCTAAGGAATGAATTTCTTTGGTTACTAGACAATGTGGGCTACGCGAGAAATGTGCATGGTAGATCGGGTTACCATTATGAGTGCGACAAATGTGGAAGCTCAAAAGTGCACAGCAATGCACACTGTTTGGCAATGGGAACAAGCTGTGGCTTATGCCATAAAGCAAACCATTTCTCTACAAAATGTAGAAGTGTTCTTAGGAGACGGAATAACGCTCCTTCATGGTTGCTCGATCTACTCAGCGAACTCGCCGAAACCGTTTCATCTAAATAATATGAAGATTGTTTTAAGAGTTACTTTGCTGGTCACCGTAAATGAAAAATATTTAATGCAGATCAATTTGCTAGGAAATGCTAGATTGTAAACTATTTTAAATTTTCCATTTCACGGGAGTGAAATAAAATAGGGGCGGGGAACGTGTTGTGCAGAGAAAATTGTATAAAATTGAATTTGAATATTAAATAAAAACTGAAATAAAATGATTAAATTTATGAATAAATAAAAATAGTTCAGACAAAAATAGAGAGAATGAAATAGACGAATAAGTTTACTTCAGACAATTTTAGAGAACAAAGAGCAAAAATTTTTAAATGGCTTTTATCACTCAGCTTGTCACAGTTTTGACAAGTATTTAACATATCTTTTGTACAATCTAAATTCGCTTGTCTGTCGGTCATTTTAGCAAGTTTTATGAGCTCAGTTGCGCAACTCCTAATAAACTTAATCTTGTTTGGCATGGATAATGCCGGTAAGAAAGTCTAAACTAAAGTCTCGCACAATCACGGTCCTCTTGCCCAAATCTCGTATTGTCACGTGGTAATCCATGATAAGTAAGTCTCTATTTCATTGGCTGGTTTTCGTTTAATTGTTTAATTGGCTAAATTTGTAATGAGGTAGAGTGAACGGCCCCACGAAAAAAAAAAGTTAGTTAGATTTTGGACACTGGTGGAATACCACGGAACAAAATAAATCGGATTTCCGAGTTAAAATAAAATTAAGAACTTTGTATTTAATACTGGATTGCCAGTTGAAACTTTTTTAAAGTTGGATAGCCAAAGTGTTTTATAAATCTGAGAAAATTGTTTTGTGTTGTTATATGATTTTATGGATTTCCATAAAGGAACTGAAAACTGAACTTGGTTTATTATCATTTACGAACACTCCAAATTCAAGATTCTGCAAGCACACGCCTACAGCAGAACACGTGTCTTGCTATGATGTCAAAAATTAACCCAAGACTCGCCTCGCTTCCAAGAAAAAGTAAGAATGGGAGTGAACTGCTTAGGCATTTTACAATTCCGGGTGTTATTTTCAATTTGAGGAACACAATGATGAGATTCCATTGTTTATTTCTTCACCAAGGTGTAAAAGTTTTGATATTTTCCTTACTTTTCCTTCAAACATAGATTATGGGTGCACGTTAGAACCGCCTCGGCGAGGCGGTTCTTACGAGTACCAGCAATCTATGTTTTGGAGCTTACCCTAGTGTTACTACACAAAAATGGGGTGTAAGGGGGTATTCAATACACGGACATGTTATCCTGATAAAATTCCAGTGTGTGTGTGTGGGGGGGGGGCTTACAACGGTTCTTCTGGGGTGGTTAGCGGCTAGTTGTTCAATCTTTCAAAGAGAGCTAATTACCAGGGTGACGATGTTATGTTCTATAACATCAGCCTAATAAATCGGCGAATCAATCACTTATTCACGTCCCATATCTGTAACAAAACCTTGAGATCTACACACGACTTTAGCTTACATTTCAGGGGAAACAACAAATGCGTGACCTGGATTATTTATATACACATTGGTTTCCCCTTCCTATAGACGCTTCTTTTTATAGGCGGATGGACGACGAACGGACACCGGAGCATGGGTACACTATAAGCTCACCTTGTGAGCTTAACGGCTAAGGTGAGCTAAAACGAGTCTGGAGATGCCCAATAATTAAAACATGTTCTGAGGAAAAACTATGTCACCCCAACCGACCAAATCTAACTAAACAGTCTAGTTTGTGCAATTTAGTTGAAATTAGCACAAACATGGCCTAGTGAACTTTCAGTAATGTTTCTGTTAAAATCCATCCATTGACTGATTCAGAATATATTGTGGGCCGGCGGAAGTGTTTTTTTTTTTTTTTCAGTTTTATGGGACGTTTGCAAAGAAAATTAGGTCGAGGTCACCAAAATCTAAATTCTTTCAGCTATATTCCAACCATGACAGTATATAGGCTGTGAAAGTTTACTGTCAAAATCCAGACACTGTTCCAAGACATCCCATCAGAAAGAAGCTATGCGGACACCAACAGGATCAGCACCAGAGATAATATGATCACTCTTCTTTCGGGGTGGAGGGAAGGGGGGACATAATAAGAATATGATACTTCATGTCAAAATTTGGCTTCGACTGGCAAAGAGGTTTAAGATCTTTTAAAATTGTGGATGACTGCCTATCTAATAAGCTCTCACCTATGAGCCTTTGGTGAGCTTAACTGAGAAAGGAAATGGTTGATAAGAAATGAAAGAAAACAACAACACATCATTTTATACCAGTTTGAATGTCTGTTGTAATTATGCGTATACATGACATTGGACAATCAACAAAATTTCAACAAAATCTGGCTGCTTAGGCACAATACATAGATGCTTGAAATTTCAAATTTGCGCTGCTAAATAAGAACACCATCAATATACATAGGCAAAATGAAAGGCACATATCAGCTGTCCAGTAACTGCACAGCTGATCAGCAGCTTTGTTATCGTTACGCAGGTAGTACAACCACTTTTCTTCAATCCAAAATTTCAAGCTTCTAGCCTTCTTCTGTGATTGCATAGGCCGGATTGTGTCAGACATGGTTGGCAGCGAAGACGGTCGGAATGTACTAGTACTGAGACAGAAATAGCTCAGACGGGCATACAATGAGATATGGTTGTCTGATGGGTGAGAAAAGTTCAACTGTTACCCCAAAGGGTTAAGCTCAGTTCTCATATTGCCATGAATCAATCTGCTAACATTGAAGAAATTGTATGAATAACATTAATTCTTTATCACTATGAATGGCTTTAGAAATACATAACATTTGAGTTGTCTCCCTTCCAATTTAACATTGAAATTTGTTGTTGTTGGTTCCTGGTGCTTTTTTTCTTATTATTGAGAATGCAGCTGTTATCTGTTTTTGAGGATTTTAATTTTAGGATTGGAATGTGTGCACATGCACAAAGCATTCCCATTGTTTTTCGTCAACAGAATAATAAGAAAATGACAATTATGTACAAGACAACCAATGCTTATCGAATGAAGACAGCTACATGTATACCTTACAATTTGACACAACATACAATCCTCAACATGTCTTATTTGAGAACAAAGGTGTGCAAAAAGTGTTAACAACAAATATATTTTATATTATGAAACTTTTGAAAACAATCATTTTGCAATACACTTGATATGCACCATGAAAACAGTGTGAAAGTTTTATTTTACAATGCACAAGGAAAATAAATTCTGGTATGCTGGGTCACAATCTTCTCCATTGACAACACAAAGTACATGTATAGTAATGATATGTCTTGTTCCTGGGTTTATTTGCATCTTTGGTACAACCATGGCAGGTGAGAAGTATATGTCAACCAACAAACTTTAACCCTCCTCTATCTTCTTGGCCTAAAAATAAACAGGGAATAACAATTTTTATGCAATTTGTCATGTAGCTCTGTCTCATATATAGCCCTGAATTTAAAATTACCAATGCACACTCTTCGTTAGAATAAAGTATCATTAGGAAAACACTTTCGAGTAATACCCACATTTTCCTTGCAGCAATAAAAATTTTCTTTTCGTCTGTTTCAATTTTCTTTTTTTTTTTTTTTGCTTCTGATCATATATTGAACAGCCACCATGACATTACAGAGACATACTCCAATGAATATATGCATTAACAGATTCTCGTAAGTACAACAAATTTAATTGAACTTTGCAAAAACAATGCAAACCCTCAAGTATCTTTATGTTTCTCATAATAATGAAATCTGAATTGATATTTGTATGCTTAAACTCAGATCTAATAATCCTGGATATGTAACTACTGTGAATGTATGGTATTTATTAGAAATATGTTGTCTTGGCTAGGTTGTCAAATCTGTAATTGATAAGTTGACAAGCTGATAATTCAATTATATGAGCAAATATCCAAGATTTTTTTTTATTAAGCAATAGCTTTATTATATTAAAATCAAGCAACGACAACATAAATTGACATTTGCTTTAGTGCCATATCCAGGTTATTTTAGATCTGAGGTATAATACACATGTATATTAAAAGAAAATTGCATGTTAAACATACAAACAATTCAGATACCATCACTGACTTACCTGCATAGGTTTTGTTTGTTAATGTATTGGGCAGTGGTGGCTTCATCTTAGCTTCCTGTTCAAATGGGGTGGTGGTGGCTGTTCATTTGATGTTCAGCATGAACTCTTGTTTCACTAAAATCAGAATAAAAATCATATAGCATTCGACCACAGAATTAAACAGTCATGGTATCACAGTCAACAACTGGAAGTTTGTAATTTAAAAACAAACAAAAATGATAATGACACTTGCAAAAATGGTAATGATAGTAGAAATTCTGGTTATGGGGGGTACAGGGGTGTATAGAACATCAGGTGTTAGGTGGGGTTGAGCAAACAAATCAATATTCTGATCAAAATGTCTATTTATTTCACTGAAAATTTTCATTTTATTTACAGCAGAAAAAAATATTGCATGACCAAGTTATCATAATATTAAAATATGATGACATATGTAATGAGTCATTGTAAGTTGTAGCCCCACCCTACCAGCCTGCTGCCCCCCCCCTCCCACCCCCCCCCCACACACACACACATATATATGGATACTACTGGGTAGAGTGGGGCCCCTGTGGGGATATCCAGATTAAAGTGCAATAACTTTTTGTCCCTGCAGCGGCAGTGCAGGGAAGATGCCAGGTTTTTACAGTATTATCCTTACCCCAATGAGGCAGGGCAAAGATCATGGGTTTGACCTCAAGTGTCTCCTGAGACAATGGGGTTGACTTATTGCAGGGCACCGAAAACTGGAATGTTATAATCTCGGCCCTTCCCCACAGTTTAGGGTGGAGGGGCATGTTCCTATTTGTGTAGAAAATTACGCTTGGCATTTCGCAGAGTAACTTGAGATGATGATCAGAAATTGATCGCCTCAGTATATGAAGATATATAGTGGAGCGGACTGACGCAGGGGTAGAGTGGTTGATTCCAGTCTTGGCGGTCCCAGGCTCAATCCTCAGCTGGGGCACTTTTAGTTGTGGCCTTGAGCAAGTCACATTTTCCACAGCTCCTAAGGTTATGCACCAGTCATTTGTAAACACTGCACCCCCCCCACACACACACCTAGGGAAAGGGTGGGGGAAATTAACAGGGCTGAAGTGCGGGGCAATTACTTTTCAAGTGTCCCGGCAGTGCATGCGAAATAACGGGGTTTGACATTAAGATTTTTACCCCAGAGAGATTTTCTACTGCGAAGGGCGGGGCAAAGAGCAAACTTTTGACCTCCAGTTTGCCCCCTGGGTGGGGCTCAGAGCAGAGACCTGAAACTGAAAAGTCATAATCCCTGCCCTTCCCCGTAGGTGGGGGAGCAGTGGTTACAAATGACTGGTTCATAATGGTCAGAAATCAGTGGCGGATTTAGAGGGGGTTCAAGGGGTTCGCTTGAACCCCCCTCTGGACCCACATTATTTCGTTTTCATGGAGAATTTCAAAAGATTTTGTGTGAAATTCGGCAAACGAATCCCCCTTTTCTACATTTGAACCCCCTCTTCAGAAATCCTGGATCCGCCCCTGGAAATTCTCAGTAAACGGTAAAGAAAAACAAAACAAAAATGTCTGACTTGGCAATGCTGCGCGTCAATGTTGACCGATGTCATTTCTTTCCAACAAAGATTTTGAGAAATATTTTGGAAAGTGCAGAACAGTAGTCGAATTAAACTCTTCTGTGAATAACGCTGTAAAACAACACTGAATGGCTTTAATTGTGTTTATTCCATTTCTTACCACTTTTGTGGAGGTGTTGTCAAACTTGTTATCGATTTTGTTTTTTTACACATTCCGGAAGCTCAACTTTGATTTTGATGACGATTTCCTCAATAAATTGGACTTCTCCCGCGTAGCTACTCAGCTATAAGACGGACTAGAGTTTACACTTCGAGTTTTTGATAAATGTTCCGTTATTCCTTCTGGGAGATTTTTATGTTCCATTATTTTCAAAGACATGTCTCTCAAGATAATAATTTTCGAGAACTCAGGTGCTTCTTTTCCCATTGCATTTATATAGCGTTCCTTGATCTGTTAAAGTTAAAAATGTTAAAAATAGATGTAAATAGGATAGAAAAAAGTAAACAAATATCAAGACAGAACTGACACTTCAAGTTACTCGCAAAATAAAGCCCATAAATTAGGGAGATTTTCGCGCCATTTTCATGACGCCATTTTGAAGGGATTATTTTGTGACGCGCTCGGTGACGTTTTGTAAATACTTTCACAACTTTTGACGTCGTTGCCGTCCGACTAATCAATGTACTTTCAAAACATTAGCATTTACTGTGTTCCATAACGTCAACGTCATTTTGGCGTTTTCCAATAACGTCAACGTCATTTTGGCGTTTTTACATCACTTCCTGCTAAATTCACCTAATTTTGGCGTTTTTGCTGTCATTTCCTGTTATTTCTATCTGACGAAGGGAGTAATCCCGAAACATGTTATAGAAAGAAAATTACTGTGTTGATTTTGATTTGATCCCAGCTATTAAACATTAATATTACAAATACACTGTTATTTTTTTTTTTTTTTTTTTGAAAAAATGTGAGGATTCTCACATTTTTTCAACAAAAAAAATAACAGTGTATTTGTTACTTTAGCTGATATTTGCTTAACAAATTTATGTATTAACGATATCGTTAAGCTAACGATGCTTTGAACAACTGGCCCCAGATATTTATACAAAGAAAACATATCGTAAGCAGAGTGAGCAGCTAAACGCCAATAGGCGGCCACTCAGTTACCCGAACTTAATTAAAAATACGAAAACGCGACTACATACGTTGCTGCGCCCACCTCAATAATGATTTATTATGTTTTGGCATCAATTCATCTGTGAGTGATATTTGCGAGTTTTTATTCAAATTACAAATAACACTTAGACTTTCTTTGAAAATCAATATTTTATTTTGTACGTGTATCTTGAAATCGAATCATCCTTAAATAATTACATTTTTTTTTTCTCAGGTAAATGACCGAGTAACGTGCGTCACCTGCTCCCTAACACATCTCCCTCAAAGACTAATCAGAAGGATACTTTTTGAACTAGGAGATCAGGCATATTGTGGCTCTGCCGTTAAAATACCAGCTAAAAGAACCAACACACGTGTCTTACGACTCAAATTCTTTTCTGACCATAGGAAAAGTTTTGGTGGATTTAAATTTGTTTACAGAGCGCATGAAAGTGAGTATGCAATTCATTAAGAAAATGTATGTCTATGTTATTATAGTGAAATTATGACAAAAATGACTAATTTTAGTACAAAAAGATTGACGATTTTATTATTTTTGCTTAAAACATGGATTGCTGAGTTAGATCCGCCTCGCCCAAGCGGTTCCAACTTGTATCAACAATCTATGTTTTAGGGCAAAAATAAGTAAATTATATCCCAGCATACCCTTGCATACCTTCAGTTAACTATATAAAAGTGGGGTGTTCAGGGCCATTCACTATTATATGGACATGTTTGCATGATGTACAAAAATATTGTCAGAGACCAGCTGCTCAGAATAAAATATCGAAGACGTGATTATTTTGTATAAGGCCTTGTTCGCAAAACTATATATGTCCAATGCCAAGAGTCGGATATGTAGCGAAAACTGATGACCTGAGCCATTGTTTTTACGTTTGCAAAAACGGGTTCAAACTACTTTATGTCGTTGCCCGTAATCATTATACGACTGACCGTTCCAATGCGGTACTCCTAGGTTTTTAGCTCACCTGTGCGGTAGGTGAGTTTCGCTGAATAACAACGATTTGATAAAATATTATTACTTCCAGTAAAATACTACGAAGAAAACCTGACAGACGATTCAGGATGGATATTTCCTCCTAAAGTCAGTCTTGAAGGCTATACGTACAAACACTTATTTTGTGAATGGAAGATAATCGGACGGCCTGGAATGAACATATGGTTTCAGATTGTATACGTGAAAATCAAGTCACAACTGGCAGAGCAGGAATCGTGTTCAGAATACTACCTAGCGGTACGTACCATGAAAATTGTACCCCATTAAAAACACTTTTTAAAGTAACACTGGGGTTTACAGGGGCGTGCCTAGTTTGTTTGGTGTTTTAGCTCACCTGAGCCGTAGGCTCAAAGGTGAGCTTATAGTATAGGGAGGCATCCGGCGTCCGTCCGTCGTCGTCCGTCGTCGTCAACATTTTCAAACGACTTCTCCTCTGAAGCTGCCGGGCCAAATCTTTTCATATTTCACATATAGCATCTACATGTGGGGGGAACGAATATTTGTGTTTTTTATTTCGATCGGATAAGAACTCTGGTTGCTATGGCAACTTGAAGTTTCCATTGACTTGTATGGAGAAAAGTAGAAATTGGCATTTTCCGTTGTCAAGCTGGGGATTTTTGAATTTTGTTTTTACATAAATGTTCATTGAGTAGTCCTTCACGTTTAAGGCAACTTTTGTACAAATCACTTTATTCGTTTGGTTGCTATAGCAACATAAAGGGTAAATTTTCGAGAGAAAAAAAAATTATTCAAAAATCTTCTTCTCAGAAGCCGTTTGGGGGATGAAGCTGACATTTAGCATACATGCTTATGACATTAGCCTGTACAAAGTTTGTGTTTTTATTGTCTTTGTCCAACCACTTTGGTTGCTATGGTAACTTGAAGTTTCCATTGACTTTTAAGGCAAAAAGTGGAAATTTGCAATTTCTGCCGTTTCATGGAGGATATTGTAATTTTGTTTTTACATAAATGTTTATTGAGTAGTCCTCCCTGTTTTAGGCAACTTTTGTCAAAATCGCTTTATTCGTTTGGTTGCTATAGCAACGTAAAGGGTAAATTTTCGAAAAAATATTCAAAAATTTTCTTCTCAGAAGCTGTAAGGCGGATGAAGCTGAAACTTTGCATACAAGCTTATGATATTAGCCTCTACAAAGTTTGTGTTTTTATTGTCTTTGTCCCACTACTTTGGTTGCTATGGCAACTTAAAGTTTCCATTGATTTATAAGACGAAAAGCGGAAAATTGCAATTTCTGCCATTTCGCTTGAAATATTTGAATTTTGTTTTTACGTAAATGTTTGTTGACTAGTCAGCCACAATTTTGGCAATTTTTGTCATAATTGCATAATTATTTTGGTTGCTATAGCAACGTAAGGGTGAATTTATGAAAAAAATATTTAAAAATCTTTTCAAAGGCTGTAAGGATGATGGCTCAACAGACAAAACAGCGCATGACTTTGGACCTCTGGGGCCATGCCCCGGGGCGGGGCTAGAGGTCAAGATCTAGGACACCTTTGACATTTTTTATGTTGAATTTTGCAAATATCTAGAAACGCAGCGTTTCTTCTGTAACGTGTAGCCGAGTTTCACAACTTAAAACGAGTTAGATCATCAATTCATTGAGCACTATTAGAAACGTATATATAATTTTCCTCCTGGCTGCTTTGCCATATGATTGTTACAAATGATTATTAAATGATTGGTGCAAGTTATTAAATCAAGACAAATTAATTGGTATTCAAAACCTCAACCTCGAGCGTCCTGGCTCGTTATCAACAATGAGTGCACAACTTCCAGCACAGTTCTAGCAATGTTCAACTCTATTCACCTTATAGAGTTACGAAGCAACCCCAGTCCAGAGTCACAACTCACCGGGATAAAAAGTCACAACTCTAGTTTCAGAACTATGACTTTAGAGAACTAGCCGTGCTAGAGCTCAAAGCCACAGCTCACCAGAGTATACAAAGTTGCAACAAGACAGTTACAACTCTAATTTCGGCCTTCAAGTGGCTACTGCTTTAGTCCTCTCTGCAAAAGCTGGGCTTCGGCAAGAGAGGGAAAGAAGCTCGAGCCACCTAAGACTATCAGTACTCGTGTACTAATGCAAACTGCTTCGATGTGCTCTGTTCAGCGACCAAAGCAAAAGTGTCCATTCTCTCTGGTCACTCGGCTTTTATACCCACCAGAAACTGTGCTGGTTACCCGTTTACATTAGTGATATGATCGGAGCGCAGACTGTTTCCGGTACCAGTTTGTTATTGTCATTGGTAACACTATATTTTAATAAGCGTCTACGATTGAAAACTGTTTGGCCATAGTATTGCAAATAAACTAGCAAATTAGGTTTGTGCTTAGCAGAATCGACATTCTAGGAACTTAATTCATCGTCAGACATAAAAATCAGAGTTGTTTACCTCATATTTTGGCCAATATCTGTGATTATATCGATAGGTGATCAACGAAAAATCAATCATCAAAGACGCTTGGAAATGAGATTATGACTTAAAGGTCGTTTCGTACCAGAAAGGCGCAACAAGGTCTTTTCATTACATTACCCACGCCTCCGGGTTCATGCGTCCCGCATGACAAAATTTCAGGGTAACACATTAAAACAAGATCATTATTCACAACAATATTCTTGTATCCAAAAGACTTCTTGTCTTATCAATAATATCATATATTTATATGACCAGAAAGAAAATGTAGTTTAAGCACCCTTAAACTTAAAGTGAACACAAATGGTCATTGTCTCTGCCACATATAAAATCTGTACTCCTTTGTACAAGCACACATATCAAATAACACTTGGTTATTCTTAATAATCAATATTCAGGGAAAACTCTCCCTTGACAACACTGACTTTGATATTTTCAGGTTTGATTGAAGACCTGGTAAAATCTCCCAGGTTGACTTCCATGTCTCCCATTCCAGTCCCAGCTGCTCTCAAAACCTTTGAATCAATCAGATCTTCGTCATTCTGTCGTAGCAGAAACCACTGTGTCAACTTATCGCCCGTACTCCCACTTACACTGAACTTGAGTTTCAGGTTGCCACGATCCTCACATTTGTCAACGGTGTTATCCGTTACTTTGTCTACTTTAGGCAATATACACCCTGTCTTTGATTCTTGTCCTGTTGCAGCTTCTGAAATATGTTCACATTTTTCTGCTTCAGCAACTTTGTGTTCTCTTTCCAGCATTCCAGAAGTAACCGTTTCTTCAGCCTTCTTACGTTTAACAGGGGCCATTACAGGAGATGGGTCAAAGCGTTTCCTTACAACCCTTCCAACTTTCAGGTCCTGTACCTGGCGCTTATCTTCTTTCCCAGGGTCACAATTCTCTTTCTGCGTGTATTCCTCATTCAGTTCTATCTCAGGATCATCATTCCATTCACTGCCATCCTCAGAGGAACTTGACACACTCAAGTCATCCGACAAGGTCCATGATCTCTTGTGAACAGATGGTGCAGGCGTAGGCTTATCCTTAGGCGGCTGACTCAGTTGCTGTTTCAAGCCCTTCTGCTTATCAGTACTATTGCTATGTGCCTCAGCTTTTGGGACGTGCTCTTTCAGATTTTTGGAGTAGATTTTCAGCTTGTCTTCCCTATCAACTTGGGCCGAATGCTTCCTTCTCATGTGTTGCTTTAGATGCTGAGATTTGGAACAGAGTATTCCACAAATGGTGCACTGATGACGTTCTTTCACACATCTGTCCATGTGCTCTCCAAACGACTCGCCCTCAATGGTCAGTTTGCAAACTGGGCATATATCCCTCTGTTTTCTGGGAGTTGTTTTCAGGTTTGGCATGTTCTTGCTGAAAAGAGAAGAAACAAAATCTTGTAACCAAACCGGTTTACGTCTCTTTCTACCAAACCTACTATAATCATCATGTTCTATATTATCTCCTTCTTCTTCTTCGTCATGAGAACTTGCAGACTCAGACTGCATCCCAGATACATCGGGTATTGTATCTGGTACATTATTGTCCTCAACCTCATTAGCTAGAGTCTGAGGTTTGGCCTTTTTAAGTCTATCTATGTGTATGACCTGATGTGTACCATTCCTACCACAGTCAACAACATACAAAACATCGCAAAGCTTTTCAATAACTTTAAATGGGCCCCTCCAAAATGAACAAAACTTTATGGTTTGACCTGCTCCTTTAACGGGAAACAACACATATACCTTATCATTGACTTTAAGGTTTTCGAATGTGGATTTTCGATCGTGATAACGTTTTTGTCTTTGTATTGAAAACCCAGTATTTTGTCTTACAAACGTATGAGCCATTTCTAAATTTTCCCTTAATTCCCAAACCCATTCGTTTGTGTGTTCACTTTTAATCGCGGGTGGCATTTCAAAACAAATGTCGAGTGGGGTACTTGTTTCTCGGCCTAGCATAAGCATGTTAGGTGTCATGCCAGTTGTCTCATGTTCAGTACACCTATATGCCATCATGACGTATGGCAACAATGTATCCCAATTTCGGTGATTGTCCTCCACAAAGGCGCTAAGCATGGCACATAAGGTCCTGTTGAATCTTTCTACCATGCCATCCGACTGTGGGTGATAAGCCGTCGTTCTGGTCTTTTCTACTTGCAATAAGTCACACATTTCAGCGAACAAGTTACTCTCGAACTGTCTTCCTTGGTCAGAATGAATCTTAGTAGGGACACCGAATCGTGATACAACTTCCTGTACTAGAATTTTAGCGCATGTCCTGGCTTCCATGTTAGGCATAGCGAAGCTTTCAGTCCACTTCGTGAAGTAGTCCGATATCACTAATATATACTTATTGCCATTTTCAGTCACTGGCAATTCCCCAAGTATATCCATAGCAATTCTTTCCATCGGGTATCCACTTCTTTCGACTTGCATCGGCGCTACTCTAGTCGGAATCGGATTTTTCCTTTTTGCACACTTTTCACAACCTCCTATGTAAGATCGGACGTCATTCTGAAGTCCTTGCCAATAATAAGCTTGTCTGATCTTACTTACTGTTTTCTTTATTCCCAGGTGTCCAGACGCCTTAATGTCATGAGAGTATTTCAAGACCTTCCTTCGTAGACACAAAGGTACAACAGCTTGCCAGACGACATTGTCTGTGCCTAGTATTTTCCAGCATCGAACCAGTAATCCATTATGTATCTTAAGTAACTGCCACTGATTCAACATGCTTTTCACGAACCAGCTCTCCTTAGCTATCGTATCAGAATTGGGTTTTTCTCCTTTCTCAACCCATTCTTTTATCAAACGAATGTCTCTGTTTTCACTCTGTGCATCTTCAAGATTCAGATTAGCATTTTCTCCTGTTTCAGGACCTATTTGATTTACAAATAAATGACCCTCTTTCTCATCGTCCTGATCAATATCATTTTTTCCACATTGGCGACAGGGAATACGACTAACACCGTCCGCGTTTTTGTGACTTCTTCCAGGCCTGTGTTCTATCTTCATATCAAACGAGCTTAGAAACTCTAGCCATCTGGCAACCTGACCTTCTGGGTTTTTGAACTTCATTAACCAGCGCAAAGAACCGTGGTCCGTTCTGACAGTGAATTGTTTCCCATTGAGGTAATGCCTAAAGTATTTGACAAAATACACAAGAGCTAGCATCTCCTTTCTAGTAACACAGTATCTTCGTTCCGATTTGCTGAGGGTACGACTAGCGTATGCTACAACACATTCGCCATCCTCGGTAATTTGAGAGAGAACAGCTCCAATACTTAGGTCACTTGCATCCACGTCAAGAATAAATCCTTTCGTGAAGTCAGGGTGTATTAGAACAGGTGACTCTACCAATTTCCTTTTCAATTCTTCAAATGCCACTGAACACTCTTCTGTCCAGACAAAGGGACAGTTCTTTTCAGTCAGCTTATGAAGCGGCTTGGCTATCTCAGAGAACTTATACACGAATCTTCTGTAGTAACCACAAAGTCCCAAGAAGGCTCGTACATCTCTCACATTCTTTGGTGTTGGCCACATTTCAATACATTTTGTTTTGTTTGGATCTGCGCTGACTCCTGCATCCGATATGATGTGTCCAAGAAACTCCACTTCTGTAGCAAAGAGTTTACATTTCCTTGGTTTTAATTTCAGAGATGCCTCTTGAAGTCTATCAAAAACGAGACTCAGGTTCTTGATCATATCTTCAAAATCTTTACCAACAACTATGACATCGTCCAGGTAAATCAAACAAATCTGCCAATGTAGACCAGCCAACACAGTCTCCATTAATCTCTCGAACGTCGCCGGGGCGTTACAAAGTCCAAAGGGCATGGTCGTGAACTCAAACAGTCCCCTTCTGCTCGTGAAAGCTGTCTTTTCGGCATCTTTGGGGTCCATTTCCACCTGCCAATATCCGGAATTTAAATCAAGACAGGAAAACCATTTGGAACCTGATAACTGGTCAAGAGACTCATCCACACGAGGCAGTGGATATGCATCCTTGATCGTAATGTCATTAAGTTTCCGGTAATCCACACAGAATCTACTGGATCCATCCTTCTTCTTAACCATAACGATACTGCTTGACCAAGGGCTTTTCGAAGGCTTTATGACATTTTCCTTTAGCATGTTGTCGATCTGTTTGTCTACTTCCTCATTCAAGTATACAGGTACTCTCCTTGGTCGTTCTCTTATTGGCTGAGCATTTCCAGTAGGAATCCGGTGTTTGATTATTCCTGACCTGCCAATGTCACTGTCAGATTTAGAAAATATGTCTGAATATTTTGTAAGTAAACGGGCAACTTCTTTCTTTTGTTTACTTTCCATACCAACCACAGTTTTGTTAAATAATTCCCTCAAGTGTTCTGGTACTTGTTCATTATTTGGCCTTAGAGTCTGCTTTGTAGTTTCAACGGAAGTTACAGGACTAATTGTCGCGATATTAGTGCCAGGATAAAGTATCTTGTCATCATCTGTAATATTCATAACACGGACTGGCGTTTTTGTGCCAGAATACACTAGTCCTCTTGCTATTAACATTTCATCATTTTCAAAAGGCCGTTCCTTTGGTTCTATAATGCACAACTCATTTTTCAACCTCTGTCCATCTTCAACTTTACCCTGAATGATCATTTCACTCATGGCTGGAACATTCACTTTCTCGAAAACTGATATGCGATAACATCCAAGTTTACCATTACACAACAGATCAAAAGACTTTCCATGAATTGATAAAATATTGTGCACAACATCTATCTGACACTCATTTGTCTTTAGAAAGTCTAAGCCCATTATCAATTCAAGATCAATGTCTGCCACAACAACTTGACATGTATATTGCATACCCCCTATATCGATGAACACTGACGTTTTGCCTTTTATCTCTACAGATTCACCTGAAGCTGTGGACACCTGAGAGTTGAATGGTTCCAAACGTGGTGAACTACACTGCTTTATTGTGTCCCAAAGGCGCATTGAAATAATTGTCAAGGTCGCTCCTGTGTCGATTAAACTTTCTACAGGGATGCCATTAACTTTGCAATTTAAAAAGAGGCCTGATCCAAAGCTAGCGACTTGTTTTGTCTGATGATCGTTTTTGGCTGATGAGTCTTTCTTTTCTGTCTGTGGACAGTCACGCCGAAAATGCTCTTCAGAACCACATGTCCAACATTTTCGTTTATACCGTGCCCTCTGCTGATCTTGTGATGTATCATTTTGCTTATTAGACTGTTTAAAAGCTTGAGCTGACTGATTTTTATCATTCGTATTTCTGCGACCTGTCAAACTTTCCAAAGTCTTCTGCATTTTGAACATGGTATTTTTCAATACTTTAAGTTCATCTTGTCTATCTGTATCTTTTTGTTCTTGCTGATTGGTTGATCGCATAAAACCTTGGCCTTCCAAATGTTTTCTTTCTGCCTTATTGAATGCTTCGAGCTCAACCGCATGGCGGACAGCCATGTTCAGACTAGTTGGCCTAGCTTGCTTGATCCGTAGTCTCATGTCAGAACTGACGAGAGCATCTATAAACTGTTCTTTTGCCAATGTCTCTCGCAGATCTGCTGGTGCAGTTGGGTAGGCTAAATTAGTGAGGCGCCAAACGTCTTGACCAAGTTCACTCAGTGACTCTGTCGCTTTCTGTTTTCTTTCCTTGAGCTGGACCCTATACAGCTCGGTTTGATAAGGGGGTGCAAATCGTTCCTGCAGTGCATTTGATAATTCCGTGTAATCATTGGACTTGGATGACAAATTACCAAAGACCCCTTGAGCCTGTCCTCTCAAAGATACTGCTAGATGGAGGCCTTTCTCTTTATCAGTCCATCCATTTAATTCCGCACATGCATCGAAATGTGCCTTAAAGTCCGTCCAATTGACAGTTCCGTCATACGTTGCAGGTTTGATCTTCACGCCACTCTTATCATGCGACTTTGGAGTCGGAACAAACAGTGGTTCAGATGACTTTGTCACCGGAGCACTGGGCGTCGATGTAATAGGCCCTGGATGGAAGTCTAAAGGACCACCTTGCATTCTTCCAGAACTTTGTCCAACATTTGCCCCACTGATACTGCTGTCATCATATAAATGCAATTCTGAAGGCTCACGTATTGTGACATGTTCCCTTCTGCCAGGTGGTATATCTGGAAGAAGTCTCCTTTGCCTATCAGTCTCTTTCGTTCTTTCTTCGTCATGAAGCTGCTCAGATTGCATTTCCAACTGCCGTAGTTCACTTTCAAGTGACAATATCTCATTTTGCATCAAGCTCATTTCATTCTTTCTTCGCATAACTTCTAGCCTTTTACCAAGTATTTCCATGGACACACTAAATCTTGAATCTTCCCCTTCCATTGTTATAAGGATTTTGTGCAATGAGACAATGTTCGTGGTAGAACAGGACTACCCAATATCCCACCGTAGATGCCACCAATTTATGTAACGTGTAGCCGAGTTTCACAACTTAAAACGAGTTAGATCATCAATTCATTGAGCACTAGTAGAAACGTATATATAATTTTCCTCCTGGCTGCTTTGCCATATGATTGTTACAAATGATTATTAAATGATTGGTGCAAGTTATTAAATCAAGACAAATTAATTGGTATTCAAAACCTCAACCTCGAGCGTCCTGGCTCGTTATCAACAATGAGTGCACAACTTCCAGCACAGTTCTAGCAATGTTCAACTCTATTCACCTTATAGAGTTACGAAGCAACCCCAGTCCAGAGTCACAACTCACCGGGATAAAAAGTCACAACTCTAGTTTCAGAACTATGACTTTAGAGAACTAGCCGTGCTAGAGCTCAAAGCCACAGCTCACCAGAGTATACAAAGTTGCAACAAGACAGTTACAACTCTAATTTCGGCCTTCAAGTGGCTACTGCTTTAGTCCTCTCTGCAAAAGCTGGGCTTCGGCAAGAGAGGGAAAGAAGCTCGAGCCACCTAAGACTATCAGTACTCGTGCTTCGATGTGCTCTGTTCAGCGACCAAAGCAAAAGTGTCCATTCTCTCTGGTCACTCGGCTTTTATACCCACCAGAAACTGTGCTGGTTACCCGTTTACATTAGTGATATGATCGGAGCGCAGACTGTTTCCGGTACCAGTTTGTTATTGTCATTGGTAACACTATATTTTAATAAGCGTCTACGATTGAAAACTGTTTGGCCATAGTATTGCAAATAAACTAGCAAATTAGGTTTGTGCTTAGCAGAATCGACATTCTAGGAACTTAATTCATCGTCAGACATAAAAATCAGAGTTGTTTACCTCATATTTTGGCCAATATCTGTGATTATATCGATAGGTGATCAACGAAAAATCAATCATCAAAGACGCTTGGAAATGAGATTATGACTTAAAGGTCGTTTCGTACCAGAAAGGCGCAACAAGGTCTTTTCATTACACTTCATTACTCAGGTGAGCTACGTGGCCGATAGGCCTCTGGTTTTATTTTTGATCCAAAACATATATTGTTGGTACTCGTTAGAAAACTGTTAGAGGCTGTTCTAAAGTGTTCCGACAATCAATGATTTGAGCAAAAATATTTGAAATACCATTTTTTTCAATAGAAACTTTAAATTTTTACAACTGATATAAAAGGTTCACTTACACAGTGTCAAAATTACAGTTTGGGTCTGAAATAAGTTTATGTATGGATTTTTAACGATTTTTCGGTCATATTTAATATTTTCATTAAAATTCATGAAAATGCAAATGGAGTTAATTTGCATTACTTACCATGGGATGAAACGGCTATATCTGATCTATATCAAATGGGACAGAGTTAAGTAGTCTAGGATAAGCAACAGTGGAGGTATGATCAATTTTATGTAAACCCTATGCTTAAATATCGCGTCAACGGTTGCCATGGAAACCATGCATTTTTTTCATAGTGCAATTGAGTTTATCTTTGAGGATTAAAATTATTTGCGTTTTGGCACCCATAAAAATTGTCCTGGGGTGCAAGGTATGTCAAATTAGCTCCCGGGGTATTTGTGTATCAAAACGTTTCATCAGAAAACTTTTTGTTTGTTTTTTGTTGTTGTTGTTGTTTTTTTTCGCAGCTAAAATATGTGTTTAAAAGGCGCGTTTTCATAATAATTGTTTTCAGATGTTGTTTCTCTACGATCATTTACATAATACCGATATCGTCAACGCCAAGTATTGTGGAACCCATTACAAACTGGAGCCTGTGGAAACTCACTCTAAATGGGTGGCTTTTATCTATTACTCTGATCTTTTCTTTGACGATACAATACGGATATATTATCAGCAGAAGAATGGTATTGTTAAATATTTTCTCAAACATCATAAACTAGTTTCCTATTGCATCTTCGCCACTCTAGTTTTGATTTCTAATAGCGTTTGTAAATTCTCTTGAGACTGCACATCAGGGTTTTATCCAAAATCAAAAGATAAAACAGTAATCATGCAAATTACCTGTTCACTGTCTACTCCATTTCTTTGATTACATTCAATTTTTCACAACCTATCTATCTATCTTCTGATACTGAGTCGATCAATTTCTGATCATCACCACCGGAACCTGCTTATACCTGGACGACACCAGATTATATAGGCTTAGAGAGTAGACCTCGTGAACATGTATGAATCTCAACAACATTTGCATTCGGCTTTCCGAATTGGAGTGGTTGAATCTTTATTCTTGCATAGAAATCTATGCGCATAGCTGTTTGAAGCCGTTTTCGATTGGTCGAAAGCCGTGTTCAAACAGCAAAAACCCATGTTCAAATCATGAAATTCACGTGCCGTTTGAACATGGGTTTTGGCCGACGTCATTGGTCAATGCGACGTGACGTCATGTGTTTCGTTCTAAACAAAATGGCCGACGTTGAAGAAGCTCCGCGGTTTTCGGTGAGTTTTTACGTTGTTAATGTTATTTTCAAGAGATTTTAAGTGGATTAGAGAGAAAATGCAAGAATAGCGATCAACCATGGTTTGTTTCAGTGTACAAACATTCGCTGGATCACTCGGAAGGGGTTTGAACACGCGGCCTGCGGCCTTGTGTTCAAACGCCTTCCTCGTGATCCATCGAAGTTTGAACACTGAAAACCATGGTTGATCCCTATATTTTATATTTCTGCTCTATTTGCTTAGAGTGGGTACACACACACACACACACACACACACACACACACCCGTCGTTTTCGTCCAAAACCGCTAAGCAAAGTTTCACAGCCAAATTATTGGAAGACATCTGTTCACATTGTTAAGTTTGAATATGAAGGGTTCCATTAATTAATTAATTAATTAATTTATTTATTTATTTATTTATTTATTTATTTATTTATTTATTTATTTATTTATTTATTTAGATACAAGAGATAAGTCTATCTATAAAGTCATCTATACCAATTCCAACACTACCGATCACCACCTCGCACCATCATATCAAGCTAATAATGGTCTGTACGATTACAATCTAGTAAAAATTTGGGCTATAACAGGACCAAACGAAAATAGTATATTATTGTTGAATTTCCTCTTCATAGACATCGATATTGGTCATTCTGGTTCTGCATGCATGAGCGATTATCTGACGGTAAGTCTGTTTACTTAATTCGTCTGTCATGACATCTTTATGTCGGTCAGGAGACTTCGGTAGCAAATGCCCATAATATATTACTTTGAGGAAATGAACGTCTGAATAGTTTTCGTAGGTTTATAAGGGCATCAAATTTCGGGACACGGAGTAAGAGATAGCCTCGGAAGCCCTTAGGGTTACATGTATGTTGTATGGAACAAAACATATGGAGCAAAGAAAGATATCATGTAGATATTACATAAAAAGTAAAGTATGCGGAATAGTTTTCTAATAGAATTTATTATTTTCTTTTAGGTTCAATTTTCCTTCTCCGAGGTGTCAGTTTTCTGTGGTACAACAACGAAACTGTCGCTATCCAGCCTTGGTTCTACAGCATATGTGAAGTTTGGCTCTGACTATAGTGTAAATAAGGCTGGGTTCTATATGGAATATGACTCCGTTGATGGTTGGTACCATTATAAACGACGGTGCAAATATTTACTTCGTTTAACTTGGCCAACTTTCAACCCACTGCAATGGAGCGGGGTTGTGTACCTCGCATGTACTCTGTCTGGCAAAAATTGTATCTTCAAATTGTACATACCATTGTTAATATTAGACTGTATATTCATTTTTTCTTGAGCATTTAAAGATTTGTTAGTTGAGGACCATATGTTAGACTGGCATATCTGCCAAATATGTTATCCTTTTTAAATAAAGTTGTTATTATTATTATTATTATTATTATTATTATTATTATTATAAAAAGGAAAATAGGAATATGAGGTTCGGGAGTTGGTGCAATTCATTTAAAAAAAAAATCGACCCATACACCAGGGAAACAGTAATGACAACAGCACGTATAAAGAGCAAGATTGCAAATGCAACATACACGTATGTTCTTAGTCCCTTCATAAGACATTTTCCTAAGTCCATTTTCGCGTTTTCTTCCTTTTCTTCTTCTTTATAAAGTGATTTTAGATTTGTACGAGTATATATCAGGGTTACGTGTTTCTGCTTAGAAATATCCCTTATTGTTGCAAAAGAAAGTAGTTTGGAAAAAGACCCTTTTATGTAATTAAACATCTTTTGGTAGGTTCCTACGCAAAATGTGGAGATACGTTGACGGGATCCTCGGGCGCCATTCATTCACCAGATCGAGATGGGGACGGCCATTATGAAAATTTGGTCACGTGTTCGTGGAAAATACAGGTCCCGGATGTGAACGTCATAATTTTCGACTTCATTAAAATGGACATCCATAAAACACCCATGTGTGATGGCGATTTTCTAGAGGTAAATACGTTCATTAAACAATCTAGTCTATATATTTTCATGGACATACTGTCGTAAACAATCGGTTTTTTTTGCTGTATATACTGACCGACAAAATAAACTCAACACTTACTTTTGTAGACACCACTTGCTTAAAAATATTTTAGTTTTTAACCCAATCATGGTTGATAACTATGCTGCTGCCTTTAATTGTACGCCGGTGGGTCGGGCGTCAGACTGTATGATGGCCCCGACTTCAATCTATCCATCTTAGATAGTTGGGCCGGAGCTTCTTGTCTGTTGCTTGGCCCACCGGAGCTCAGCTGGTGTTTTTCATTTGCTCCGGATTTCAGTTATTTGGCACCCAGGGATCTTATTTGGCACCCAGGGATCTCCATCGTCGGGCAGCTATGAGTCTTCGTTTTATATTCATCATGGTGGTTATCATGATTTACTTGTTTGTCCTCAGTGATGTTCATTTGACTAGTTAGAGATTCATCACGAGAACTGAGCAACTGACTAAATGTTGTGAACCACTGCGGAAGACGATGGTGAGGTTAGGCGCCTGTAAACCTGGTTTAATCCCGCCAGTAATTTTATATTAGTGACCGTTCCACGGCGATACTTCTGTTGTGGTTCTATTTGTTTTATGTTTTGGAGTCGAATTATTGTGCTGTTTGAACCTTATGTACGTTTTCATATGTTTAGTTAAGTTCAGGTAACTGAGCGGCCGTCCATTGGGAAATAGCTGCTCACTCGACTTTTCATATGTTTTCTTAGTATACCTAAGTACCAAAATGTATTTCTTTCTGGTTGCGCCTTTCTGGCTGACCATTGCCTAATTGTACCTTTTTTAAATAAATTAAATAAACTACCTTTCTCTATTACATAAAGAATTTTTATTAAAGATTGAAACCATTTGCCTTTGACGTCGCATGCCAATTTTTTAATCAGCCGGCTAGCATTCACTATGCTCAAATTCTGTACCTCGTTCCACGTAGACGGTGTGGAGGTATAACGAAATACCGATGGGAATTTTCGTCTAGTCGAATTTTTCTAATGACTAAGAAAGATAGTAAGAAGAATAATTTGAGCCTATGCGTGACAAAACCAACAATTTGGGTTTCCGACCAGGTCCGACACAAACCGGCCTGTACTGTCACAGAAACAGGCTAGAAACGTGAAATTTCGGATTTAAGAAGAAGAGGGATTGTACTATCCATGTAGCGAAAACAAAGGCGCTGATCAGCTACCGCGAAGCTGATCTGCGCCTTTGTTTTCGCATATGCAAATTGTTGGTTTTCTCATGCACAGGCTCAATTATTTAAGAGGTGCTTCAATTAACTGTTAATGGCGCGAAGAAAACTTGCTTCTTGCATGTGGCATTGCAGCGCAGTTGATGATTTATTTTCACTCTAAACAGATACTTGAAGATCACCGGGCCATTGGAAGATTCTGTGGGTCTGTTCTACCAAAACCTTTTACAACAGAATCAAATCAATTGTTCATTACGTTTGAGACAGACATATATTATTCTGGGGAAGGATTTGAAGCGATTTATCACCAAGCTGATGGTAGGATAACATGTCCATGTAATGTATACCCCCTTATACCCTATTTTTACATTGAAAAGCTGGGGTAAACAAGGGTTTACCTATTTTTCTTATTTTTGCTCCAAACCATAGTGGTTACTCGAGGCGGTTCTAACGTGTATCCACAATCTATGTTTTGAATAAAAATAAGAAAAGTATCATAACATGTCTAATGAAAATTTTCGATTTTTACAACTTTAGAAAAATCTGTACATTACTGTCTGCTGGTAATTTGTTCTGATTTGGTTTTAGGAGCTCAAAACATCCACATCAGGCAATTGAGCAATTTCATCACCGTTAAATGATCTACATGTATTTTAACAAAATTCCAGCCAAAACTTAACTGCATGAGGCCTCTTACTCTGTTTGATAAGACAAAATTTCAAATGGGTGTCAAACATTTTTCAAAATTTTATGTTTTCTATGTTTTTAGCTCACCTGAGCCGAAGGCTCACAAGGTGAGCTTATAGTATGGTATTCGAGCCGGCGTCCGTGCGTTCGTCCGTCCGTGCGTTCACACTTTCAATCTTGAATATCTCTAAGACAACAAGGCCAATCGCAATCAAATTTTATTTGAAGCATAATTGAGGAGGGGGAAAGGTTGCATTAGATTTTGGGCCAGGTCAGATCAGAACTCTGGTTTCCGTGGCAACAGATAGCTCCCATTGAGTTATAATGGGGAAAATGTTGTGGCCACTCTAGCAACTTCATTTTTGATTGGATCTTCTTCATTCTTGGGAATAACAAGGACAACTATAATATCTCGGATGAGTTCGAATTTTGGCCAGGTTCGACCTCAGATTGCGGAGTTAGCTGCCCTTGAGCGTTTGGAAAACCCCCCATAGACTTATAATGGGAAAATTGTTGTGGCCACTCTAGCGCCTTTATTTTTCATTGGATCTTCTTCATTCTTGCAGATAACAAGGACAACTATAATATCTCTGATGGGTTCGAATTTCAGCCAGATCCGACCTCTGACTGCGAAGTTAGCTGCCCTTGAGTGTTTGAAAAATCAATATTTTGTGTTGTGGCCACTCTAGCGCCTTCAATTTTGATCGGATCTTCTTCATACTTGAAAGAAACAAGGATATCTATAACATCTCGAATGAGTTCGAATTGCAGCTAGATCTGACCCTTGACTGCAGAGTTATCTGCCCTTGACTGTGAAAAATCAATATTTAGTGTTGTGGCCACTCTAGCGCCTTCATTTTTATTCGGATATTCTTTATTCTTGGAAGTAACAAGGACATCCATAACATCTAGGATGAGTTCGAATTTCGACCAGTTCGACCTCTGACTGCGGAGTTAGCTGCCCTTGAGTGTTTGAAAAAAAATCAATATTTTGTGTTGTGGCCACTCTAGCACCTTCAATTTTGATCGGATCTTCTTCATATTTAGAAGTAACAAGGATAGCCATAACATCTCGGATGAGTTCGAATTTCAGCCAGATCCGACCCATGACTGCAGAGTTATCTGCCCTTGACTGCGTGAAATATCAATATTTAGTGTTGTGGCCACTCTAGCGCCTTCATTTTTATTCCGATCTACTTTATTCTTTGAAGTAACAGAGACATTCATAATATCTCGGATGAGTTCGAATTTCGACAGATCCGACCTCTGACTGCAGAGTTATCTGCCCTTGAGTGTTTGAAAAATCAATATTTAGTTTTGTGGCCACTTTAACATCTTTGTTTTTCAGTGGATCTTCTTCATTCTTGCAGGTAACAAGGATAACTAAAATATCTCGAATTATTTCGAATTTCGAACAGATCCGACCTCTGACTGTGGTGTTATCTGCTCTTGAGTGTTTGAAAAATCAATATTTTGTGTTGTGGCCACTCTAGCATCTTTGTTTTTCTGTGGAACTTCTTCTTTCTTGCAGGTAACAAGAATAACTACAATATCTCGGATGAGTTCGGCCAGATCCAACCTCTGACTGCGGAGTTAACTGCCCTTTAGTGTTCGAAAAATCAATATTTTGTATTGCGGCCACTCTAGCGCCTTCAATTTTGATTCTTGGAAGAAACAAGGATAACCTTAACATCTTGGATGAGTTTGAATTTGAGCCAGATTCGACCCTGGACTGCGGAGTTAGCTGCCCTTGAATGTTTGAAAAATCAATTTTTAGTGTTGTTTCAGCATCTTCAATTTTGATCAGATCAGTAGATTGGTCAAAAATAGGACTACCTCCATGCCCCGCCCCCCCCCCCCAAAAAAAAAAAAAAAAAAAAAAAAAATTGTCCAGTGACTGTACTTGTTGACTCTCAGGTGAGCGATCGTTGCCCTTGGGCTACTTGTTCTTGAAACTTACAAAAATGGACTCTCTTGCACTAGCCCCTGCAATTGCACTGCAGCATATAATTTCTAACATTTTGTATGTAATCTGGCCGAATATGTCCTGGATTTTTCTATATTTGTTCGGTATCAAGATACAAGATACAAGATACAAGAATTTTACGTCGGTTTTCATAAGCTCTTAGAGCTATTTTCCGACAAACATAAGTAGAACAACAAATATATAAAAGGCTGCAATGATTAAGAGATTAATGAGCACATACATTATGTGAACTAAAGCAGAATTTAAAGCACATGCAATAGCATAAAATAAATTAAAGCAAACATACATATATCACACAAAGCATTTAGTTAGCATGCAGAGCAAATAAAACAAGCAAGTTTAGCACACAGATTTACATGGACAAGAACGTGAAAACGGTACTAAAAGCTGATGCCCTTACTTGCTGCATGGGCAGTCTACACGAGCACAGGAAGGACAAACAGCATAAACAAAATTTCTAAGTAAAAATAATTATATATATACAAACAAACACCCTTGTAGCAAAACTTAGGCCGAACACGAAAAAAAAAAAATGAAACAAACAAGACCTGTGGGAGCCTTGTTTCGAAAACGAAAATTTCCTAAGAATTAAAAGTTGCCGAGAAGGTGTAAAAGATAATTGAAATGGGTATATAGCAGTAAAACAAATACATGATCTCAAGAAAACACAAACAGAGTAATACATACAGAATACATGTAAGAATATTATCTAAAAACAGAAACAGATGCAGGGAAAAAACACAGAAAACAACTACAACTGGCACATTGAACACTTACATTTTGGGCCTGACCAAGTGTGGATCAGCCCTTTGAATTCTTTGAAGATTTTTGCCCATCTGATTTCATTAGGGAGGCTGTTCCACACTCGGGCAGCCTCAAAACGGAAGCTGTTCTTCTTGCCATACCTGTTTGTTCTAACTGTAGGGACTTGCAGCATGTTTTCATACCTAAAATTATATTTATTATCTTTAAATTTAACAAGATCACGGATATATTCTTGTGCAATACCATTCAAGCATTAAAAAGTTTCTAAAGCTATGAATTACATTCTTCCAAGGTGCAAAGTAGTGGTATTTACACGTTTAAGAAGCTCTTCGTATGATGCTTGGTAGTCATTGTATACAATTCTTAAAGCCCTATACTGAAGCTTTTCCAGTTTCTCAGTATTAGTCTGACTACATAAATGCCAGACCATTGGACAAAAGTTAAAATTGCTCTTTATAAAAGATTTAAAAACTGTCAATCTGGTATGATCATTTAAAAATTTACTGAGTCTTTGAAGTACATTTAACTGTCTAGCCACTTTTTTACAGATGACTGAAATTTGTGCATCGTTTTATATTTTCTTTCCCACATTCTAGTCCCGTGGTCTTGTTCGCCAGACTATTATTGCTTGTCATCGAACAAAACGATACAACGGTCTTCAATTTGTGACGAATTTGCCGACTGCCCAAATTCAGATGATGAAAGGTTCTGCGACTTCAGGTAAACGTTTCATTTATTAGCTTATTTTTCATTGCGTATTGTTATTTATTTATTTTATTTATTTATTTATACAATGTTTTAAGAGGGTGACGCGCTTAGCTTCATCAGCTATTCTACCTTGCGGCCCTCTGTATAACAATTATGTACATATATACAAACAATCAAATGAGCACAAACAATACATATTCTCTTAAATAACATTAAAATAATAAATAAATAAAAGGAATAGAACACTTGACGGATAAAACAACTATTAAATTTAAAACACGAATGAGCGTATAAAACATTTAGCTTGGTTACTAGTATTTTACGAATCGGTAAAATTTAACATTTGGATAAAATATTTTTTCTACATTTGTAGCATTGCTCACGGTAAAAATATACTGACAAATCTTTTGATAGATCAGACTTCAAAATGGATTAAAATAGATAAGAAAGATACTTGCATGATGGAGCCGGAGCATTACGAAGAGCTGCTCCACGAACCACCTCCCAGCTCTGCAGGTACATAATATGCCTGCAGCAGTTGAGACAAAATTATATTAGCTAAAGTGGCCAAAATCACATATCATTGTTGCACTCAAATGATGTTAAGAACATAACATAAAATGATGCTTTGCTGCCTTTTTAAAACTGTCAAGGGTAGTTGACGTTTTTATCTCGCCCGGTAAAGCATTCCATAGTTTTGGCGCTGAAGCCGAAAATGAACTATCATACAGGGTGGTCTTGGATCTAGGTACCTTCAAAGAGCCGTCTGTAACTGAACGTAGATTACGGGTATGGATTTCAGATAAGGGTTTAATCAAGTCAGAAATATACTCGGGAGTAAGGTTATTTAATGCTTTATAAGTTAAAACTGCTTTATTATAATTATGTCTGTTTGGAACTGTTGGCCAACCTAGTTCAGCGAACATTTCTGGGGACGGTGTGTTGTAGTCTGTTTTTAGAATAATGCGAGCTGCGCGTTTTTGCAATTTCGATATTCGTTCAATATTATATTTTGAAGTTGTTCCCCAGGTGTATGAACCATAATCAATTAATGGAAGAATATATCCCTGATAAAAAAGTTTTTGGATTTCAGTCGGAATGTACTTGGATAGTTGTCTTAAAAGTGAGATTTTAGAGGATATAGTCGAGCATAGGTACTCTATATGTGCCGTCCATGTTAGATTTTCGTCAATAAATACACCCAGCAGCTTTTGTTTGTTAACTTGTTTTAATGTATTGCTATCTATTTGAATGTTAAGTGCAGAGGCTTCACGGGTTTTAGGTCTAGTTCCAAGCACCATACATGTAGTTTTATCATAGTGGATTCTCATTTTATGTTGTTTTGCCCAAGTTTTTGATTTATCTCCATCATGTTGTAGCTTTGGTGCTATCTCGGTTTCGTTTTTTCCACTGATATGATAAGTAGCATCATCTGCAAAAAAGTCAATAAAACAATGGTCCATATGTAGTGGTAAGTCATTTATAAAAATTAGAAATAGGGTTGGCCCTAAGATCGAACCTTGGGGTACGCCTGATTTGACCAGTGCTGGTTTTGGTATACCTTGGTTGCATTCGATAACCTGTTGACGTGTGTTTAAATAAGAAGACAATAAATTTAGCGTGGTATGTTTGCATTTATATAGAGAAAGTTTTTTTATGAGCAAAGAATGGTCGACAAGATCAAAAGCTTTCCGAAAATCAAGAAACACCGTACCAACTAAATCTCCGTTATCTATACACGTTAACCATTGGTCGATCAATTTAACAAGAGCCGTTTGACAACTGTGCTTTTGTCTGAAACCAGATTGATTAGGATGTATTAACTTATATTTATTTAGAAACGCCATAAGATGTTTGTTGATGTGTTTTTCAAATATTTAAGATATTGTAGGTAAAATAGATATTGGCCTATAGTTTACAGGGTCAGATTTAGAACCACCTTTATGTATGGGATAAACCTTAGCCACTTTAAGTTGTTCGGGAAATGTTGCTGTTTTTATGCTTTTGTTGATAAGAGCTGCTATTGATGGTGCCAAAATATTATTCGCCAGTTTGAGTATCCTGGGTCCGATGCCATCAAGACCAGTTGCTTTTGCTATGTTTAATCCGTTTATGAATTCAGAGACCTGAGTCTCCGTTATAAACGGTATTTCGAAACTCACATTATTCGGAATTCTTTGTGTAATAAAATCGTTTAATTTAGTAAAGTCAGGACTAGGTGTTGACTCGTCATCATTTTCCGAAAACAGTTCACTTATTTTTGCAAAGTAATTATTTAGTCTGAACGCGACTTCCTCTGAACTTGTAAATGTTTTACCATCAACGCAGAGTTCATCAGGGATAGAGTTCTGGGAGGATGTGGAGTCATTAGTTGCGGTGCGAAGATGTTTCCATATTGTCTTTGTATCTTTCGAATTTGTGATAGATTCAGAAAAATGTTGTTTCTTTGCTTTTCGTATGAGTTCCTGGGTTTTGTTACGGTACTTTTTATAATCAGACCAGTTTCCATTCTGTTTACTTTTATCCCTTAGCCTTCGAGATTCTAAAATATCCTGATTGAACCATTCGGGTAACCGTTTGGATTTTACCCTTTTTGTTTTCAATGGAGCATGACGATCTAACTGATTCTTTATAATTGAATACCACGCTGAACAATCTTCATTTATATCAGAGACAGGTAATAAGTATTTAAACGGCTCCATGTCGGCACCCAGATCCTGTAGAAATTGAGATTCGTTAAACGTTTTGAACGATCTGTACGTTGTTGATATGTGCTCATTTTTTGATACTTTATTTTTTATTTTACGTGAAAAACAAATGGGATAGTGATCACTTATCGAGTATACTGGTACAAAGCACTCAAAAATATTATCTGGATTGGAAGTGTAAACATGGTCAATTAAAGTTGATGAAGACTTAGTTACTCGAGTTGGTTCCGTAACCAGTTGTGTAAGATCAAATAGTTGTATTAAATTCAGCCACTTGCTGTTAGAACATGCATGATAATCAATGTTTACATCCCCCATAATAATCATTTCGAGACCTGAAGTCTGAGCGGCTGACAGCTCCTCTTCCAACAAATCAATCCACGGAGATTTTTCATCAGGAGGGCGGTAAAGCGTGCATATAAGGAAGGGTTTCGAATTGGGAAGTATTATTTCTGACCAAATAGTTTCAATGTTTGAAATTTCGAACTCTTTTCTACGTAAACACTTTATCGATTTTCGATAGTAGAAAATTAAGCCACCCCCGGATTTGTCGTTTGTTTCATATCTATCTTTGCGGAAAAAATCATAACCGCATATATTTAGCCGATTGTCATCAATAGTTTGTTCTAAAAAAGTTTCACAGATGCCAAGTATATCGGGACTGTTATCTGTGCTTAATGTTAACTTGAGTTCGTCTAATTTAGGCAAAATATGTCGTATATTCAAATTAGCAACATGAAAACCTTTTTTGTCAAAGTTAAACTCGGAATTCAAGATTGGATTATTTTGTACGGGGTTGGGGGAGGTGCTGTCAGGAGTCAAGACATCGGATATAACTTTGACAGGCGAGGCATGCAACTGGCCAGTACTGCTGGAGTTAAATTGATCAGGTTTGGCTAGTAACAACGGTTCAAAAGAGTTTCTCAATGACATAAGAGTTGGCTGAACCAGTTGTACATTAGAACATTCTATACGCTCCAGGTTTTCCTAGCGCATCGATCGACCCGACCACCCCTCTGTCCTACCATTGAACCAGCATTCTTGGGTAACATGTCCATTTTTCATACAAATATGGCAATACTTGTTTGTTTGTCTTCTAAGATGTCCAGGCCTATCATTGTTACCTGATCTACGCACTCCATGTTGAGCCGGCGTGCGATACATGTATGAGGGTTTATTTCTACCTGTGGGTTGCACCTGTGATATGACACGATGAACTTTGTCTATGTTTGATAACAATTTCTTGGTGCCATAATTGTTTAAATGCAATTTGTCTTTCAGATAGTAAGATTCAGGCAATTCACCTGAAGCCAAAAGAAAACTATCATAATTGTCAATGAATTCCGTCTCACAGGTATCGCATAGCTGTCTCAACTTTTCGTTATATGGGCTCAAGTCAACAGTTTCTCTAGGCAGCAACCCTGAAACAATCACGCGGTGATCGTTTTCCTTGAGAGAATGTATGAGTTGTTCATACTCATCAGAGAATGTCTCTAGATCAGCGCCACTGTCGGCATCATTACCCCCGACCTGCAGTATAACTGTTTTGCAGCTATCCAAATTATATTCAGACAATTTGGTTTTGATTGTGTCAATTTTTGCGCCGGAAAAGGTTCTGACTGCCGTCGATCTATTGAGATCAGAGACCTTCACATTTTTAAGCAAAGAACTCCCCACAATTAGTGTTGTCTGTTTAATGCTCCTTGTCTTTTTGACCTCCGTAAATCCATTGGAGCTGTCCTCATCAGTTAAGTCAACAATACGTTCTTCCTGTTGATTTCTAGGGTTTGATTTTGTATGTCCTTGCGTTGGTAAAATTGGTGTATGAGTAGGTTTCGATTTATTGGATTGAGGTTGTTTTCCACTCTGTGTAGTGTTCTTTTTGAGATTTTGCTGATCTTCATTTTGGTCATTTGAAGCCTGGTTGTTGATTCTAGCGGGCTGTTTTCTAGGTTGGTGATTATTAGACGCAGTGTCGTCATTCTGATTTTTCACATTGTCTAGTATTGTCGCAGTTTTGTTGAGTATCTGACACGATTTTTGTTCAAATACAGTTTTCACTTGATCAGTAGCAGTAGCAACACTCTTAATAGATTCAGAAATTTGTGTGTCATTAGTTTTCATTTGTTTACTGATTGCTGTAAGTCGATCATTGATACCGCCTATGCTGTCCTGAAGTTTTACAGCCAAACTATTCACTACACGGAGAATTTGTTGTGTCGTGTTTTTCAGTTCATGGACCTCGTCTCGAGTAATCTTGATTTCATTTTGGATAGCCGTCGGGATTTGTCTACAACCTATACAAAGCCATAGCCCAACTGGTTCATTTTTGGCTATGCCAACACACTCCTCGTGGTACCAGGTCATACACACTGAACACCGGATCATATCGAGCTTCCGTTTTGACTTTGCATTCATCTTGCAACCATCAGAACATTTATTTTTACTTTCATTCTCTTTAGCATACACCCGCGTGCTGGTCGTATGTGGTTGCACACCGTGAATATCGTTTGAAATTTCCGAATTCACTGTTTGTTTTAAGAGGGTTATACTATCATCTAAGCATGATGTATCACCGTGGTGCTGGTCATGTACACTGTCATCATCATCATCACCGTCATCATCACTTACGGCAGCATCACATGTACCATTATCACCAGTAACAGGAATTTGAGTTGCAGTTTCAGACGTATCAACATGCATCGACGAATTTAGGTCCTCTAAAATTGTATCTGAGAGTTCAGGAGATTCTGTGACCTCGCTGACAGCATGGTTTCTCGTTTTGTTTTTCAGAAGAATCTCGACTTCGTGTTGAAGTGCGTTTGATACACATTGTGCATGGCCATCGAATGATGTAGGCTGATAGTTTGGTAACATTTTTGCCATATCACGTATCACTTTCTTTTTATAGTCACTTTTGTTGAATTTTTTCAGCTAAACATGCGACAGCTTTCTGATAAGCGGGAGATATTTCGCTTTCATAGCATCTTCAGCTTTGTTTAATTCAGGATCTGCCATTGTCACGTAGTTTACCGGGCGTGTTATTGGTAAAGTCCTCGGTATTCACAGAGTTTTCTCCCTTGATTTATGAAAAATTTTGGCGTGACCCGTTTAATTGATGCCTAGGTTACATTTATCCCGATCAAGGTACGATTTTTCGTTCTGCGATTTTCCCTACGATGTTTAGACATCGTAGGTGATCGTGGGCTACGACATATGTGCGTACAATTCATACGGACATCGTACGATTTCTTGCTCTGTAGGGGACCGGAATGTCCGCGGACCGGAATGTCCGCAAAAATTTAAAGTTGGATTAAATATGATGAAAAAACATACATAAGCATTAATTTGCGGGTGTCATTTCATGCGTACACGAAAATCTCAGAGACAAGTTAGACGAAAGCAATCAAATCTTATCTAAACGCCAGTATGATGAGATGGAGCGGGGAGGGAAGAAAGAAATCGCGTTTTGAATTTCGGTCAGATTCCTTTTCACTATCATATTGTTTTCTGTTTCAGATGCCCACAAAGTTGTACTTGTATTGAACTATCAATTGACTGTTCAGGGCAACAACTCGCCTGCAATGTTAGCAACATGGCCAAGAATCCTGTTACTAATACAACCCGTGCTATAGTAATACCTCAGTCAACACGGAGCCTCGACATCAGCTCGAGTCCTTTGTTTTATCGCCTGTTGAATCTAAGAAATCAAAATATGTCATTTCTAATGCACTTAAACTTATCAAATTGCGAAATAAAAGAATTGTATGATGATATGTTTGATTCTATGGCAAAGCTGAAAGTTTTGGATATAAGTTTCAATAAACTGGGACGTTTGTCATCATATTTGTTTGTCTCTCTGTCGATGTTAGAGGAGCTGTTTCTATTGGGTAACTTAGAGCCAATCACATTTGAATCGAATTCATTTACCGGTCTAAGACTTATAAATCTGGAACTTTTGGACCTTCATATCTATCGGATTGCTCAAAACGCATTCGCATCGCTGAACTTGACAAAGTTGGAAATATTTGACAGTCAAATAGACAGCTTGGAGGTCAATTCTTTCGGTGATGTATACGTCGAAATGGTTTATCTAAACAGTACAAAAATACACGATTTTTACGAAACAATGTTCCAGGGAATTCGCGGAATAAAACTTCTGAAAACAGACCGATTCAAATTCTGCTGCGTACGTCCTGCCTATCTGCCTGAAGACAGGTGTTTTCCGGGCCCGAATGACTTATCATCCTGTGATGATTTGATAAGCAATGAGGTTTTACGGCCACTCATATGGGTAATCGGTCTCGTTGCTGTTATTAGCAATGTATCAACTGTCTTATTCCACATATTTCAGCGGAGAGAGCAACTTAAGCGTGCCTCAGGAATTCTGGTCACTAATCTTTCGGTTTCAGATTGCATTATGGGAATTTATTTGTTAATAATTGCCGGGGCAGATTCGTATTTTCGTGATATATACGTATTTAACGATGACAATTGGCGGAATGGCGCTGCGTGCAACCTTGCCGGGATACTGTCCACTGTATCGTACGAATCGTCGATGTTTTTTGTTGGGTTGATAACATTAGACCGGTTCCTCCTGGTTAAATATCCGCTCCGGAAGCCCGTATTTGATACCAAGAACACTCGCATTTTGGTAGCAGCAGTGTGGTGTATATCGTTTTTGCTGGCTATCATTCCCTTGGCGTTTTATCCTTTGTTTGAAGACAGATTTTACTCGCAATCTGGGGTTTGCTTGGCGTTGCCTATAACACGAGCAAGACCTCCAGGCTACGCTTATGCAGTTGCTGTCTTTTTTGGCTTGAATTCGGTGGGCTACTCGTTAATTGCCTTTGGGCAGTGGTCCATATACACAGAAATGAAGGCGATGTCAAAAGCGCTTACGGGGAGTCGGTCCATTTCATCCAGAGACGCGAGAGTGGCTACACGATTGTTACTAGTTGCTGTCACAGAGCTGATGACATGGCTACCGGTCTTTGTCCTGGGTAAGCATCTCGAAACATGCCCAAAAATATACAGAAATTTTACCTTTTAGAAAATGAAGAGTTTCAGCTCATTTTTGTCCTTGTTCTTGGTGGGTGCACTTTAGAAACGCATGATAAATATAATCACGCAGTCCAATCTATAGTTCGATAACAAGCGGGTGGGAAAAGAATACAACCATTTTAGAGCCGGTACTTGCATTTTTACGACAAAAATGTCGTTTTAAAACTCCTTCTCCCCTATTTTTGAACAAAACGATCTATAGCGCATTCAAAGGGTTATATCACACTGCACGTTCTGGTATAAAAATTATGTCGCAATCATGCCTCGTGCAGCACGCATATATGCGCCAGTATAAATCAGCCCGTGGAAATTATGGGGTCGAAATCAGACTACTTTCTTATTTTGGCTAAATTGTTTTCCTGTATTTTGCAATCACTTGTGAAGAGGTAAGTGCTATTTGGGCTACGTATTATTGTATACTTAAAATAAATATTTTAGTTTAAAGCCCTACACTTTTGAAAATATGGTGATATAAATCAATTACGTCGTCTCCTTAGATGGAGGGGTAGAGTATAAGCATACTTTTACGGAGGAGGCCATCGTCGATAAAACTTCTTGTTTCATGAAATTCAATGTTATTTTGATTTGGCTATGGGTTTTCGTCCAAGTCAACAGGTTTTTCAGTCATGTCGGGACGACACCACTGATTCCTGGATGCTACGCAGTTCCGTGGGCAAGATTAAAGTGTCTTATGTATGGGCACAGCACGGCGGAGTAGGTATTGAACCCATTATTCTCGCTCCTGAGTCCTGGGCTCTAAACATAAGCCACCACACTCCCCAGATGCATGTTAAATTCAATGTGAGACACATAAACACTAACTTAAACAGCTGTCACACTATCGCGTATCGACTTACGTATCTACGGCGTATCAAGATACGAAAGGTACGGCATGCGTACGTCTTACATACGTGAGCATACGTAGTTCATACTCCTCATACGCCGAGGTGCTACGTTTTTTATGTGTGCACTTAAAAATTTGTAGCACGTACGTGGCAGGTCCGAAACGCCGTACATACGTCACACATACGTGGCACATACGCAAGCAACGCGGCAGGTACGCCGTAGATACGTAGCTCATACTCCTGATACGCCACACGTACGTCGCGGTTAAAATGCCACGTAACCGTGACGTATGTACAGCGTACCTTTCGTAGTCTGCTACGTATGTGTGGCGTATCCTCGACTCTCTTTTCGTATTTCGTATCTAAGGCGACGTACGTGTGGCGTATCTCACGTATCAAGGGCGTATGTGCTACGTATGTGCTACGTACGTTTCGCTGCTGTGGAGAATGTATGACGTATAAGGAGTATTAAGAAAATTTTGTGGCGTTCCAAGAGAATCTTTATGTTTCTATATAAATGTTTTCGTTATTCCGAAGTAATAGCTCAGATGTTTGTTACGGTCCGGGGTTCCGTGCAGGGTTCTTTCAGGGCTAGGCTTAGTTAGGCTCTGTCTGTTCATGTCGTCTTACGACCAGGATGGGGAGCTTGGAGATGCCCCCCCCTCGTTTTTTTTTCTTCGGTGTTAATCTAGATTATCTAGATTTCTCCGGTAGCATCTTAGACCTCTGACAATTGACTGCGCGAATTATATGAACAAAGTGAACGCAACCGTTTGTTCTCATAGGTATTAAAAAGCAATGATACAGAACAGATACGCCGCAGATTAGAAAAGAACGTAGTACATATGCCGTTGATACGTCACGCGTACACTTCATACGCCATACATACGTCACACGTACGTAGCACATACGCTTTGATACGACGTACATACGAAAGTGAAATTCCATACAAATACAGATACGTCACGGATACGCCACGGGAACGTAGCAGGAACGTCACACGTACGTGGTACATACGTCGCTTGAACAAAATACGGCTCAGACCTCGGCGTATCGAAATTCACATAGATACGCGAGCGATACGCCGCTGATACGTGAATGTGTGACAGAGCTATAAGGATTGTCCTTTCTTATTTAAAAAAAAAATAAATAAAGGTGCTGATAAAATCATTTGAACCGCAAATTTCACAGACGTGAGTAGGTCAAGAAAGTAAATTTTTCTCCGCTCCGCTTCGCTTCGGTATCTCGTTCCACTGCCGTGTGAGGTTCGCGTAATTACGAAACAGCGACGGGAGATAATGAAATTAGAACATCTGGTAGCAATTTGTCATATTTCAGAAATGTGGCATCTTCGTTTTAATTTGATTATATTATTTTTGGCGGGGGGGGGGGTGCAGATCTACAATCAATCTTCTTGTTAAATCCGATATTTAAACCTCTAGCCTGATTGTGTGACACTGTAAAGGTCGGTTTTTGTCGGACCTGATCGGAAACAAAATTGTAGGTTTTCACATGCAAAGGCTCAAAGTATATCATTACCAAAGCTTGCCCATTCAATATACAGAGAATTTTTTTCACGTGTATAAAATGGAAAAAAAATCAGTAGAAAAAATATTTATAATATATTTGCTAAAACATTGATTGTGGGACGCCTCACCGAGGAGATTCTAACAAGTACACACAATCTATGTTTTGGATCAAATATAAGAAAAATAGGTATACCCCTGTAGTCCCCAATTTACGAGTACCCACAATCTATGTTTTGGATCAAATATAAGAAAAATAGGTATACCCTTGTAGTCCCCAATTTTACTCTATAAAATTGGGGTTCAAGGGGGTATACAGTGAATACACATATTTTCCTGATGGCTTGACTGTTGCTTTGAGATCGATCACGTGACAAGATGTACATGAAGATTTCTGTCGTTGAGCAAAACGTTCAGACAATAAAGTCGGTATATACTTTTAAAGTTTGAAAGTCCAGATAAAATCCCGGCAATGTGGGTCAAATTTATGGTTATATCTAAACTAAATGCCCGGGCCCTGAACATTTACAATAATGAGAATCAACATCTGAGAGTTGTTCTCATGACAAAAAATATATTAGAGAGAGGCTTGGGTGTTTGCATGTACGTACACTAAACTAAGCCCACGGCACATGCCCCCGCCGCACATCGGAAGTTAAATCCTGACACGTAGGCCTCGTTTTCCCCGGTAGATACAAATGACTAGTGCGTATCAAGTTATTGAAAATATAGGTAAAGGGCTCAGAGTCATTGTGTATTTTGAGCTGTACTAGTCTGTTTTACGTTCAGCAATGCGTTTTTTATAACAAAGTCATAAAAATACACAATTCATCAGGAAAACAAGTCCGTGAAATGAAAAAGACATTATTTCCCACTTTTATATAGTGAAACTGGGGTATGCAGGGTATACCCTTATAGTCCCCAATTTTACTCTATAAAATTGGGGTTCAAGGGGGTATATATTTTTATGAATGGTTTGCTGCTTATTGTAAATGTAAATGAAAAGAGAAATGGTTATTTTATGAATTTTGCAGGTTCCTGGCTATAGCTAAAAATAACAAATGACAAAGCCAATACTATTTTAAGAAAATAATATATGGGCCAACATATAATAAAGTAAAACTTAATTCAAACGAAACCTTTTAAGTCATGATTAAAAGCTGGCTGTGAGAACCTTTGTACAATAAATGGTGATGCTGGCTAAATCATTTTAATAATTTCTCCACCTGCAAGAATGAAATATGTAAGAAGAAACTTTATGTAGATATCAAATATTCTATTTCGGTCAGATGTTTTCATTTTAGTCAGCAGCGTATGTAACCTTCGTATAGGCATTGTGCATTACGGTAGCACAAACGTAAAACATATGTTGTATGCTTTATACAGCTTCACTGAAGATTTAAATATCCATCCCCTCCGGAAGAAAGGAACCTATTACAAAAGCCTCCGTCGAAGACTCTACGTATACCCTAAAAAATCAGCCATGTGGTATCCCATCTTAATTAAGGATAGTAGAGATCATTATTCGGTTACTGTGAAGGTCAGACTTCATCAAAATTTGAACAGGTTAGATGGAATTGCTCGAAACTTGTCATTTCATGATGTCGCATGACAGAACAGGTAAGGCACAAAGCTTCGATTGAAATTTTGGCGCATCAATCACGCTGTTTCTACGAAGTGTTGCAAGGTTATTTTCATATCAGTTTAAAGCGTATGTGATGTACTTTATACTGCGCATACACATACACTGCGCATACACATATACAACAACTATCTACAGAGAAATGAGTAACACTGATCTTACCTGGCAGATTCATTTACCCATGATTTGTTTACACAATTTTTCATCCCACCTATCCGGAAGTACGCTTAAAACCCACCCCTCCGTTATGCCGCTCACGTATTGATTGGACTGCGTGATAATGTAACTAACGAGTACTCGTACGTTACCCACAATAAGGTTTGAAGCAAACAAAATAAAAATATACAACTGTACAACTCACTTTTACAAGATGGGGTGACAGTTAAGTGGGTCTACATACCACGGAACTATTGTTGCTTAGGGTGTTGAAACGATAAATATGAAATATACTCGTAGTTGAGTCTTCCTAAGAATAGTTTAGGAGTATATTGAAATACCAGTTATAGAGCTAAGGGTGGTCGAATGGGAATATGAGTCCCTGCTCATCGGGGTCGGGGCCGGAGGAAATAGATGGGTTGTTTGTGCCTCCAGGCAAAGCATATAAACTACTGACTTAACCATCTGATTACCTGTTAACCAACAGAAGGCCAGTCTGCCCAGGAAAACTGGTTCACGTCAAACCATCCATATGTATAGCATTTATACCGTCACAAAACTATAGAGATGCATTGTTTACTTTAAAACAAGTCATGTATTGTCATTTTAGCCGTGATTGCGATGTCCGATCATTACATTGAAGGGCAGGCCTTCGCATGGATAGCAGTGGTGGTTTTGCCGATCAATGCCGCAGCAAATCCTGTCATCTACACGCTTCTAGCAGTTTGGCAGAAAAGGGTAACTGTCATATTCATCAAGTTTTCCATTTTATCTCATATTCCAGCGTTTTATTGTTTAAAATTAATGCCACTTATCACACGTCATTCGACTTGTTAACCGATAATCAAAATTTTTGTGGCTTTTTTTTAAGACTTTTGGAATGCAATTTGGTGGCGTGGTAATATTTTTACTTGAGGTCTTTCAGAAAAGTGAGATTTTGAAAAATGTAGTTTCTGGAAGATGCTGTGCAGACAGGAGTTCAATCTGACCGTTTCAATGCAGTAGCACTGATGTGACTATTTTTTTTTTCTTCTTGTCAGCATCGAAAAGGTAATATAGCATTCTACTGGAGATTTCAATATCACGTTCGTAAAATATACACTCCGATATTGCCCACTTTTATATATCAAAACTGGGGTGTAAAGGGCCAAGGGATTTATTTGCATTGTTTTTCCTCATTTTTGACCCCAAAACAATGGCTTGTGGGTATTCGTTAAAACCGCCCTGTTTCAGTACACGCACTGCATGTTTTGAGCAAAAATGTTTTGTGTGTGTGTGTGTGTGTGTGTGTGTGTGTGTGTGTGTGTGTGTTTGTTTTTTTTTAATCGAAACAAATGGCTGCATGTATGTAGCACAGGCGTGTTTTCGTAATTACATATATGATAAACCTAACATGACGCTTTTTTGTTTTGTAGAAAACATCACTTGGCTCGAAAGGTGGCGACAAAAAGGAAACTCTTACATCTGGTAAACTATATTGAGCCACCTCGTGGAAAAACCAACAATGTGGTTTCCGAAAAGGTCTGACACAAATCAGGCTGCACAGTCATAGAAGCATGCTAGAAGCTTGAAACCAAGCTTTCGGAGTATATAATTCGGAGTATATAATTTTGTTATTAAATCACAGTGAGTATTTTGTATCTCTCATATGTTTCATTCATTCATAGTATGATATATGTTTTCTTTGTTGATATAATATTGCTATGTTTTGAGGGCCCCATGGAAGATTGGTGAAAGCCAAATGGGTAACCCTCTTTGAATAAAGAATTTACTTACTTACTTACTTACTTACTTACTTACTTACTTACTTACTTACTTACTTACTTACTTACTTACTTACTTACTTGAAATTTCGGATTTAAGACGAAGTACTATCCGCGAAGCTGATCTGCGTCTTTGTTTTCGCCATGCAGATTGTTGGTTTTCTCACGAGGTGGCTCTATTGTGCTTGTTTTGCGTTCGATCTGTTTCATGTCATATTGCTGATTTTGTGTTATTTGTGCCTTTTAGTGCGTATTTATATATTTATTTAAGTTAAGGTAACTGAGTGGTCACCTTCAGAAAAATAGCTCATTCAGGCTTACGATATGTTCTCTTTGTATCAGTGCCTGATTGTCAATTTGCTTTTTTTTCAACCTAAGTTCCAGATTATTTAAAATGCAGTCTCTGTGGTTTAATTTGACTCTGTTTTATTGATAATACGTATTAATGATTTGTACATTTTAGAGAATACGGAGCAATGGATGGCGATATGGAAAGACTTGTCATATTGGCAACACAGACAACAACCAGATGGTTATATATCGCTAACTGATTTAATGGATGTTATGATTCTTGATGCAAAACAGCGAATTTCATTAGCTAGAAAAATTGCAAGATTAGTCCTGGGCTTACACGATCGAAATGTGGTACCAAACACGTTGACGATAGATGACGTATTTGTCAAAGATCTTGGTGAGGTATGAGCCGCATCATCCTCGTGGGAAAACCAACAATGTGGTTTCCGAACTGGTCTGACACAAATCAGGCTGTACAGTCACAGAAGCAGGCTAGAAGCTTCAAATTTCGGGTTAAGGAAGAAGAGGAAGTGTACTATCCGTGTAGCGAAAACAAAGGTGCAGATCAGCTTCGCGGTTACCGCGAAGCTGATCTGCGTCTTTGTTTTTGCATATGCAGATTGTTGGTTTTCCCACAAGGCGGCTAATTTTAAAAACAGGCCCATATTACATGTAATAAACAGATTTTTGTTCTAATTTGTAAAAACCGTTGAAATTTTCAGTTGAAAAAAAAAAACTGATATTTTTCATTGAGGTGTTTCTAACGAGTACTCACAATCTATGTTTTGGAGCACAAATAAGAACCAGAGGACCAATGGTCCTGTAAACGCTCACCTGAGATCTGCTGTATATACCAATACACAAGTTTGAATATTATGAAAATACTCACATCAAAATAGCCCAATATAGGGGCAGATGAAGCCCTGGGCCATTTTTTTGTTTTCAGAATAATCAAAATCCTGTCCATTTGCCTACAAGTTTTTCCCTTCAAATGACATTTTAACAGTACATAGGCAACCCACGTTGACCTTGCCTTAAAATAGGTCAAGGTCATCACAGGGTCATGATTTATATAATACATTGTAGTACTTGAGTCATCGATGCTTCGTGCCAAGTTTCTTTAAAATTGGTTACCAGTTCCGGAGAACAAGATTTTTGAAGGTTTTACCATATATGGGCATGGCGGCCATCTTGTTCACGTGACCTGGATTATTTATATATACATCGGTTCCCCTTTCCTACAAAATTTGGCTTTGATTGGTCAAGCGGTTTTAGAGAAGATCTTTGAATAAAATTGTAATATACATGTATATTGCCCCGGGGTTGGGGCAGACTAACCCCTGGGGTCCATTTTTTTCAGAATCACTTATCTTCAGTCCATTTGCCCATTTCCTGCAAGTTTTTTCAATTCCAAATGCATTTTAACAATTTTCCCCATTCAAATGCATGGGCGACCTAAGTTGACCTTGCCGTGAAATAGGTCAGCGTCATCCAAAGGTTATAATTTATAAATAAATTGTAGTACTTCAGTCCCCGATGCTTCATGCCAAGTTTCGTTGAAATCGGTCAAATGGTTCCAGAGAAGAAGAATTTTAAGGATTCTTACAATATATGGGCATGGCGGCCATCTTGATCATGTGACCTAGATTATTTATAAACACATTGATTGCCCCTTCCCATAGATGCTTCCAATAAAAATTGACTTTGATTGGCCAAATGGTTTCAGAGAAGAAGATCTTTGAATATTATTGTAATATACTTGTATATTGCCCCGGGGTGGGGGGCAGACCAACCCAGGGGTCCAAATTTTGTTCAGAATCACATATCTTCAGTCCATTTGCCCATTTCCTGCAAGTTTTTCCTTTCAAATGACATTTTAACAATTTCCCCATTCAAATACATGGGCAACCTATGTTAACCTTGCCGTAAAATACGTCAAGTTCATCCAAAGGTCATAATTTATAAATAAATTGTAGTACTCCAGTCCACGATACTTCATGCCAAGTTTCGTTGAAATCGGTCTGGTGGTTCCGGAGAAGATTTTTTAAGGATTTTACCATATATGGGCATGGTGGCCATCTCGATCATGTGACCTGGATTATTTATAAACCCCTTTCCCATAGATGCTCCCTATAAAAATTGGCTTTGATTGGCCAAATGGTTTTCGAGAAGAAGATCTTTGAATATTATTGTAATATGCATGTATATTGCCCCGGGGTGGGGGGCAGACCAACCCCTGGGGTCCAAATTTTGTTCAGAATCACATATCTTCAGTCCATTTGCCCATTTCCTGCAAGTTTTTCCTTTCAAATGACATTTTAACAATTTCCCCATTCAAATACATGGGCAACCTATCATAGTATGTTAACCTTGCCGTAAAATATGTCAAGGTCATCCAAAGGTCATAATTTATAATACATTGTAGTACTCCAGTCCACAATACTTCGTGCCAAGTTTCGTTGAAATCGGTCCGGTGGTTCCGGAGAAGAAGAAGTTTAAAGTTGTTTTTTTCCATATATGGGCATGGCAGCCATCTTGATCATGTGATTTGAATTATTAATAAACACAATGATTGCCCCTTCCCATAGATGCTTCCTATAAAATTTGGCTTTGATCGGCCAAGTGGTTTTAGAGAAGAAGAGCTTTGAAATTGTGGACGACGGACGGACGACGGACGGACGACGACGGACGGACGCCGGATCATGGGTATACTATAAGCTAACCTGTGAGTCTTTGGCTCAGGTGAGCTAAAAATGTATACCCCTGCGCACCCCATTTTCACGGTATACATAAATAAGTTTTAAAGGGGCAACGGAGATGTAATCCTGATGTCATGAGAAATTCAGCACTTTTACATGTGCAAAAGCAAAGGCACAGACAGATCAGCTGTGCAGAAGCTGTGTCTAGGATAGTACAAACCCTCTTCTTATTAAATCTTAGTCGGATTGTGTCGGTCGGACCTGGTCAGGATCCCTAAACGAAAATGTGCGGGGGCATGATAATGATATTGACTTCTTCCCAGTTAATTTTAAACAGGGTTCCTTTCTGTAATGTTATACATTGCAGTAATATTGCACTTTTATTCCGTTGTACTTAATCCGATCATTTGTATCGCGATTTTCATTATAGCTCGGTGTGAAAGTCAGCCTGGTTGTAAGACCATCACAGGTATCGAAACCAAAAGATTATCAAGACAATGTGTCGGCTCTTGGACTTCTCCTGATTAAACTGGCAACATACTAAACTATCCGTCATCGGTCCGAATGGACAGAAAACGCATAAAACTATATACTTCAGTATATATCTGTCCGGTGAAGAAAGTTGTCTCTCAAGGTAAAGGGTGCCGTTCCTGGTTTTGAAACATGATCAAACGTTGCCATCAGATGAAAAAGATATCGTCCAACAAGACGCGTATTTTATGATACATTATGATGTACATTGTATTTTGTAATCTGTGATTAGTCTTTTGTAATTCTTTTGTTAGCGGTTTTGATAAATCTCATTTGTGTATAGCATAAAATTTTAAAGTTGTATGTAGGTGTTACATAGAGACAATACTTACTAACATATTAACATTTGGAATCTTATGCAGCATAATGTGTCATTATGGATTAATCATGGTGTTTAATATTATTTATTTGTATTCATTACATTCTTTCACGTCAGAGGTGTATCTAGATTTCTGGGGGGTTCAAGCCCATCAAGGGAGGTTCGTTTTCTACGTTTTCGTTGTTTCTTAATTTCCCCATGAAACTGAACTAATTTGATGGCAGTGGGTGGGGGGTAGACGTTTTGAGCATCCCCAAACCCCCTCTAAATCCACCACTGCATATTTTGTGTCAGTATTGTTGTGCTCTTCGTGCATTTCATTTCATAAGCGTAAACATACATGTTTATTTGTTTAAGTTCAAGCAACTGAGTGACCACCTTTATGGTAATAGCTGCTCACTCCGATTAAATTCTCTTTGTATCAGTAACTATATGCATTTGGTTCTTTTCACACCAGGGTTTTAAAGATTGGACTTTGGTTCTGATTGCCCAAGTTCCTGGTCATTGCTTACTTTTAAGTCCATTTTTAATGTAGTTTGTGCAGATTATCTTTTATATAGCAAGACGTATGTGAAAAAAATGTAACAGTTTATTCATGTTCACTTTCTTAATAGTTATCGTTGTGTTAACTTACTTCTCTTTCTCACACTAAATAAATTGGAGTTGTATTTACTTTCTTTCTAGGATTTGATTTTCTTAAAGTACCGGTATTAGTAATTTTAGTAAATCCCATTGCTTCAGAAAAGTAGGAAGACCTTAAATCTTTCTTTACCTAGAGCTTGATTCCATATAGATTATAATGTAATTTTGCTCTTTGAATTTTACGTAATATGTATATTTAAATCTAATAATTAATAGACTTAGATAGAAACTGACTGATAGAAAAAAATAGAAATATACTATCAGTAGATGTAAAATTATTTTGTAGACACAAAATGCTTTATTTACAAGCTATTGAGAGAAACATAAATTCTAAACTTCACCAATAATGTGACATCACTTCACATGCTTCCCTTTTTATGTATAATTGTTAGCTTGTGTTGAAATGCAGCATCACACTGACAAAATGTACAAGCAAAACTAGTCTTGAAAGGCTTCCTGACACTTTTAATGTTATAGACACAGTCGCATTTCTTCTACTTCAAAGACCAAGATGGCTTGGTTACTTTTTTAAATTTTTTAAATACCTTGTATATAATTAAAATATCCTCATATATGTAGTACATTTTGTTTGTAATGATTTGTGTATAAATAAAATAATGGATAAAATAAAGCAGTTGTTTTCATTTTATAGTAATTTTTTGGCATATCTGAGTTGTTTGGTAAAAAATGATCCTGAACTATAATGACAAATGAGCCATGTCATGAGAAGAGTAAGGTTTTGCCTATGCAAGAACAAAAGTGCAGATCAGTTGAGAAGTAACTGCACAGCTGGTCAGCGCCTTTGTTTTTGCTACACTGATAGCACAGTCCCTATCATACTTATATCCACAGTTTCAAGTTTCTAGCTTTCTTCTATGACTGCACAGCTAGATTTGTATTGGATCTCGTGTGAATTTGACGTAATATGGCTATAGCTGTTGATTGAGACATAATGGTTAGTGTGTCCGCTTTGGGAGGGGGAGGTTGTGGGTTCGATCCCAACGATTTTAAAAATGGTACCAGTGACTACATTGCTTGGCACTATTATGTGTCTTGCTTAAGGATACTAGAGGACCATTGGACCTGAAATCGCTCACCTGAGATTCAGTCTTGCATGACCTTTAGCTAAGGTCATGTTGGTCAATGTAAAAAGTTAACTTGACCTCTAGTACTCAAATAATTAATGAAAAATTACCTTTTTTGGGGCCCCTGCAACCAATCAAAATAAGGTATTAGAGCAAAAGTAATATAAAACATAGAGGACTACTAAATATACATTTCTGCAAAATCTCCAATGAGACTGCAGAAATAGCAAATTTTCACTTTTCCCCATTATAAGTCCATGGAAACTGAAAGTAGCCATAGCAACCAGAGTTCTTATCTGACTGGAACAAAAAACATTTTTTGTAGAGGCTAATGCCAGGAACATGTATGCAAAGTATCAGCTTCATAAAGCAAACAGTTTCTGAGAAGAAGATTTTTAAAAAAAAATTTCGAAAATTTGCCCTTTTTGGGACCCCAGCAACCAATCAAAATAAGCGATCAGGATGAAGGTCATCTGAAATGTAGTACATTACTCAATAAACATTTCTCTAAAAATAAAAATGAGACTGCAGAAATAGCAAATTTTCACTTTTTCCATTATAAGTCTATGGAAACTGAAAGTTGCCATAGCAACCAGAGTTCTTATCTGACTGGAACAAAAAACAGACTTCAACGCTCGAAATAAATGTCTAACGGCAAAACTTCTCCAACAGGGCTATCGGTATCATAAACTTCGAAAAACATTTTCTAAATTTTATCGTAGACACTATGAATTGATTTCCAAATATAATGTTGGGTTAAAGACGCTTTTAAGTGAGGGCCTTTCGGAACCTGAATTTTATGGTGACTTGGTTTACAAATTTAAGAAACTTAAAGGAATTAATGATTTTTCTTTTCAGTTCAGAAAAATCATAACACGTTACAGACGTATAGGTTATAACTTGAATGTTATGCGACAGTCTGCATGCTTAGTTTTTAACCCAATCATGGTTGATAACTATGCTGCCTTCTTTAATTGCACGCCGGTGGGTCGGGCGTCAGACTCTATGATGGCCCCGACATAAAGCTATTCATTTTAGTTGGTTGGGGCCGGAGCTTCTTGTCTGTTGCTTGGCCCACCGGGGTCCAACTGGTGTTTTTCTTTTGCTCCGGAGTTAGTAGGTTATTTGGCGCCCAGGGATCTCCATCGTCGGGCAGCTTACTCAGTCTGTGAGTCCTGGTTTTTGATTCATCAGGATGTTTATCATGATTTATTTGTTTGTTCTTGATGATTCATTGACTAGTTAGAGATTCACCACGAGGACCGAATAACTAACTAAATGTTATGAACCACTGCAGAAGCTGAGGGTGAGGTTATGGCCATGTAAAACCGGTTTAAGCCCGCCAGTAACTTTGTGTTACTGATCGTTCCAAGTCGATACTTCTGTGGTGGTTCTTTTTGTTTTATGTCTTGGTGTATAAAAGTTTTTTGTGCTGTTCGCGCCTTATGTATGTTTTCATATTTTTAGTTAAGTTATGGTAACTGAGTGGCCACCTATTGGGAAAATAGCTGCTCATTCGGCTTACGATATGTTTCATGGTATAAGTACCTGATTGTTAGTTTGGTTTTTTCCCACCTCGGTTTTTGGAGTGGGAATCTTTTTCTGATTGCGCCTTTTCCTGATCTTTGCCTACTTGTACCTTTTTTTGTAGAGGCTAATGCCAGAACATGTGTACAAAGTATCAGTTTCATACAGCAAACAGTTTCTGAGAAGAAGATTTTTAAAGATTTTTTTCGAAAATTTGCCTTTTTGGGGCCCCAGCAACCAATCAAAATAAGCGATCAGGATGAAGGTAATCTGAAACGTAGTGCATTACTCAATAAACATTACTCTAAAAATAAAATTCGAATATCTCCAATGAGACTGCAGAAATAGCAAATTTTAACTTTATCCATTATAAGTCTATGGAAACTGAAAGTTGCCATAGCAACCAGAATTCTTATCTGACTGGAACAAAAAAACAACTTTTTTGTAGAGGCTAATGCCAGGAATATGTATGCAAAGTATCAGCTTCATAAAGCAAACAGTTTCTGAGGAGAAGATTTTTAAAGATTTTTTCGAAAATTTGTCCTTTTTGGGGCCCCAGCAACCAATCAAAATAAGCGATCAAAATGAAGGTCATCTGAAACGTAGAGCACTACTCAATAAACATTTCTCTAAAAAAAACCCTCAAATATCTCCAATGAGAAAGAAAAAAATTGCAATTTCCACTTTTTCCATTATAAGTCTATGGGACGTATAAGTTGCCATGGCCACCAGAGTTCTTATCCGATCTGAACAAAAAACAACATTTTTGGTCCCCCCCCACCCCTCCTGTAGATGCTTTATGCCAAATATCAAAAGTTTTGGCCACACAGCTTCAGAGGAGATGTCATTTGAAATTGTGGACGACGACGGACGGACGACGATGGACGGATGGATGCCGGATCATGGCCATCCTATAAGCTCACCTATGAGCCTTCGGCCCAGGTGAGCTAAAAATACTGCAGGCATTTGAACCACTCTAGCTCTAGTTGTCATCTTGCTTGGTTAAGATTATAATACAGTTCCATTGCTTTGATATTTCTAAACAAAGGAAGCAAAAGTAAAACGGGACCATGTATCTTTCTCAGTTTTAATTGTAACATTTTTGTTAATTCTCTATCTGACCACTTCTACATCATTATGCATGTGGCAATAAAAGGACAGACAGGTTCTGCAGTAACTGTTTCTTTGGTCAGTATCTACTCTTTACCAAGTTATAATTGCTGACACTCCAATGGAAGGAGTTAACATTCATCTGGGTTTCTCCATAAGAAGTTTGTATATAAGATTCCTAATATATAGTAAAACAACACTAGGTGATTTGCACAACAAATATAATATTGCACTAAGCCCATGTACAAATATAACAACAGTTTTTATGACACATACATTTACCTATACATAGGATGAAGGATTTCAGAGACTCTGTTTGTTTCAGAAAATCTAGTAGAAACCATCATGAAAACATGTCCATGTAATGTATACCCTCTCATAACCAAATTTGGGGTCTACAGGGGTATGCCTATTTTCCTTATTTTTAATCCAAAACAGAAATTGAAGTACTCGTTAAAACCACCTGGGCAGGGCGATTCTAACTTGTACCCACAATCAATGTTTTAAGCAAAATTATTAAAAATATCAATATTTTTCCAAAGAATTTTTCAATTTTTACAGCTGAAAAAAATCACTGTATATTGCATGAGCAAGTTTCCGTAATAAAACAGCATGCCATCTTAACTGTTCACTACCTTTAAAAATCTAGTAATAAATAAATTTTAAATTTTACAACTAGACAACAAAGGAACAGGTCCCAAGGTTATAAAGCTTTTTTTCATGCTCAACTCAGTTGAGAATGTAATTTTAACAGTTCATAAGTATTAAAATAGCCAACTATTGTTGGAGTTTTAAATTAAAAAGCAAAAATCTACAATTTATCCTGCTTTTAAATGAGCTACCTCATGGAAAAACCAACAATCTGCATATGCGAAAACAAAGAAGCAGATCAGCTTCGCGATAACCGCGAAGCTGATCAGCGCCTTTGTTTTCGCTACACGGATACTACACTTCCTCTTCTTCTTAAATCCGAAATTTCAAGCTTCTAGCTCTTTTCTGTGCTTGTACAGGCCGGTTTTTGTCAGACCTGTTCAGAAACCACAATTTTGGTTTTCCCACAAGGCGGCTCAAATGTTATGCTAGTGTTTATAATTGTTTGAGCAGGATGAATTTTAAGGTCAGCTCAGTTGTGCATGAAAAGTATCCACAAAGAGCCATGCTGGAATAAATTTTAAAGATACATATAGATTTCCTTGCAAAATAGTTGTAATAATTAGACAAAATTTTATTCAATAATTTGGGAAGACATCTAATTAAATCTATTATTTCAAGACAAAAAGATAGTTTAGCGTCTCAAAGACAAAAATGGTAATCACAGTGTATGTACAAGAACAGTGTATGGTCCCATAAGAGTGATATCACCTAAGAACAAGTGGCACTTACAAGATGACCTGGTGGCCCAACCCAAATTAGGTCTACTTAAAAATTTTAAATGAAGCATAAAAAGAACTTGTGACAGCACTCAAAAATATACATTTCTGTATCATGAATATTTTCAGACAGCCACAATTCACAGCCAGACAAGCATATCCAATAGTCACATTACACATGTAACAACTTTGAAAGCTAGTCTTGCACAAATATATGCATATTTCAATTTCAGATGTAATAAACTTAATTTGATAGGGAAAAACACATCACAATGTTCTATTTTTCCTGTTATCTTGCAGCATTTTCCTTACAGAAAATGTATGAATATGAGTATTTTCTTTAACTTTTGAGTTATAACCCTGCATAACTTTGACTAGTCACCTGATGGCCCCTAACACTATGTCTATCCCTCTACACACCTGTCCTCCAGAGACAACCAACACCAATAAGAAGGACAAACACAGATGAAATCAATTCTAGGCTGAAGGATGCAATTTCCAGTTGTCTCTAAACTAAATGTAACACCCTATAAGAGGTTTGCCTTTTATAACCGCGGTATGGCCCATCCCCTTTCTCATTAATATGTTCACTGCTCTTAAAGGATCTCAGTTTTATTTTTATCAACACTGGTCACCAACAAGACAGGCATATGTACCAGCCGGGTATCGAACCCGCAACCTCGATTGCTGAGCGAATAGGCTATCCATTAAACCACCGTGGCTGTACAGGCTTTCATCAGGATAACATGTCCTTGGCATGTATACCCCCTTGAACCCCACTTTTATATAGAAAAACTGGGGTATGGAGGGGTATACCTATTTTTCTTATTTTTGCTCCAAAACATAGATTGTGGGTACTCGTTAGAACCGCCTCCGCGAGGCGGTTCTAACGTGTACCCGCAATCAATGTTTTGAGCAAAAATAAAAAAAAAATTTATTCACAGAAAATTTTCATTTCTTGCATCTCTATTAAAAACATCTCTGCATATTGCATGGAGCTGTTTTCGTAATGTTAACCCCATACTGTCGTTTATTGATTTCACCTCTGTTCTTTGTTCTCAGCCGTGTTGTTTGACTCTGATAACGAGTGTGTACCATTCTATTTTAAACTAACATCAGTCTCAGTCTCTTCTTTACCTTTAAAATCTGTTGAATCCGTCTCTTTGATGAAGGATGTATTTTCCTTATTCTAAACAACTTGACAAATAAGACAGATTAGTAACATTTTTTTTTTCATTCATTCTAGCTCTTAAACTTGCCTCTCTTTGCCTTCAAATTTGTTGATCCAGTCTCTTTAAAGAAGGGTTTACTTCCCTTACTCTATCCCATTTTGGTATCAGCATCAGTAACACATTTTTATTCATTTCGTCCTTCAAACTTGTGTTAATACATGTACATATCCAAGAAGACCAATATTTTAAGACAGCTACATATTCTCGCCTTCACAGAGTTATGTCTTAGCTCCAAGAAAGTATTTATGCAACATACATTTATGGACTCATGGTTAGGTGGACATGATCTATTATTGAACATTTAACTACATATAGAACACTGCTTACCCATGATCATGTGACCCTTAATTTAGTTCTGCGACCCTTATTTTGGTCATGTGACCCATATTTTGTGGTCATGTGATCCTTATTTTGGTCATGTGATCCTCATTTTGGTCATGTGATCCTCATTTTGGTTATGTGATCCTCATCGTATTCATGTGAAGGTCATGTGATCACATCTTGGTGAAGCAATCTTTGGCACTTGTCCAGATAGCAATGCCCTGAAAACACAATTGAGCCTGTGCGTGTGAAAACCAACAATTTGGGGTTCCGACCAGGTCAGACACAAACCAGGTTGTACAGTCACAGAAGATAAGAGGCTGGAAATTTTGAATTTAGATTGAAGAGGAATACTTATTGTACTATCCGTGTAGGGAAAACAAAGGTGCTGATCAGCTTCACAGTTACTGCGAAGCTGATCTGCGCCTTTGTTTTCGCCTATGCAGATTGTTGGGTTTTTCCATGCAGCGGCTCAAATAACTTACAATAATCATGAAAATAGCTGAAGCGGTTTTGTAGTTATACAGTACTGTTTCTAAATGTTACGGGTTAGTCATCACGGAACACATTTACATACTTTGTAATATTACATCAAAATGCGGCATCTAAAATTAATCAATTAAAGTTTTATGCAACCCAGAGTATTCCACTTCAAACTCAACTGATTTTACACCACATTTTTTACTGTTTATCAGCATGATTTTAGGAAGTTTTTTGGCCTTAGATAAAACAATTCGCACAGTGAAAGAGGAACAAAATATTCCACTTCATACTCAACTGATTTTACACCACATTTTTTACTGTTTATCAGCATGATTTTAGGAAGTTTTTTTGGCCTTAGATAAAACAATTCGCACAGTGAAAGAGGAACAAAATAAGTATTTCAAATTCTTGATTTCCAACGGTGGAACCTACCTGTGAAATATTACAGTAAAAACATACACTCTTACATCAATGTTTATCAAAATTCATTCACCTACCCAGTAACTCTCTGTATATGGATATAAATATGAGTTAATGCAAAAATGTAATACCTTTTTACACTGTTTTATCTGCATAATTGCGTAGTTTGTGAATATCTCCTTTAGATCTTTGGTTTTCTGTCTTTTAAATCTGTCTAAATCCCTCATAGAGGCTTCTAAAAACTTCCTGCAAACAGAAATAATTTTGCATCATATGAGAAATATTGCTTTTTGCATTTGTGAAAACAAGACACAATCAGATGTTCAATAACTGCACAGCCGATCAGGACCTTTGTGTTCATTTAATGGCCAGAACAAATGCTCTTCTTAAATGTGAAATTTCAAGCTTCTTGTCTGGCATCTTCTGTGGCAGAACAAGTTTGAATGAATGAATGAGTTTATAAAACTTTTTTGGTTGCTGAACTCGTCTCAGCATGAAATTTAAAAATCCTCATAAATACTGAACTAGCAAAAATCAGTGGAATGTTCATGGCTATATACGAGGGTGCATCAGAAAGTTCGAGAACTAATCAAATATCACGCGAACTACTGAACATGTCGTGATGAAACCTCGCATGAAAAATGAATGTACTGTCTCTGACATATATGACAGACGCAAACGTCTGTGACGTCATCAGTGATGACGTCATATTTCATAAATGACGTCACGTTACGTTCACACGTTCGAAAATGGCGTCGCATAACGTTCACGAACAACGTATCATTATTAAGTTTTACATGAAGCTCGGTAAGTCTTTTACCGACATCCGTGTTGATTTGCAGAAAGTTTATGGAGATTCTTGTCTATCCAAAAGTGCGATTTCGAAGTGGATGAATAGATTTAAGGATGGTAGAGAGACGACCGAAGACGACGCACGTATTGGCAGGCCAGTGACGGCAACAGATGAAAAAACAGTCGCTGCTATACATCAGTTTATTCTGGAAGATAGAAGAACTACGGTGGAAAATGTAGCAGATAAGTTTGCAATTTCATATGGAGCAGCGCAAGACGTTATGACAAATAAATTGGGAATGCGCCGCGTTTCGGCTAGATGGGTCCCCCGTTTGTTGACGCCAGCACAGATGGGGGTGAGGGTAAAAATGTGCCATGAATATCAGAGAAAATATAAAGAGGAAGGCGACAACTTCCTAAATCGAGTGATTACATGTGATGAGACTTGGATACACTTTTATGAACCCGAAAGTAAGCGTCAAAGTTCCGTGTGGAAGCATCCTTCATCACCATCACCCACAAAAGCCCTAGTTTCCAAGTCAGCCGGGAAGGTTATGGCCATTATATTTTGTGATATATATGGTGTATTGCTAAACCACTTTGTTCCTCCGAAAACAACAGTCACTGGGAACTATTATGCAACATTACTAAGATCGGAGCTCATGTCAGCAATAAGAAAAAAACGGCCATGTCTACTTACGACAGGTTTTTACCTGCACCACGATAACGCGCCATGCCACTCGAGCCAGGTTGTCAAGGACACAGTAGAGAAACTCAACGTGGCCTTGTTACCTCACCCACCCTATAGTCCAGACTTGGCAATTTGTGACTTCTGGCTGTTTCCAAACTTAAAAAATAACCTACGGGGTGCGAAATTTGAGTCAAGGGAGGAGCTGAGGTATGCCGTGGACAGGCAACTTCGGGAGATGTCACGTGACGGCCTGCAGTACGTGTAGGCGGCATGGATAGAAAGGTGGAGTAAGTGCATTGCATGCACGGGACGTTACTTTGAAAAGGAGTGATAGTTTAAGGTAATTGTGATAACTAGTTTTGTTGCTACAGAATCAGTTCTCGAACTTTCTGATGCACCCTCGTATATCACAAAAACCAATAGTTCATCCTGCTCATAAATTTTTAAAAGCTAACAACTGTTGGTATTTTAACTTTCATGAGTAGGATAAATTTTAGTCTCAGCTGAGTTGAGCATGAAAAAAGTTTAATTATCTTGGGCCCAGGGCTGGATTGGGCCTAAAAGATATATTAAGATAACATACTCTATTACTCAAGCATCATATCTTGACATTGCATATGATGTCATGTAAGAAAATCTAAATTACACAAGGCTCTGAAAAATTGGCTCTTGCCTTGGAACAAAATGGACAGGAATTTTGCAAGTATCAACTACAGATCAGCTTGAGTATCAGCATGGATGTTCAACATTTTTGTACACTTGTACAAATCCCTCTTTCATTGAAATCTATAATTTTATGCCTTAAATCATCTTCTGTGCTTACCTGTTTGGTTCAGACAGGGACAGGGAATCACATGAGCTGTGTCATGGGAAAACCAGATATTTGCCTATGCCAAAACAAAGTCATGCATAGCTGATCAGCCCCTTTGTTTTCGCTACATGGGTAGTACAATTCCTTTTCCTCCTAAATCTGAAATTTAGGCTTCTAGCCTTCATCTGTGACAGTACAGTTTGATGTTTGTCAGACTTGGTCGGAAACCCCATAGATCCCTATTCTCACAATCTGCCTCATATATAACAGTACATACTTATATTCTTCATTAATCTGTTTCAGTTCTATTTCAGTAATCTTGATCTGTTCATCGAGATGTTTGATCTTAAGATCCCTCTGTTCCTGGGTATCTTCTCCAAACAAGGCTTTCTTCATACCACTCAGAGAGAACCCTCCTTGCTGCTTACCCTGTTGCTGTAAATCAAAGTATTTATAGAAATATTAAAGAATTTAAAGGATATTTGTTAACACTGTTATCATCTCTTATTGCTACATAATCCTTTACCTTTTGCTAACAATGCCAATTTTATTCAAACAATAATTTATCATTCTCTGAACAATCCTTTATCTTCTACTACAAACAGCATTTTATCTTCTCCTATTGATGTGTTCTCATCCCACAGAGAGAACAAACTTTGCTACTTTCCCTTTTGCCACAGATACTGCAGGGAAATATTGAAAACCTAAAAACAGTCTTGTTATTTTCCCTGAAATTCAGACAGAATATTGGCATTTTATGCTTGAGTTTTTTTCCATATTTTTTCAGCGAAGCTTTTGGTCCCAATCAACAATTTTTGGGTCATGTAAGATTCTAGCCAGCACTTCCTTTGCTAGATTTTAACTTTATTGCATGGTATTGCTTAGAACAACTGTCACATCAGTCAATATTCTTTACCTCCCTAACTGTACTGTTTGTATTTCTCTATAAAAAGGCCTCTTCAATTTCTATAATGTTATCACTTTGAGAGACAAAACTTTAGAATTACTAAAGGCTTTAATGATAAATACAGGTACATACCAACATTTGTTTCTGACTAGATTTAGATGAAAGACTCTCCTCGGCCTTTTCTTGATCAAACTGTAGACACTCATACTTCCGGCACACACTCCTACAAACAGACATTACATAGACTTTGAGTTTGTTATTGAAATCTGTCCTCCCACTCTCTGGCCAGGTCCACTACAAATAAGGTCTTACTTAATGCTAGAAGGAATGATCCATGGCTTCAAATTTCATATTCAGAAAGAAAATTTGTTAGCTTGACTTTGCATCAGCATAGGCATTTTATGGCTAGAATGACCAATGGTTTTATTTTTGTTTGTTTGTGTTGAGGCTTAACGTCCCAGTCAACATTTTTTCAGTCATGTTGGGACGGAGCCAACGCTTCCTGGGTTTAACCAGTACTGTAGGGAGTTAAAGTGTCTTGCTCGAGGACACAACACGATGGCGCTTGTGGGGATCGAACCCAGGACCTCTTGATTCGGAGTCCGACGATCTACCACTACGCCACCGCGCCCCCAAATGGTTTTAGAAAACTGACAATTTTATAGAATATGTTTTTTGTTTTCTTTTTTTTTTTTTTTCTGAAACAATTTTAACAAACCTAGGTGTAACTTGGTTATTACTTATTAGTAAGAAAATGGTCTTACATTAGAAATGTATGAAAGGACTTGATTCTTAGTTGAAATAACTCACCAAAAATAAATACTTTTGGTTTGATCTTTTATGTGAGAACTGTTTGATGAATCATGCAAAATTTGGGTTTTCGTGTAACATGAAACCTTAAGGCATATGCTAAGCTAAGACAATGATCAGAGATGCTGGGCTGCTCAATCACAGACTTCGCCGTAGTCATTCAAATACGAACCTCAATGAGTCCCCAAAAGCATGATATTCTTTGAGTTGGTCAGCATACTGTTCCTCTTCTTCTAGTGACTGGTCAATAGACTGAGCATAGCTGAAATCAGTGAAGAATACTTGTCACTAGGGTTTCGAACAGAAAGACAACCAGAGGACCAATGGTCCTGTAAACGCTCACCTGAGTCTGCTGCATATACCAATAAACATGTTTGAATATTATGGTATTAAACCCCAGTGCAGGGGCAGATGAAGCCCATGGGCCGTTTTCTTTTTTCAGAATAATCAATATTCTGTCCATTTGCCAATTTCTTGCTGGCTTTTCCCCTCAAATGACATTTTAACAGTTTTTCCCATTCAAATGCATGGGCACCCATGTTGACCTTGCCATAAACTTGGTCAAGGTCATCACAGGGTCATGATTTATATATACATTGTAGTACTATAGCAATGGATGCTTCACGCCAAGTTTCATTGAAATCAATCAATTGATTTCAGAGAAGATATTAAATTTTGAAGGGTTTTTACCATATATGGGCATGGTGGCCATCTTGGTCATGTGACCTAGATTATTAATATACACATTGGTTCCCCCATCCTATAGATGCTTCACATAAAATTTGGCTCCGATTGGCCAAGTGGTTTCAGAGGAGAAGATGTTTGAATATTATGGTAATATACATGTATATTGCCCCAGGGTGTGGGCATATGAGCCCTTAGGTCCAATTTTTTTCAGAATCATTTATATTTAGTCCTACTACCCATTTCCTGCAAGATTTTCACCTCAAATGACTTTTTAAAAGTTTTCCCCATTCCAATGCATTGACAACCTATGTTGACCTTGTCATAAAATAGGTCAAGGTCACCACAGGGTCATGATTTATATACACATTGTAGTACTTCTGCCATTGGTGCTTCATGCCAAGTTTCTTTGAAATTGGTCCACCAGATTCGGAGAAGAAGATTTTTGAAGGGTTTTCACCATATATGGGCATGGCAGCCATCTTGGTCATGTGAACTAGATAATTTATACATACATTAATTCCCCCATTCCATAGATGCTTCACATAAAATTTGGCTTTGGTTCGCCAAGCGGTTTCAGAAGAGATATTATGGTAAACTACATGTATATTGCCCCGGGGTGGGGGCAGATGAGCCCCTGGGGTCCAATTCTTTTCAGAATCATTAATATTCAGTCCTACTGCCCATTTCCTGCAAGACATTCACTTTGAATGACATTTTAAAAGTTTTCCCTTTTCAAATGCATTGGCGACCTATGTTGACCTTGCCTTAAAAAAAGTCAAGGTCATCACAGGGTTATGAGCTATATACACATTGTAGTACTTGAGCCATCAGTGCTTCATACCAAGTTTCTTTGAAATCGATCCACCGGTTCTGGAGAAGAAGATTTTTGAAGGGTTTTTTACCATATATGGGCATTGCGGCCATCTTGGTCATGTGACCTAGATTATTTATATACACATTGATTACCCCTTCCTATTGATGCTTCACATAAAATTTGGCTTTGATTGGTCAAGCGTTTTCAGAGGAGATGATGTTTGAATATTATGGTAATATACATGTATATTGCCCCGGGGTGGGGGCATATGAGCCCCTGGGGTCCAATTTTTTTCAGAATCATTAATATTCAGTCCTACTGCTCATTTTCTGCAAGATCTTTCCTTTAAATGACAATTTAACTATTTTTCCCATTCAAATGCAAAGGCGACCTATGTTGACCTTGCCGTAAAATAGATCAAGGTCACCGCAAGGTCATGATTTATATACACATTGTAGTACTTGAGTCACCGATGCTTCATGCCAAGTTTGGTTGAAATCGGTCCAGTGGTTCCGGAGAAGAAGATTTTTGAAGGGTTTTTACCATATATGGGCATGGCGGCCATCTTGGTCATGTGACCTGGATTATTTATATACATATTTGGTTCCCCCTTCCCATAGATGCTTCATGTAAAATTTGGCTTTGATTGGCCAAGCTGTTTCAGAGAAGAAGATCTTTGAAATTGGTGGACGACGGACGGACGGACGGACGGACGACAGACGGACGACAGAGCATGGGTATACCATAAGCTCACCTTGTAAGCCTGACGGCTCAGGTGAGCTAAAAAGCTGTGCAGCCACAGTACAACACAGGAGGATTACCAGAGGACCAATGGTCCTGTAAACGCTCACCTGAGATCTGCTGCATATACCAATAAACATGTTTGAACATTATGGTATTTAACTCCAGTGCAGGAGCAGATGAAGCCCTTGGGCCATTTTCTTTTTTCAGAATCTTCAATATTCTGTCCATTTGCCAATTTTCTACTGGCTTTTCCCTTCAAATGACATTTTAACAGTTTTCCCAATTCAAATGCATAGGCAACCCATGTTGACCTTGCCATAAACTTGGTCAAGGTCATCACAGGGTCATGATTTATATATACATTGGAGTACTTTAGCCATCGATGCTTCACGCCATGTTTCCTTGAAATCAGTCTATTGGTTTCAGAGAAGAAGATTTTTGATGGGTTTTTACCATATATGGGCATGGCGGTCATCTTTGTCATGTGACCTAGATTATTTATATACACATTGATTCCCCCATTCTATAGATGCTTCACATAAAATTTGGCTTTGATTGGCCAAGCGGTTTCTGAGGAGAAGACGTTTGAATATTATGAAAATATATATGTATATTGCCCCTGGGTGGGGGCACATGAGCCCCTGCGGTCCAATTTTTTCAGAATCATTAATATTCAGTCCTACTGCCCATTTCCTGCAAGACATTCACTTTAAATTACATTTTAAAAGTTTTCCCCATTCAAATGCATTGGCGACCTATGTTGACCTTGCCGTAAAATAGGTCAAGGTCATCACAGGGTCATGATTTATATATACATTGTAGTGCTTGATCCATCAATGCTTCATGCCAAGTTTTGTTGAAATCGGTCCACAGGTTCTGGAGAAGAAGATTTTTGAAGGGTTTTTACCATATATGGGCATGGCGGCCATCTTGGTCATGTGACCTGGATTTTTTATATATACATTGGTTCCCCCTTCCCATAGATGCTTCACATAAAATTTGGCTTTGATTGGCCAAGCGGTTTCAGAGGAGATGTTTGAATATTATGGAGATATACATGTATATTGCCCCGGGGTGGGGGCACATGAGCCCCTGGGGTCCAATTTTTTTCAGAATCATTAATATTCAGTCCTACTGCTCATTTTCTGCAAGATTTTTCCTTTAAATGACAATTTAACAATTTTTCCCATTCAAATGCAAAAGCGACCTATGTTGACTTTGCCGTAAAATAGGTCAAGGTCACCGCAAGGTCATGATTTATATATACATTGTAGTACTTGAGTCATCGATACTTCATGCCAAGTTTGGTTGAAATCGGTCCAGTGGTTCCGGAGAAGAAGATTTTTGAAGGGTTTTTACCATATATGGGCATGGCGGCCATCTTGGTCATGTGACCTGGATTATTTATATACACATTGGTTCCCCCTTCCCATAGATGCTTCATGTAAAATTTGGCTTTGATTGGCCAAGCTGTTTCAAAGAAGATCTTTGAAAATGGTGGACGACGGACGGACGGACGACGGACGGACGACAGACGGACGACGGAGCATGGGTATACTATAAGCTCACCTTGTGAGCCTGACGGCTCAGGTGAGCTAAAAATCTGGAGCTAAAGTGCATTTCCTAGTATCTGATAATGGTTGTATTTTACAATTGTTCCAATGTAGATGGAATATTTCCATTGCACAATTAAGTATCTTGGGCAGCAAACATATTGAAAATCGGTTGACATATAAAAAATTTCTGATCAAAAACATTTTTGAATAGGGATTTCCTGTACAAAAATCTCATGTAAGGGAGGTAAATATTTTCCTGCAAAAATTTTAAATCCTCTGTATTTTGTAATGGTTGCTCAAAATCATTACAAAATGACACCAATGACATACCTGAGACGTAATCTTCATGATCAAGTAAAATTTTTCGAAAACTATGCATTTTCATGATCATTAATTATCTCCCTTGCAAATGCAAAATCCCTATTCAAAATTAATTTTGTCCATAAAAACTTTATCTGTTCACCGATCTGTTCACCGATTTATCTGTTCACCGAGGCTTATAGATAAGATACACAAAGATCTGTTGACAAGCTAAATAGTTCAAAACCCATAAAAAGATCTGCCACAATAGCATTGTAATAAAAATCTTTTTCTTACACATTCATATAATGTCCAGCACTTTGTAGGGGCTCGCACATCTCCTTTTCAATACCGCTCCACTCATTAAACACTCGGTGGTAGTTAGCATGAACTTTGTGAATACCATATAGCTTGTCTGCCATTCTCTACAACAGAAATGCGCTGTACTTAACCCAGTTTATTTACGGATGACCCACCTATTTGTATTAGTGAAAGGTTCAAAACACATTTGTAATGCCCCCCCCCCCCCTCGTACAAGCCAGCTTTAATGCGGTAGTGTCAGCTTAGCATGCAAGAGGTCCTGATATGATCCTTGGCTGGGACAAATGGAGATAAGCATTTTGTTAACTTTTACATTTGGCACCCATTCCATGGCTCAGATTCATCCATTTCAAATAAAGATTTGTGGAATGTCAAATAAAGATTAAAGGTCAAATCTAATATGGCTTATGAAGAAATTTACTGAACATATACTGTAAGTTCAGTAGTGTTCATATGACCTAAATTTTTGTGAATTTGTTGCCTCACAAATTCACAGTTCTCGCTGACAAAGAATTACTATGAGCCATAAAGGATACACAAATGCTCGTTTGTGAATTAAGGACCTTGCAAAAAGACAGGTATAGTTAATTTGCAAAATAAAATTAATGTTTTGAGCAATAATATTAAAAGTATTTCAATTTTTACAACTGAAAAAAAATTCTCTGTATATTAAATCGGCAAGTTTACATAAATACTCACAGCTCTGATTTTTAATAGATTTCCAAGGTTACTCTGTAGTTCATTGCTGTAGTTCTTCAGTTCTTCAAATCTCCTAGAGATACAATGTAGATAACAAACACAAAAGTTTGATAAAAAAGAGCTTCATATTTGCATATTCAAGTATGATGTGGGCTATTGTCATTTCTTTATTTGAGCCGCCTCACGAGAAAACCAACAATCTGCATATGCGAAACCAAAGGCTCAGATCAGCTTCGCAGAAACTGCAAAGCTGATCAGTACCTTTGTTTAGGCTTCACCAATAGTACAATTCCTGTACTTTGTAAAGCCAAACTTTCCAGCCTCTAGTCATGTTCTGTGCTTGTACCAGTTGGTCTGTGTCGCCCCTGTTCAGAAACAACAGTGTTGGTTTTCACATGAGGCCGCCCATTTTCAGTTTAACATCACCTTCAAGATTATTTCAACTCAGATGAGAGTAGCTAGTTAGTAAGTGGGTGAAAATGGGAGTACAAAAAAAAAAAAAAAAAAAAAAAAAAAAAACACCTGGCACACAAACAAAAAGAACTTGGCTTGCTTTACATGTGCACCACACAGGGCTCAAATCCACACCAGACAAAGCTGTGAGATGAAAGAATGATTATGCACCAGTCATTTGTAACCACTACCACCCCCCCAACCCCCACCTACAGAGAAGGGTGGGGGTTAGCCAGGCTAAAGTGTGGGGCAGTTACTTTTCGAGTATCCCCGCAGTGTAGGGGAAGTGACATTAGGATCCTTACCCCAGGGAGATTTTCTGTTGTGAAGGGTGGGGCAAAGAGCAAAGTTTTGACCTCCAGTTTGCCCCCCTGGGGGTGGGGCACTGAAAACTGAAAAATCATAATCCCTGCCCTTCCCTGGGGTAGGTGTGAGAGCAGTGGCTACAAATGACTGGTGCATTAAGAGTGGAAATGAAATCAATGACCTAAACCACGGGACCAACATTGTTTTTTCTATTATAATTTCTTTACTTTCTGAGTTCTTAAATAGTTATCTTCAAGCCCCTACCACTGTAAAGTCTGATCGGTGTAAGACCTGACCTCGAGGTTATAAAACTTTTTTTTCAAGCTCAGCTCAGCTGAGACTAAAATTTATCCAACTCATAAATGTTAAAATGACAACAATTGTTGGCATTTTAACATTTATGAGCAGGATAAATTACAGGCTTTGGCAATCTCAACCTGAAATTTTAATCAATTTTGGTTATTTCAGAAATTATGAGCAGTTTAAATTTCATGCTCAGCTGAGTTGAGCATAAAAAATGTTTTATAACCTCAGGGCCAGGTTGGGACACTCTTAAACAGGTTTTAATGGATATAAAGGATGTTTAGACCACAAGTTCCAAGTAGGTCATCTGATTTTACAAATTCTGGATACATAATCAAATCCCTTGATGTTTTTGTAGCAGAAATATGAAAATCTTCACACCAAAATAAGATTTTTAGCTCATCTGAGCCGAAGGCTCACAAGGTGAGCTTATAGGATGGCCATGATCCGGCGTGCGTCCATTGTCCGTCCGTCGTCGTTGTCCACAATTTCAAAGATCTTCTTCTCTGAAACCGTTTGGCCGATCTAGCTGAAATTTTATGTGGAGCCTCCTTGGGTAGTGGCATTGTAATTTTGTTCGCGATATCTTGGCCGCCACGCCCATATATGGTAAAAACACTTTAAAAATCTTCTTCTCCAGAACCGGTGGGCCGATTTCCACGAAACTTGGTATGTAGCATCGGGGACTTCAGCCCATCATAGTTTGATAAAATGATGACCCTTGGATGACCTTGACTTATTTTACGGCAATTTACATGGGAAAAAGTGAAAACTATGGATTTTTTGAAAACTGTTGCAGCCTGAGGCCTGAAAAGTGGAAGATGCAAACAACAAATGGAGTAAATGAAGGTATGTGATTAATTTAGGTCAAGGTCATCTCCTGACCTTGGCCAGTCTGTCGTCCATGCACACTTTTCAAAGATCTTCTTCTCTGAAACTGCTTGGCCAATCAAAGTGAAATTTTACGTGGAGCATCCATGGGTAGGGGAGACGAAAGTTTGATCGCGAAATCTAGGTCACATGACCAAGATGGCCACCACGCCCATATATGGTAAAAACCAGTCAAAAATCTTCTTCTCCAGAACCGGCTGGCCGATTTTCATTAAACTTGGTATGTAGCATTTGGGACTCCAGCCCATCATAGTTTGTTGAAATGATGACCATAGGATGACCTTGACCTATTTTACGGCAATGTCAATTTTGGATGTCAATTTTGGAAAAATTGTTGGAAAAGGCGAAAACAATGGATATTTTGGAAACTGTTGCAGCCTGAGACCTGAAAGTTGCTAGAAGCAGACAACTAATGGAGTTAATGAAGGTAAGTAATTAATGAAAGCCAAGATCATTTCTTGACCTTGACCCAAGGTCATTTAAATATCAAAACTAGAATTTGTTTTCTATGTGAAAACTGATGTCTCCCCCCTTTCTACGTGCATGTCCAAAATATGCAAGCAAGAGTTATAGTTCTTGTGCATCACATATCCTGTCATTCTGTTTTATAAGTGTACCAAGTTTCATTGAAATATCTCTTATGGTTTTCAAGTTATAGAGGGGGCATGAAAGTGTTTGGAAAATAATCAAAGGGAAATAACTCCAAAGATATGAAAGCAAGAGTAATGATTCTTGTGTATCATGCTTTATAAGTGTACCATGTTTCATTGAAAAATCTCTAATGGTTTTTGAGTTATAGAGCAGACACGAAATTGAATGAAAAATAATCAAAGGTAACTAATAACTCTGAAGATATGCAAGCAAGAGTTATGGTTCTTTAGCATGACACATCATCTCATTGTGCTTTATAAGTGTACCAAGTTTCATTGAAATATTTCTTATGGTTTTTGCTTGGCGCGACAGCGTCAAGCAATTGAAACGGAATGAGGATTTCTCCTCAATCTGTAGGGTTTTTCCTTCAACCTATGGGGTTTCCCTTTGACATCCAGGGGCCTGGTTCCAGTCGCAATATTTTGCTACACTTCTTGCATAATAAAGCAATTGAAGACGGAAACCAGACTTGCTCTCCGCCGTTTTTATAAGGACTTGTGGGAAGAATGACGTATTTGGATCTAACGTTAAACATTTAGGTGGCGTTCTGGGCGGATAATGTTAAAACCCGAAACTTTGTGCTAGGTCCGACCGAGTACGAAAGCTTGAAATCCACCGTAGCGAGGAAGTGTTCATGACCGATATGATCCATCGAGCTACCGAAAAACTCCACAAACCTACGAAAAGCAACAACACACGGACAAATAATGGTATATACAGACTAGCCAAGCGTTCCTTTTAACAAGGAAAATTTATCAAGTTATAGAGTGGACATGAAATTGTATGGAAAAATAATCAAAGGGAAATAACTCCAAAGATATGAAAGCAAGAGTTATAATTCTTGTGCATGACACATCGTCTCATCATGCTTTATAAGTGTACCAAGTTTCACTGAAATTTCTCTTACGGTTTTCAAGTTATAGGGTGGACACGAAATTGTATGGAAAATAATCAAAGGGAAATTACTCCAAAGATATGCAAGCAAGAGTTATGGTTCTTTAGCACGACACGTAATCTCATCGTGCTTTATAAGTGTACCAAGTTTCATTGAAATAACTCTTACGATTTTCGAGTTATAAAGCGGACACAAAATTGGATGGAAAATAATCAAAGGGAAATAACTCATAAAATACTCAAGCCAGAGTTATGGTTCTTAAGCATGACACATCGTCTCATCGTGGTCTACAAGTGTACCAAGTTTCATTGAAAAATCTTTAACGGTTTTCAAGTTATACAGCGGACAGGAAATTGTATCGAAAATAATCAAAGGGAAATAACTCCAAAAATACTCAAGCTAGAGATATGGTTCTTGTGCATGACACATCGTCTCGTCGTGGTTTACAAGTGTACCAAGTTTCATTGAAAAACCTTTAACGGTTTTCAAGTTATAGAGCGGACACGATTTGTGACGGACAGACGGACAAACAGACAGACGGACAGACGCACAGGGAAAAACAATATGTCTCCCGACCCTGTCGGGGGGAGACATAATAAAAATTATGGTTTTCTCAGAAATCACTGGGTTTGGAAACTATTGCAGCCTGAGACCTGAAACTTTGCAGATGCAGAAAACTTATGAAGTCAATAAAGGTGTGTGAGTATTCAAGCTCAAGGTCATTTCATGATGACTTAATACTCCAAGATCAGGCTTCAGGTGAGCATTTTCAGGACCAATGGTCCTCTGGTACAATTATCTGGCTAGAACGTTTTAAGTCATATAAAATATGAACCGCATCATGAGAAAACTGGATTTTTGCATGTTTTCGGATTTTTGCATATTTGAAAACAAAGCCACAGATCAGCTGTGCAGTAACTGCACAGCTGATCAGTGCTTTTGTTTTCTCTACACAGCTAGTACAATCCCTCTTTTACTTATATCTAAAATTTCTAGCTTCTAGCCTGCTTCTATGACTGTACAGGCTGGTTTGTGTCGGACCTGGTCGGACATCCCGAAGACCGATTTTCTCCATTCATGGCTCATATGATTATAATTTTTAAAGTTTTACCTGTCTGGATTCTTCAGTCTGTATGATGCACTGAGACTCTTTATCTTGGACTCTGCCTAAAATGTTAACAGAAATTAGCTGCATCATGACCCAATTGATTCAAACATATGCAAAACAAAGACACAAATCAGCTGTGCAGTAACTGCAAAAGTGATCAGCATCTTTATTTTCATTTAATGGGTAGCACAATCATCCCTGTTCTTCTTAAATCTAAAACTTCAAAGTTCTAGCATTTTTCTGTGAATGGACAGGCCAGTATTGTGTCAGGCTTGGTGGGAAACTCAAAAGAGTGGTTTTCTAGCATCACAGTCCAAATATGAGCTGCGATGCGATGGGGTTTAACATCCCACCAACAGCTAAGGTCATATGGAGATGAGACCTCGGTTTATAGTCCCATCCGACGGACTGGAGAAGCCCGGGATCGAACCTGCAACCCCTGGTTTACAATGCGAGTGACATAACCACTGCACCACGGAGGCTTCTGCTGTGATGCAAGAAAACTGGTCTTCAGAGTTTCCGAGATGTCTGAAACAAACCGAGCTGTACAATCACAGAAGCAGGCTAGAAGCTTGAAATTTTGGATTTAAGAAAAAGAGAAATTGTACTATCCGTGTAGCTAAACAAAGGCGCTGATCAGCTGTGCAGTTACTGTACAGCTGATCTGCTCCTTTGTTTTCGCATAGGCGAAAATCCCGTTTTCTCGCGTCGCAGCTCATATCATCATCATGAATGCAGACTCATGTAAACATTTACTATGTAAGTCTGGTATGATAATGGTCTTCACTGTTTGCAATTTAAAATGCATCTTCAAAACACAATCTGTGCTAAGTTAAAGCATGAGTTGTAGATATACATGTATGTCTTTTTTGCATATGCAAATGCCAGTTTCTAATGAAGTGTGTAAGGTTCTAATGAAAACATACCTTGTTATGAAACTCTGTGGCATATACCATGTCTTTCCAACCTTCATCCTGAAGTGTAGAAAAAATCTCAATTGGTTTGTGATCATTCCACTTTCACTATAGGGATCAAACATGGTTTTCTATATATTAACATCTGCTAGGCCCCGAGGAAGATGTTTAAACCTGAAAAGCGAGGGTTTCAACCCTCTTGAGGGGCCCAGCAGATGTAAATACAACAGAAAGAACATGTTTGATCATTATTATTGCATGATACAACTATTTCATGTGAAAATTTGGAGAAATTGTCCAGATTTTGGACATATTCATGAACCTCAAATGGCGTGAAACACTTTAGCTAATGATGTTTCAAAAATGATGCTTTCGGGGCAAACTTCAATGACAAAATGTACAATATAACGTTAAATCAAATGCATGTTATGCTATGACATAAATATTTGCGAGAGGCCCTGTAACAAGCATGAACAAAAGCCATGTATTAACAAAACATGTATGCTCATGAGAATTGCCATGTATCAATATATGGCTTTCTTTTCATTAATATATGGTCGTTAATATCGTGTGGTGGTACAAGTCATAAAATATGAAAATTAAGGTCTATCCAATCCTATATCTGCTTCTTCTGCTTCTGCTTTGTACAGTGTAGGGCTAGTTACAGCGTTATACACCGGGGAGAGAGAGCGGCGTTGTCTAGTAACACCGTGTGAGCGCGTCCTTGAAGCTCTCCACTGTCTCAGAGTGAACCACCTTTGTTTCCAGTTGGTTCCATTCAACAATTGTTTTCACAAAGAATGACTGTCTTAACTGCTCAGTATTACAGTTCTCTATTTCAAAACACCTATCGTTGTTGACACTGTGCCTATCGACTAAGTTTTTTGTGATGTAATCTGTGTATTTCCGAGATCTGATTTGTCTTTTTGGCTTTTTAGGTTTTAAGAATTCATCTGCTGGTATAGCCGGCACTAGCCCCTCGACCACTTTATACATAAACACCAGTCTGTTTACACTACGACGCTGCTCCAGTGAGGACAGTTCTAAAGTTTCCAGCATTCGCGTGACACAACCTTCATCTCGTGATTTGTAATCTCCAGTTATAAAGCGAGCTGCTTGTTTCTGTACACGTTCCAGCTTGTCAATGTCCTGTTTTAAATATGGGTCCCAGACGATGGAACCATAGTCAAGGGGGGATCTGACTAGCGTCGTGTAGGCACGTTTTCTGCAGTCTAAGGGGAAGCTCCGTAAATTCCTTCTTAGAAACGCGAGGGTGGAGTTAGCTTTTTTCGTGGTTTTTGTAATTTGTGAAGACCATTTCAGATTGTCAGTGAGTGTAATTCCAAGATAGGGATTCTCGTTAACTTGTTGTAGAATGTGGTTACACAAGGAGTAGAAATGGGAAGATTTGTTATTAATACTCATGATGTAACATTTCTTCGCGTTGAATCTCATACCCCATGTGGTGGCCCATTTTTCAAGTTCTATCAGGTCATTCTGTAATGTAACATGGTCCTTTTGCGACTTGATTTTCCTATATAGAAGGCAATCGTCCGCGAACAGTCTAACTTGTGATGATACGGCTAACGGCAAATCGTTTATATGACACAAAAATAGAAGAGGCCCTAGTACAGTCCCTTGGGGCACTCCAGAGTCCACAGTTACTTTACTAGACGATTCCCCATCCACAACTACTTGCATGAATCTCTTAGTAAGAAAATTTCTGAGCCAGTGATGAATTGAACCTGATATACCAAAGCTTTCAAGTTTTGACAACAGTTCCTCATGTGGAACTGTGTCAAAAGCTTTGGAAAAATCTAATATAACAACATCTGTTTGAGAGCCTTCATCATTAAAGTGAAGCAGATCATTTAGTGTCACTAGGAGTTGTGTTTCACACGAATAGCCTGAACGAAATCCATGAGTCAAGTTGGTTAGAATGTCATTTCTTTCCAAATGAGTCAATAAGTGTTTACAGATGATATGTTCAAGTAATTTACAAGTAACTGATGTCAATGACACTGGGCGGTAATTTTCGGCGAGGTGTACATCTCCTTTCTTAAACACAGGGGATATATTAGCATTAGTCCAGTCTGATGGTAATTCCCCACTGTCAATAGAGTTCTGGAAGATTTTACTGAGTCCTGGGGCTAATTGTGTTGCACATTCCTTTAATATAACATTGGAAATATTGTCTGGGCCAACAGATTTGGAGGTGTTTATTTTCCGTAGCAGTTTTTCGACACCAGGCACTGTAATGTTTAGTACTGGAAGTCTATGTTTGAAGCATTTTGATAATAATGGTAAAGTTCTGGTTCTGGCTTTTGTAAAAACAGAGTAAAACTGTTCCACAAGAATCTGGGCTTTCTTCTTACTTTCACTGTGTAAGGCTCCTTTTACTTTCAAAGGGGCTACGCCCACATTGTCCTGTCGTTTAGCTTTCACATATCGCCAAAAGGGCTTACTGTTATTATTTTCAAATCCTTCCTGTATGGTGTTATTTACATAGTCAATTTCTGCCTTTTTAAATTCACGTTTACAAAGTTTTTGAAACTGTCTGAAATCTGACCACTGTTCGGATTTTTTCGCGTGTCGATAAAGTCTTGCTTTCCGACGGGTCATCCTTTTAAGATTTCTGTTGAACCATGGTACAGTATTTCTCTTTTTGAATGTTTTTGATGGAATGAATTTTTCCATGGCATCCTGAATTCCGGTTTTGAAGGTGTTCCAAAGTTCCTCAATGTCTTGCTTATTTTGGACCATTGTGGTGACGCTGTCCGACAGGTTCACACATGCCTTCTTTATCTCCTCCCAGTTTGCTTTTGAAAACCGATATACTTTCCTGGGTTTTTGTTTGTTATAGATTGGTTTCACGTCTGAATCAGTTACTACCATAGCGTGATCGCTAATACCTGGGATGCTTTGAGAATTTTTTATTAATGAGGGGTTGTTGGTGAAGACTAAGTCTAACACATTTTCTTGACGCGTGGGTTGGTTGTGTACTTGGGTGAGTCCATGTTCAATAGACAAATCTATCAGTGATTGTTGGATTGCACGATCTGACGCGTTTGGCTTGACTGTTAAAGTGTTCCAATCTATGTCTGGACAGTTAAAATCCCCTGCAAGCAATATATGTTTGCTTTTGTTGCTTTCTGACAGTTTTTTCAGAGAAGAGTCCAAATTGTTTATATCGTCCATGTTTCTGTGTGGCATGTAGAAGGATGATAAATACAGGTCTTTGTTGTTTTTGAGTTTGACTTTGGTCCATTCAATTTCACAATTTGTTACTAATTGAGTTTGTTCATCTGCTATCAAACTTTTCCTCACCCCAGTGAATACTCCACCACCACGGGACATCCTGTCATTTCTATGAATAATGAAGTCAGTAGGAAAAATTTCACTAGTTTTGATTGCGTTTTTTGCTGGTTCCTTTCCTGGTTTTATACCTTTGAGCCATGACTCGGTACCACAAATTAAGTCCGGTTTAACGTAGTCCAAGGCAGCTGTGAACTCTGATTTATGTTCACGGATGCTGCAACAGTTCACTGTTAATAGTCTTAAATTGGTTTTTGTAGGTAAAAGTGTACTACTATCTCCACTAGTATTTTCAGTCCTGCTATGAGAATTTCTGATTTCTGACGGGCTTGATAAGTAACTGGCGTCTTTTTTGGTTTGGGGGCTACTGGTATGTAAAGGGCTGAACGGCCCTGTTGTGTTCAGTGAATCGATAGAAATGTCTGACAACGGCGAAAAAGCGTTTGTTGTATGAAGTTCATAGCTGTTGAAGGTAAAACTGTCTATATTAGTACTTTCGCATTTGCAACAATGCCATACTACACTCGAGCGTTCAAGATACTCCATTTCTTTTGTGCTTATGTCTCCACACGACTTGTGGTGCCATATTCCGCAACCATCACAACATACACCTTGATCAGTCCAACTTACTGGGCATTCACAGTATCCACATGGGAAAACCGAGGCATTCCCGGGTCCAGGGTTACACTCAATATCACCGGATAGGATGATTAACAGTGTTAGCGCACTACAGCGGTTTATATGATGACCGTGGGGAAGAAGAGTAATTGATTTTGTGAGTTTGTCTTTTCTGGATGCAAAATTCATAACCAGGTCCATTTTCAATGATCTGATACACAAGACTGTATTTAGGCACTTTCTTTCAGTAAGTTCAGTATTTTCAACTTTGAAAAAGTTCAGGGCAATGACAAAACCAATCAGGAATATCAACAGGATGTGAAAATCATTCATGCTGGATTTTTTCCTGGGGGCCGCCATCTTGGATTTGGCAAACAGGTAAACACACTCGGTCCAGTAGCCATCAGCATAACCTGGAAGATGGTGCCGCATGAAATTTTATTGTGGTTTCCAGTTCACTGGGCCATGCTTGTTCAGAAACTGCATGATGCCACCTTGGCATCATTGAGCGTTTTGAAAAAAATCAAGATGGCGTCCAAGATGATCGCCATAAATGAGAAAACGTCACCCCAGGGTTTAATAAACTCATTTCTCTGTGTTTAAAATGCTCAATTTACGCTGTAAACAATATTGAAAAGATAATTCTAAGACTTGACCCCCATGTCATTTGTATGAGGCAAGATGGCGGACAAGATGGCTGCCACAATCATACTAAAAGCAATATTTTCTTAATAAAACGGCATTCAAGTGTTGCATAAAACAGTGTATTGTGCTTCGAAGTCCATTTTTGTTGTACACATAATACGTAACTGTTTGGTTTTCGATTATGACCCCACATCATCACAGTAAAAAAGATGGCGACCAAAATGGCCACCATAATTATAATTTAAAAGGCTGTGAACTCTGATTAAAACACCATTCCTGTGCAGAATATACTAAATGTAACGCGTTTGCAATGCTCATATAATGTTGTGAGCAGCATGGTTTATTCCCACATTATAAAAATGAGCCAAGATGGTGGCCAAGACGGCAGCCATAATCATAATATATGAGTACATAATTTCTAATTGAATTGACATTCCATTGCTGCATTTGCTCAATGTTTTGTAATTCAAATGTTCAAATTATGTTGACAAATGAACTGTTTTTTGATTATTTGACCCAATTTGATAACAATAAAACAAGATGGTGACCAAGAGGATCATCATATTCATGCTTTAATGTTCTTTGGCTACAGCAGCATTCCAGTGCTGCTAATACCGAATGACTTGTATTTGAAATGATCATTTTATGGTGTAAACATCGCAATTTAATGTTCGTGTTTTGTTTTGACACTGCAAAATGATACTGGGGCGTATGTGTCCTAGGTAATTTTAATACGACTGAGATCTTCTTCACTGACCAAAACATTAGTTTAATGTGTTGCATATTGATTTAGCAGAATAAGGGAGGGGGGGGGAGCAAATCAATCTACACCACTAAATGAAAGTACTTGTAACATTTACAGTTTAGATATAATAAAGAAGAAAAGTTGACTGCACTTTTTAAAGATAATTTAGTGAATCCTTCAGCAGAGCTCTAAAACGCTAGGCGCTTGGTCTGAAGCATATTCGGAAAGGATGTAACAGACTGAGAAACACAGATAAAGCTGATTCACAAAGATGAAAGGAAGAGTCGAACTGACACTAATGCTAAGAACAGAAAAGTTTAAAACGTGCATAGAAACTCTGAATATTGGGATATACAACATCATAACTGTTGTCACATTTTAAATAAATATACGTGTAAACTTTGACTCAGTCTTCTTAGCGCATGGATTTAAATTGATGGATGAACTTGAAAAAGTTGGCTGGTAAGTTTCCAAATGATGATCACTTGATCACTTCTATGGCTATTACAATGGCGGTACGCAAAACTCATTTAAGTTAGAGCCACAAACGCATTTGAAGCAAATATTATTTATTCAAGACACTTCCAGGTAGATTTACCTTGCCATGGTATACCCTCAGGAGTTGGCTCACAACATTCTTCAATGTTGGGGGACAGCGGGGACAAGAGGATTACGAACACATAACATGTTTGGAAGCAAAATGTACAAGTTGAGAAATCCACATACACTGCGCTGGCCTGATACAGTCGCCACCGATGGGCTGTGCTGTGGACGACCCATTGTCACTTGACTGTAGCATTGTAGCATTAAAAGCATAACCAAAACCTCTACAGCAAGACAAGAGGTTTGACAAAAAGCACTAGCATTCTCTCAACACTATTCGAACTTCTCAGCAGATGACATCTTTAAAACCAATGTTGGAAATAATTACGATGATTTAGGTATTTCATGATTGTGCATGCAACTGTGACCATCTTACATTGAAGAAGGGCTGTGATATCACAAACTGATCAAAAGCACACTCGCCGATCGTGTTCGGACCTAACGCTAACGCAGTTCAGGTGAGACATAGTGTAGACATAGAGTAACAGTGGCAAGAAGTGAGATGATTGCGAACCATTGAGGAAAATATGTAAGCGTCATACACAAACGTCTATGTATTGCTCAAGATTAAATATCAACAATCAATGTAAACCGAACAGAATAAAAAGTAAAACCAAGTCCCTTTAAGAGCAGAGAAAACATTAATGCGAAAGGGAATGGGCCATATAAAAGGGACATTTGAAGGACCGTAAATATTGGGTTGTGGTAAAACATCAGACCGTAGTCTGCTTCCTTCTTGCAGTCCAGTTTGAAATCAATATCAAAGGGTAGACAAGCTTAAACTGAGTAAGCCTTTACCAGATAATATCAGGGGAATTATCGCTTTTGGGGGATGTTATGGCAGCAGCGTAGAATTATTTATGCAAAATATATGGTTTAATGTAAAACTAGTAAGCAAATGCTAATAAACACTCCCAAGATAATCACCATATACGCAAAATAATGAGAAACCAATACATGTCCGAACATCCATTTGACAATCCACGCTTGGTCAAGGGTGCATTATCTTATATCCAACTTAAGTCAGGTGGTCGAAATAATGTTGAAGGGTTCTGAGCGCTTATGCCAATTACAACAGTAGACAGTCTGGCTCCAGCAACAGATAGTATACTTCAAGTAGAATGATTTGCTGTGGGTATGCTTCTGAACAACCATGCTCATCATCGAAATAGAGGCGTTTCATAAATTAATTAGCCTGTTCAGTATTTTGCAAATGCAAATGAATTGAAGAAACAATTGTTGCAATAGTTGAACAATATAGCTGATGACTTTGCTAAGTAGTACAATGGTAATGACACAGACGAATACCTAATCTCGGTTTAAGAATAAAGTGCCTATTCTATCTTTCATAATATGATGTAGATTTGAATCCCTCTGTTTATTCTGCTTACTTAAAACTTAACAAATATACATTTAGATAAGCTTTTTGAATCAGAGGCCATTTTCCCTTATACTAAGATCAAGGCGGCCATTTTGACCACCATCTTGCATCATTGTTATGATGTTGGGTCAGAACTAAACTCAAACTTGAACTGTTAACAAAATAAAGTAAAGTCAAAAACAAGACAGTTAAGACAGTTTATTAGAGACCAAGTTCTCTATTTTTTCGGCGGCCATCTTGGTCACCATCTTGCCCTTTTGTTATGATTGGCGCGTCGAGACATACACAAAACTAAATTATAGTGTTTTTGTTAATAAGAACATAAAATGAGCATTTTAAACACAAAACATTGAGTATATGCAACTCTGGGATGCTGTTTTCTTTTTTATGCCAACCATCTTGGACGCCATCTTGATTTTTGATTTTTTCAAACAATTCATGATGCAGTTTTTGAACTGGCATGGTCTGATGAACCAGAAGAAGACAGTAAGGACAACAAGAGAAGTGAGCTTTTTGCTTCACATACATGTATTGTGTTGATTTTTGCAATATTTTCCGCCATTTGTCGGCCATTTTGAAGTTTTGAATATTTCAAAATGCTCAATGATGCCAAGGTGGCATCACTCGGATTCTTCATCTGAAAGGTATCAAGAAGTGAAAAGCATTAAAACATTTTATGCGGCACACATTTCCAGGTCACAGGCCAAATCCATGTTTGGCAACTGGACTAATACTGTAACTAGTGTTTCCCCCAGCCTTAAAAAAGGGCATGGTAAGGTTGCTAAAAAAAGGGCACTTTCAGCGCGTGGCAGCACGTCGAAAGGGCACTTTCAGCACACACCGACAAGTAAAAGGGCACCTTTTTAAGTGATTTATGGGAAGGGCACATTTAAGAACATTCATTAGATTTAACACTGTTGTATATAATTATACTCAGTAATTTCTTTTCAGTTTTTCTTTCTTTCCTCAATTTCCATATTTCAGGATTTTCTTTTGCCAGAGAAAACTTAAAAAAATTTCTTTTCCATCACTTTACTTTAATACTGACTTAACTATGCTTGTGAAAATAAGAGAATGATAACCTCAAGATTTGTTTTGAGTGTAAACTATTGGCACACTTATATTACCAGGTAGGACATTCAATTTTCACACCTTTTCTGATTATTATTAAACAGCTCATTTGGTGTCATATTGGGTATTGTCATTGAGTAATTATCAATATTTGCCACTGCAATTAAGTGACAATAAAAAAGGGATTAAACAATCAACAACCGTAAAAGACATGATCATAAATTTTGCAAAATTAGTTCCTGCAGATTTCATACAAAAAAATCTTGTAACTTCCTTATTTTTTGTCCGATTTTGACAAACTTTTTACCAAAATGTAGGGCACAGAATGTAGATTCAGAAAAAGGGCATGGCGCTGGGAAAAAGGGCATGGCGCTGGAGAAAGGGGGCATGGCGCGGCGCCATAGTAAAAGTGGCTAGGGGAAACACTAGTAACATTTCAGCATAAAATTGCTAGTAATAGTAGAAGAATATTGCCAAACGTTTATCTATTGCATCATGAGAAAATCAACCATGTGGTTTTCGAACAAGTTCTACTCAAACCGAGCTGTACAAGCACAGCAGATGGTTATAGGCTGGAAATTTTGGATTAAGAAAGAAGATGAATTATACTATCTGTGTAGCGAAACCAAAGGCACTGATCAGCTTCGAAGTAACTGCGAAGCTGATCTGCGTCTTTGGTTTCGCATATGCAGATTGTTAGTTTTCTGGTGTGGCGTCTCATATATTTACCTTTTGTAGAAATCCTATGAAAATTTTGTCAAGACATATAACAGAGTGTGCAGCACATCTCAGCAGGAATATCTGTAACAGGTTTATAAAATAATGCAAAAATCTCTACAGTTACAAAAGTTGTAAAATTGAGGGAGGGGGGGGGGGTGAACTTGAAATGAAATATTTTTTTAAGTCTGAATTAAAACATGCCCATTATCTGTATCAATTTAAAAAAAAAAAATCAAAAATTGATTGAAAATTTGCATTTTTTCAGCCATATAATCAAGCTTGACCCCAGTAACATTGACATTTGAGCCACGATGAGAGAAAACTGGTCTTCGGGGTTTCCGAGCAGGTCCGACATGTACAGTCTCAGAAAAAGGATAGGATCTTGAAATTTCGTATTTAAGAAGAAGAGGGTTTGTACTATCACAGAAGTGAAAACAAAGGCGCAGATCAGCTGTGCAGTTGTACCTTAAGAATGCAGTATTGTTGGTTTTGCTTACATTTGACACACATAAGTACACATGCATGTACCTCCAATGGTGGGTGGTCGAGTGGGACTACGGGCCCCGGCCCATTAGGGCTCTAAGAAATAGATGGGCTGATTGTGTCTCCAGGTAATGCTTATACACGGTATCCGGACAAAATCCCCCCCGGACAGAATCCCCCCCACTCTTTTTTGTTGACTAGGACAGAATCCCCCCCAGTATATCTTGCAAATAGGACAGAATCCCCCCACCCCTTCTCAGACAGAATCTACTTCAATAATTGAGCAATCTTTGAATTTATTTAGATATTATTAAGTTGTTATAATAAGTGGTGATTTGAGAAAATTAAATATGACAATTTGGTTATTTTCGATACCTTTTACTATAACTTAGTTAATTACTCAAAACATAGAAGTTTGTCTAACCCCATTATTGCTATTAGCAGTAAATATAACATATTAAGATGCAGCTTCTGTTAAAAAATAAAAACCAAACAACATAATTATCCAATCATTAGCAAACAATGAATAAAGAAACTCTTTTGATGCAAAAATAGTTGACATATAGCTGCAAAATGTAACAATATGATTATGGAGATTCTGACTGGGAGTGGGGGGATTCTGTCCTATTTGCAAGATACACTGGGGGGGATTCTGTCCTTGTCAACAAAAAAGAGTGGGGGGGATTCTGTCCGGGGGGGATTTTGTCCTACACTCCTTATACACTACTAACTGTCTATCTGATTACTGGTTAACCACTCAGCCTGTCCAGGAAATTTGATTCAAGTCAAACCATCCATACATATACCGTAACACTTTCTGGTTTACTTGGGTGGTTATTTTTAATGCACATTTTGGGTGTCATGACATCCTTATGTTGGGTAGAAGTCCCATAAATGAAGGCAACATCCCAACATGACCATAGCTGTCGACTGGGATGGAAAGCCATAACTCAAACTCAAAAATACCTCCAATGCCGCTCTTCTTCTCTCTATAAAGTCTGGATCAAACTTATCTGTGGGTAGATTCTGCCAAGCATGCGACACCTGTAATAATAATAGTAGCTTTTTGTAATATTTGCTATATAATTTGTGACTGGTCATGCGTATTATGAGCAGCCTAAAAACAGGTCAATCTGCCAAAATGAATCATTGCGAAAATGTCCATGAAGACAAAGATGAAAAAAATAAATAGCCATGAAAATAAGATGGGTTACAATTCAATGAATTATGTGTCCTAGAAAATAAAGTTGTGTGTTGAGGTGTGTTGTGTTTAACTTCCCACTTACTGAGATAGGTACTCAATTTAAAGTCTCCTCCAAAAGACTTGAGAAGCCTGGAACTAACACACTCACACACCATGATTTCCAAAGCAAATGACTTTGGAATCCCTCATTCATCCAGCTACATATATATATATATATATATATATATATGAATTGGTATTAATTTAAGTCCATGACCCGGGTATTAATATAATTCAAAAGTCAAAAAAGACACACTGGAACTTTCTTTTCATTTATTGCTACCGGTTTCATCCATCTTGGAATTTTCAAGGTAGCAATTCCAAGATGGATGAAACCGGTAGCAATAAATGAAAAGAAAGTTCCAGTGTGTCTTTTTTGACTTTTGAATTATATATATATATATATATATAAACTATATACAGGCCAACCTCATTATAACACTATCTTTGGGGGCCATAAAAACAGACCATGTTATAACTGTGTTATAATATCAATGAGGTTACTTTCTATAGACATTTAGTAAAATAATCAATTCGGGAGCCATGACATGGCCGTGTTATATTGATGCATGTTTTAATGGGGTTAAACTGTAGCTTATCAGAACTTAATCCTAATAAATACACCTTTTACAATCCATACAGAGACTTACCTTTTTCTCTGGCAAAGGGGGGACAACTATAGCCGGGTACATAATCTCCAGGTAATTCCTGAGAAGCTCAAACTCACTGTACCGTCTCCATAGCGATGTTGTTCCATCACCTTTACACTTAACATCTGTGTCTCTTATTCTATAGAATTTAAATTGAAATAACAAATACACAACACAGATTTTGCATAAATATGAGGTTCAGGATACATATAATGGGCGTCTTGACTAACAATTTTAATTTCTTTCATTTTTACTTACAATTTTCATTAGTTTGACAACTAAGATATTCTCATAATAATGAGACTGAATTTAGAAATAAGAATATTTGGATCACACACATTCCTTTTAAAATACCAATCTTTGTTGTGTGATTCAATATTCATGAGTAAGGTATCATGTTTGTTGGCCATTGATGAAAGGAATTTGATGGAGCCTCTGTCATTGGAGGAACAAAATAATTTCTTAAAACTAAAGAAGAAAAAAGTTAAAAGTTGGTATATAAAACTCATTACGAAAACACGTCCATGCAATATACAGAGATTTTTTTCAGTTGTAAAAATTGAAAAATTCACCAGAAAAAATTTGATATTTTTAATGTTTTCGCTCAAAACATACACTGTGGGTACACGTTAGAACCGCCTCGCCGAGGTGGTTCTAACGAGTACCCACAATGTATGTTTTGAATAAAAAATAAGAAAATTAGGTATACCCCTGCAAACCCCAATTTTTCTATATAAAAGTGAGGTTTAAGGGGGTATATATTGCACAGACATGTTTTCTTGACGTTGGTAAAGAAAACATTACCTGGTTTCTACCAGAAAGACTATGTAAGTATCCTGCATTTTCATGGCCGTTGTTGACCTTTTCTCAGGTTCAGATACAGTGATCTCCATCCACTGTAACATGTTGGTCTGAAAACAGAATACATTATGTTTCCATGGGTGTGCAAAATGTTGAGTGTTTTTGTTTTTTTTTTCAGAAAAATTTGGCATTTTTTATCGGATCGTCAAAATAGAAAAAAAAGGTTCCCACTGCATTTTGAAATTGAGCATACATGTACCTTTGACCTTATTCCTTATTATCAAGTGAACCCTCAATGTATAGCAGCATGTAGAGAATCACATCTAAATGAACCCATATTACACAAAGGTTGTTTTTTTTTGCTTGTGTGGTTTTTTATGTCTGAAACTAAATGGTTAACTGGTGACATACCAAATTGATAATACATTTCTTCTTTCGATAAAGTACAGGGCCCATTCTGGAGCATTGTTGTATATTGTTGTGTTTCACTACTTCATTTTAGTTAACAGTCCAAGTTCAAAATCTTTAAAAAAAAAAAAAATAAAAAACGTCCACACATTTTGTGTTTATGATTAGTAGGGCTGCGCGGTAAAACCGTTGCACCGGTAGAACACATTTTTTTTTATCTGCCTGTATGTACCGCTCGTTCTGCAACTTCTGCTTTCTGCAGTACGTACCGGTACTTTCCGCTGCTTGGCGAAGTCGCTATTTTTTAGACGAGTACTTATGGTAATTCAGTAGTCTAAGTAACTGTTTAATACGTTATCAATTATTGACACCCAAACTGTGATTGTCAATTATCGCGCATCATTAATCCGTGATTTAGTTATATAACATCAATCGACACGTGTTTTGCCTAATTATCATGATTACGGGTCACGATACTTTACAAGTTGGGCACGCGCACCTTGACACCTTAGTTCCACCAATTTTGCCTCCAAATTTTTGCTTCATCCAATGGCATTGTCAGACCGATAGCGACTTTCGATCAGAAATATTTCCTACCGTATTCGTTCTAATTAGCACACATGCTCCAATAAGCGCACACCCCGGTCTCTTCTGAAAAACACATGCATAAGTGCACACTGCTCGAATAGTATATTGGTATTTTACATCAATTCTACGCATTAATATCGATTTAGACACATTTAAACATAACCGTAAATGATCAAACAGTACATACAGCAATTTAAGCACTTAAATTGACATGGTTATTTCAGCATTTAGTTGTGTTGTTTTCGTTCGTAGTGTGCGCTAATTAGAACAATATTTTGTTACCTTAACTTTTAGTTATTTTGAAAAGGTAAGCACACTGTGCGCTAATTAGAACAAATACGGTAAATATGATTATGTAATTGTGATTCACCTGGGGATTCACCTGCGTGTATATAATGATGTCAATAGTCAGTCGGCAGGGATTTCTTTGGCAATTTTGGGAAGGGGCCCAGTGATGTAGATAATTATTTTTCACAATGCGTACTGTACGCATCAAAATAAATGTTCAGTGCGTACTGACAATACAATGTGTACAAGTTTCCTGAGGATTCTATTCTAACCTCTCATTTAGAATCCAACTTATAGATAAAGGTACACGTATGGATAAGACCATTTAATCAAGTATGAAAATTCAAGTAAACTGGTTGATTATCCTGTAATTACATGTCATTCTATCATTTAGGCATGTTAAACTATACTTTAGTCCCGTGCATAGATAATAAGAGAACCAAATGAAGAAAACATGAAAGACTGGGATGGCTGTAGAACATGGATACATCAAGTTTTAAATTGAAAACAATGATCAGAAATCGATGCAAAATGTCTACTCAATAAACCAAAGCGACAGACTATCATTAAACTTCATGAATAAACCTTCGCTAAACAATTTATCTGGCCAAGGTACTGAACGGAGAGCACGTATATGGTATAACTACTGAAGATACATAATATGTAATATGGAACGATCAAAAGCTGCATTAATATTGCAACTACTTATCGATTGTTGAAAGAGCAGCCAGACAAAACTAGTTGTACAATTGTCATTTTGTGACAATTTTGAAGGTATTTTTATCGGAGTACGCATAAAACTGAAAACTGTTAGCGTACCGCTGATTTTTACTGCGTACATGGTACGCACAGGTCTGAATTTTTTATGTGTACAGAGCGAAGAATCGTGCGTACATACGCAGTACGCATCGTTATCTATTTCGCTGGGGCCCTAGGGCCTTTCCGATTGGGAAAATTAGTGACTTAAACCCTGAAATTGGGAACTTTTCAGAATTTATTCAAAATTGATAATATTACCAAGTTGACATAGTTTATCAAGCTTATGCATTTAGAATCATTTAATAATAACATAAAATACCAAGCTAAATAACATTTCAAACAGCAGAACTTATATTTCACAAGGAATTGAACTATTGAAAATAATTTTCAGCTGTGATTGGGATTTTTTTTTTTCTACAAATTGGGAAAAAATTCTCCTAAATCTCATTGGGAATGGGGTCTTATTTCGGCCCCTGCCTGAGACACGCGAAAAAAATCCCTGGTCGGTCTTTTCTTTGAAAATTATGGATGCATATTGTATGCGAAACAACAATGGTCATGACACTGTGTAGTTTGGAAGACACATCGTTTCAAGCGATGTATTAAATACACATAAACAGGCATATTGTGTAAAATGCGTACTGTTTGGATTTGTTTTATCTATCCTAATGAATGTTGACAACTTTCCGATGCACAGCAGTGCTCATCATTGTTGTGTAACAAAGTTTACAACATCTCCTTGTGACTATGCTTTGAATAGTAAATTACTGATGACACACCAAAATAACAAAACTTCGCTACGTGCAGGCTAGTATGTTCGCGGTCGAAACACACTGCACAATGCTACCAAATATTCCATATAAAGCACCTAGGTGAAACAATTGACAATTTTCGGGACTTCCAGTTTGCTAGGGAGCTATAATTATTTTAGTAGACTGAAATCAGAACTAGAAATGCGTGTTTGTAAAACACTATGCCCCCAACTGTATGCTTGTCCCTAAACTGACAGCTTGTATGATTCATTTATTTCATTTGAATGAAGTGAAATTTAATTTCTGAAGAAGCTGTTCGGTTGTCTCTGTTATGACCTTAATCCAAAAACAGAATGTAAGCTTTATTCAGACAAATCTAGTTGTTGAAGGAAGGAAAACAAGAACACACGGCTAACAGCGGTGCAGATAACTTTTATTTTATTTTGTCTACGCGTTTCGGTCAACTATGACCTTCTTCAGGACAAAGAAAACATTGAATATATCTACTGAAGTACAAAAAAACGGTACATTAACGTCACGTGATTAGTTCTAATAATAGACGTCAAATCGTAACTAAGCAACGATTGAAAGTGAAAGTAGAAGTCATTACGCTGAAAAAAAAATGAAAGTCATGAATTGCTGAGTATCAGAATGGAGAACAGAATGTCTAGATTAAAAGTCTATCTTTGTCTTGTAAGGTAGGTTCAGGTCTCTAACTGGGAGAGTCACTCCACTCGATCTACAAGACCACCGCTTGGACCAGTACATAAGGTCATCATCGGCGTATCTGACGATCACTGGGGTTTGATTACAGTCTACCGGATTGTTGTTGTCTTCTAATATTCCGTTTTTAAACCTTGTGTCGATCTTGTGTTTGATAATTGGTGGTGGGTAAGTTTCGGCCCGTATTTGTTTCTTTCTAGTGCGGTTACTCGAACCGTCTGACGGTAGTTTCTCGGAGGTTGGTGCTGAATAGAAGATAACACATCATAGATCGTCTTTTTGACTTGTTGAATACACATGTTGACTCCACTGCCGATTGTTGATTTCACCAAAAAGTGGAAAAATTAATCAAAATTTCAAAATTCTGTATTTTTGTCAAAATTTGACGGAAAGTTCTCAAAAGTTAATCAGGTCATCTACTCAGTCATCAGCCCCAACCAGTATATCAAATATGAAGGCAGCTTAGGCTCAAGCTTAAATACTTTTCGAGATATCTTGCACACAAGATTTTCAAATTTTGTTTTCAAAGGAAATAACTCAGAAAAGGGGCATAACTCGGACACGAAAAAAAAAAACAGGGTCAACTATTTTTTCATGAGGAATACACACATGAAATTTCAAATCCCTAACATGCACCATTCAAAAGTTAACAGATGTACACACACAGACAGACAAGCCGAAAGCAATATGCCCAGCAGCCCTTCCAACTTTTTCAAAGTTGGGGGCATAAAAAAATCATGCATCACAAGTTGAGGATTCATACACCACCTTTGCAGTAAAATAATGAAGAGCAACTCTAAAAACAATGTTATAGATTGAAATAGGTCAATTTTACCCTGTCATTCAAAGTTTCATCACTTTTTATTCCACACGAAAGTAAGGTTTTAGCACTCGAATACAGCTGGTTTTGGGTAAATTTCGTAATAGAATAGAACAGAACAATAAGTAAATTTTTAGAAACCTACCTGCACAGGATTTTCACCAAAAATTTGATTATGGTGTGGTAAAATACCATGAATAGAACAAAATATTAATGACCCACCATACAAAAAAATAAAGTCTCCCCAAGGGAGGTCACTTTACGAAAAGCCAGGATGACAGCTGAGTGACAGAGGTCAGCAAATCGATAAAAAATGTAAACAACTCGGCGATTTGGCATGAATGTAAGTAAATGAGACACAAACTAGGATTATTTTCTAACCATAAACTGCACTGATATGCAAGTTTTATTGTTTCAAATATTTTTCTTTGAATGAAATGGAATATGAAATCAAGCAAACGCCGCTTTGCTGGTGCAATTAATTTTCCTATGCACATGCTTAATGAGGCCTAATACTGCACATTTCTAATTATAATCCTCGCGCTAAGAGGGTGATGCAGTATATATAGACGGGAAAGATTGTACAAATCATTGTACTGTAAGAATCTGCAACATCTCACTTGAAATCAATAAAAAAAAAGCAAACTAGCTAAAAGTGCAGCATAATATGGCCTGAAAAGAATCCGGGTCGTTTCGCCCGTGGGTCGTTTCGCCGGGTCGTTTCGCCCTGAGTCGTTTCGCCCTGGTTTTATGGGTGGGTCGTTTCGCCCTTATTAGGTGGGTCGTTTCGCCCGTGAGTTGTTTCGCCCGTGAGTTGTTTCGCCCATTATTATTATTATTATTATAATTATTATTATTATTATTATTATTATTATTATTGTTGTTGTTGTTGTTGTTGTTTTTGTAGTTGTTGTTGTTGATATTGCTATTGTTGATGATGTGGATAGGTAGGTAGATAGGTAGGTAGATTTGGTTAAAATTAGTATCTTGACATATCTTGTTAAAAGAACATACAGTCAATAGACATATTCGTCACTTTCGGAAACACCATAGACTTTATTGTATTTTCATGTTTACAAAAAAAAATATTCTGCCTCTTCTGGTCGTCATATTTTTATGATTTTGGTGTCATTTGAAAGTAAAATGAATGAAGCAATATACAAAGGTCATTTGATGAAATTTCGACATTGCATATTTGAATTACAAGAGCTTAAAGTTTAATGCATTTTTTGAAAAAGCCATTTTCCCATTGACGTCAATGGTGACGTTGCCCAAAAATGGTCAAAAGTTTTTCCACAATTTTTAAAAAAATTTGCAGCTTGAAAACGCATGCATGGAGTTGAATGAAAATACCTTTGTTTATTGCATTATTCATTTACATTTCAAATGAGATCAAAAACATGAAAATATGTTGACCAGGAGAAGCAGGGTAATTTTTCTTGTGAACATGAAAATACATTGAAGTCTACGGAGTTTTCCGAAAGTGACGAACAATTATGTCTACTGACTGTATACTTAAACATTTTAGCGTTTCCGCTTCTGTGGCTTTTAATGCTGTAGAAAGATCATAAGGAAGGAAGGAAGGAAGGAAGGAAAGGAAGGAAAGGAAGGAAAGGAAGGAAGGAAGGAAGGAAGGAAGGAAGGAAGGAAGGAAGGAAGGAAGGAAGGAAGGAAAAATGACATAGATAGATAGATAGATAGATAGATAGATAGATAGATAGATAGATAGATAGATAGATAGATAGATTAGATAGATAGATAGATAGATAGATAGATAGATAGATAGATAGATAGATAGTGGTATTTCTGGTATTTCGACAGTCAGCTAAACTTATCAAATAATTAACAGAAGTGTGAGTCAATTGATTAATGTGATACTCCATTAATATGTTTACGCCTTTAATCACACGTAGGTGACAATAATCGTATTTATCGATTAAAGCGATGTGTGAATGCTTTATCTTTGGCGGTGACCGATGGCCGACATTCTTGTAATGTTAAATGTTAAATTGTAAAAGAATAAAACATGACTCCGATGATAGCGTGCTTAAAAAAATGACTTTCGTACAATGCCATTTAAGGGGCTAGCGTTTTTCGCTGACGTCAAGCGTAAAGTGGTCAAAACACACAGCAATTTTTAGAGCCTGCACAAAACCCCCGCAGAAATCCCAGGGCATGCATTTGTTTCAGTGAAACATTGAAACATTGAAACATAAAGAATATATAGGGCAATAAATCTGTTAAAATATTTCTAAGTTCTCACTTGGACATGTTTCGAAACAGAATGAAACAAGTTGAAACATATAGATTATATAGTGGATCAACTGAAACAAATTGAAACAGAGCCAAAAATGACTAAGTCTGAATTTGAAACGTTTCGAAACGTTTCGCAACAAACTGAAACAAGGTTAGAGAAAAGGTGAAAATTCCATGCCATATATTTCTTGTTGCGAAACATTGAAACATATAGATTATATAGTAAATCAACTGAAACAAATTGAAACAGAGCCAAAAATGACTAAGTCCGAAATTTGAAACGTTTCGAAACGTTTCGCAACAAACTGAAACAAGGTTAGAGAAAAGGTGAAAATTCCAGGCCATATATTTCTTGTTGCGAAACATTGAAACATATAGATTATATAGTAAATCGACTGAAACAAATTGAAACAGAGCCAAAAATGACTAAGTCTGAAATTTGCAACGTTTCGAAACGTTTCGCAACAAAATGAAACAAGGGTAGAGAAAAGGTGAAAATTCCAGGCCATATATTTCTTGTTGCGAAACATTGAAACATATAGATTATATAGTAAATCAACTGAAACAAATTGAAACAGAGCGGAAAATGACTAAGTCCGAAATTTGAAACGTTTCGCAACAAATTGAAACAAGATTAAGGAAAAGGTGAAAATTCCAGGCCATATATTTTTTGTTGCGAAACATTGAAACATATAGATTATATAGTAAATCGACTGAAACAAATTGAAACAGACCCAAAAATGACTAAGTCCTAACTTTTAAATGTTTCGAAACGTTTCGCAACAAACTGAAACAAGGGTAGAGAAAAAGTGAAAATTCCAGGCCATATATTTCTTGTTGCGAAACATTGAAACATATAGATTATATAGTAAATCAACTGAAACAAATTGAAACAGAGCCAAAAATGACTAAGTCTGAAATTTGCAACGTTTCGAAACGTTTCGCAACAAACTGAAACAAGGTTAGAGAAAAGGTGAAAATTCCAGGCCATATATTTCTTGTTGCGAAACATTGAAACATATAGATTATATAGTAAATCAACTGAAACAAATTGAAACAGAGCCAAAAATGACTAAGTCCGAAATTTGAAATGTTTCGAAACGTTTCGCAACAAATCGAAACAAGGTCAGAGAAAAAGTGAAAATTCCAGGCCATATATTTCTTGTTGCGAAACATTGAAACATTTAGATTATATAGTAAATCGACTGAAACAAATTGAAACAGAGCCAAAAATGACTAAGTCTGAAATTTGCAACGTTTCGAAACGTTTCGCAACAAAATGAAACAAGGGTAGAGAAAAGGTGAAAATTCCAGGCCATATATTTCTTGTTGCGAAACATTGAAACATATAGATTATATAGTAAATCAACTGAAACAAATTGAAACAGAGCGGAAAATGACTAAGTCCGAAATTTGAAACGTTTCGCAACAAATTGAAACAAGATTAAGGAAAAGGTGAAAATTCCAGGCCATATATTTTTTGTTGCGAAACATTGAAACATATAGATTATATAGTAAATCGACTGAAACAAATTGAAACAGACCCAAAAATGACTAAGTCCTAACTTTTAAATGTTTCGAAACGTTTCGCAACAAACTGAAACAAGGGTAGAGAAAAAGTGAAAATTCCAGGCCATATATTTCTTGTTGCGAAACATTGAAACATATAGATTATATAGTAAATCAACTGAAACAAATTGAAACAGAGCCAAAAATGACTAAGTCTGAAATTTGCAACGTTTCGAAACGTTTCGCAACAAACTGAAACAAGGTTAGAGAAAAGGTGAAAATTCCAGGCCATATATTTCTTGTTGCGAAACATTGAAACATATAGATTATATAGTAAATCAACTGAAACAAATTGAAACAGAGCCAAAAATGACTAAGTCCGAAATTTGAAATGTTTCGAAACGTTTCGCAACAAATCGAAACAAGGTCAGAGAAAAAGTGAAAATTCCAGGCCATATATTTCTTGTTGCGAAACATTGAAACATTTAGATTATATAGTAAATCGACTGAAACAAATTGAAACAGAGCCAAAAATGACTAAGTCTGAAATTTGCAACGTTTCGAAACGTTTCGCAACAAAATGAAACAAGGGTAGAGAAAAGGTGAAAATTCCAGGCCATATATTTCTTGTTGCGAAACATTGAAACATATAGATTATATAGTAAATCAACTGAAACAAATTGAAACAGAGCGGAAAATGACTAAGTCCCAAATTTGAAACGTTTCGCAACAAATTGAAACAAGATTAAGGAAAAGGTGAAAATTCCAGGCCATATATTTTTTGTTGCGAAACATTGAAACATATAGATTATATAGTAAATCGACTGAAACAAATTGAAACAGACCCAAAAATGACTAAGTCCTAACTTTTAAATGTTTCGAAACGTTTCGCAACAAACTGAAACAAGGGTAGAGAAAAAGTGAAAATTCCAGGCCATATATTTCTTGTTGCGAAACATTGAAACATATAGATTATATAGTAAATCAACTGAAACAAATTGAAACAGAGCCAAAAATGACTAAGTCTGAAATTTGCAACGTTTCGAAACGTTTCGCAACAAACTGAAACAAGGTTAGAGAAAAGGTGAAAATTCCAGGCCATATATTTCTTGTTGCGAAACATTGAAACATATAGATTATATAGTAAATCAACTGAAACAAATTGAAACAGAGCCAAAAATGACTAAGTCCGAAATTTGAAATGTTTCGAAACGTTTCGCAACAAATCGAAACAAGGTCAGAGAAAAAGTGAAAATTCCAGGCCATATATTTCTTGTTGCGAAACATTGAAACATTTAGATTATATAGTAAATCGACTGAAACAAATTGAAACAGAGCCAAAAATGACTAAGTCTGAAATTTGCAACGTTTCGAAACGTTTCGCAACAAAATGAAACAAGGGTAGAGAAAAGGTGAAAATTCCAGGCCATATATTTCTTGTTGCGAAACATTGAAACATATAGATTATATAGTAAATCAACTGAAACAAATTGAAACAGAGCGGAAAATGACTAAGTCCGAAATTTGAAACGTTTCGCAACAAATTGAAACAAGATTAAGGAAAAGGTGAAAATTCCAGGCCATATATTTTTTGTTGCGAAACATTGAAACATATAGATTATATAGTAAATCGACTGAAACAAATTGAAACAGACCCAAAAATGACTAAGTCCTAACTTTTAAATGTTTCGAAACGTTTCGCAACAAACTGAAACAAGGGTAGAGAAAAAGTGAAAATTCCAGGCCATATATTTCTTGTTGCGAAACATTGAAACATATAGATTATATAGTAAATCAACTGAAACAAATTGAAACAGAGCCAAAAATGACTAAGTCTGAAATTTGCAACGTTTCGAAACATTTCGCAACAAACTGAAACAAGGTTAGAGAAAAGGTGAAAATTCCAGGCCATATATTTCTTGTTGCGAAACATTGAAACATATAGATTATATAGTAAATCAACTGAAACAAATTGAAACAGAGCCAAAAATGACTAAGTCCGAAATTTGAAATGTTTCGAAACGTTTCGCAACAAATCGAAACAACGTCAGAGAAAAAGTGAAAATTCCAGGCCATATATTTCTTGTTGCGAAACATTGAAACATTTAGATTATATAGTAAATCGACTGAAACAAATTGAAACAGAGCCAAAAATGACTAAGTCTGAAATTTGCAACGTTTCGAAACGTTTCGCAACAAAATGAAACAAGGGTAGAGAAAAGGTGAAAATTCCAGGCCATATATTTCTTGTTGCGAAACATTGAAACATATAGATTATATAGTAAATCAACTGAAACAAATTGAAACAGAGCGGAAAATGACTAAGTCCGAAATTTGAAACGTTTCGCAACAAATTGAAACAAGATTAAGGAAAAGGTGAAAATTCCAGGCCATATATTTTTTGTTGCGAAACATTGAAACATATAGATTATATAGTAAATCGACTGAAACAAATTGAAACAGACCCAAAAATGACTAAGTCCTAACTTTTAAATGTTTCGAAACGTTTCGCAACAAACTGAAACAAGGGTAGAGAAAAAGTGAAAATTCCAGGCCATATATTTCTTGTTGCGAAACATTGAAACATATAGATTATATAGTAAATCAACTGAAACAAATTGAAACAGAGCCAAAAATGACTAAGTCTGAAATTTGCAACGTTTCGAAACGTTTCGCAACAAACTGAAACAAGGTTAGAGAAAAGGTGAAAATTCCAGGCCATATATTTCTTGTTGCGAAACATTGAAACATATAGATTATATAGTAAATCAACTGAAACAAATTGAAACAGAGCCAAAAATGACTAAGTCCGAAATTTGAAACGTTTCGAAACGTTTCGCAACAAATCGAAACAAGGTCAGAGAAAAAGTGAAAATTCCAGGCCATATATTTCTTGTTGCGAAACATTGAAACATTTAGATTATATAGTAAAATTGTAAATCGACTGAAACAAATTGAAACAGACCCAAAAATGAATAAGTCTGAAATTTGCAACGTTTCGAAACGTTTCGCAACAAACTGAAACAAGGTTAGAGAAAAGGTGAAAATTCCAGGCCATATATTTCTTGTTGCGAAACATTGAAACATATAGATTATATAGTAAATCAACTGAAACAAATTGAAACAGAGCCAAAAATGACTAAGTCTGAAATTTGCAACGTTTCGAAACGTTTCGCAACAAACTGAGACAAGGGTAGAGAAAAAGTGAAAATTCCAGGCCATATATTTCTTGTTGCGAAACATTGAAACATATAGATTATATAGTAAATCAACTGAAACAAATTGAAACAGAGCCAAAAATGACTAAGTCTGAAATTTGCAACGTTTCGAAACGTTTCGCAACAAACTGAAACAAGGTTAGAGAAAAGGTGAAAATTCCAGGCCATATATTTCTTGTTGCGAAACATTGAAACATATAGATTATATAGTAAATCAACTGAAACAAATTGAAACAGAGCCAAAAATGACTAAGTCCGAAATTTGAAATGTTTCGAAACGTTTCGCAACAAATCGAAACAAGGTCAGAGAAAAAGTGAAAATTCCAGGCCATATATTTCTTGTTGCGAAACATTGAAACATTTAGATTATATAGTAAATCGACTGAAACAAATTGAAACAGAGCCAAAAATGACTAAGTCTGAAATTTGCAACGTTCCGAAACGTTTCGCAACAAACTGAAACAAGGTTAGAGAAAAGGTGAAAATTCCAGGCCATATATTTCTTGTTGCGAAACATTGAAACATATAGATTATATAGTAAATCAACTGAAACAAATTGAAACAGAGCCAAAAATGACTAAGTCTGAAATTTGCAACGTTTCGAAACGTTTCGCAACAAACTGAAACAAGGTTAGAGAAAAGGTGAAAATTCCAGGCCATATATTTTTTGTTGCGAAACATTGAAACATATAGATTATATAGTAAATCAACTGAAACAAATTGAAACAGAGCGGAAAATGACTAAGTCCGAAATTTGAAACGTTTCGCAACAAATTGAAACAAGGTTAAGGAAAAGGTGAAAATTCCAGGCCATATATTTTTTGTTGCGAAACATTGAAACATATAGATTATATAGTAAATCGAATGAAACAAATTGAAACAGACCCAAAAATGACTAAGTCCTAACTTTTAAATGTTTCGAAACGTTTCGCAACAAATCGAAACAAGGTCAGAGAAAAAGTGAAAATTCCAGGCCATATATTTCTTGTTGCGAAACATTGAAACATATAGATTATATAGTAAATCGACTGAAACAAATTGAAACAGAGCCAAAAATGACTAAGTCTGAAATTTGCAACGTTTCGAAACGTTTCACAACAAAATGAAACAAGGGTAGAGAAAAGGTGAAAATTCCAGGCCATATATTTCTTGTTGCGAAACATTGAAACATATAGATTATATAGTAAATCAACTGAAACAAATTGAAACAGACCCAAAAATGACTAAGTCCTAACTTTTAAATGTTTCGAAACGTTTCGCAACAAATCGAAACAAGGTCAGAGAAAAAGTGAAAATTCCAGGCCATATATTTCTTGTTGCGAAACATTGAAACATATAGATTATATAGTAAATCGACTGAAACAAATTGAAACAGAGCCAAAAATGACTAAGTCTGAAATTTGCAACGTTTCGAAACGTTTCACAACAAAATGAAACAAGGGTAGAGAAAAGGTGAAAATTCCAGGCCATATATTTCTTGTTGCGAAACATTGAAACATATAGATTATATAGTAAATCAACTGAAACAAATTGAAACAGAGCGGAAAATGACTTAGTCCGAAATTTGAAACGTTTCGCAACAAATTGAAACAAGATTAAGGAAAAGGTGAAAATTCCAGGCCATATATTTTTTGTTGCGAAACATTGAAACATTTAGATTATATAGTAAATAGACTGAAACAAATTGAAACAGACCCAAAAATGACTAAGTCCTAACTTTTAAATGTTTCGAAACGTTTCGCAACAAATCGAAACAAGGTCAGAGAAAAAGTGAAAATTCCAGGCCATATATTTCTTGTTGCAAAACATTGAAACATATAGATTATATAGTAAATCAACTGAAACAAATTGAAACAGAGCCAAAAATGACTAAGTCTGAAATTTGCAACGTTTCGAAACGTTTCACAACAAACTGAAACAAGAGTAGAGAAAAAGTGAAAATTCCAGGCAGTATATTTCTTGTTGCGAAACATTGAAGCATATAGATTATATAGTAAATCAACTGAAACAAATTGAAACAGAGCCAAAAATGACTAAGTCCGAAATTTGAAACATTTCGAAACGTTTCGCAACAAACTGAAACAAGGTTAGAGAAAAGGTGAAAATTCCAGGCCATATATTTCTTGTTGCGAAACATTGAAACATATAGATTATATAGTAAATCAACTGAAACAAATTGAAACAGAGCCAAAAATGACTAAGTCCGAAATTTGAAACGTTTCGAAACGTTTCGCAACAAATCGAAACAAGGTCAGAGAAAAAGTGAAAATTCCAGGCCATATATTTCTTGTTGCGAAACATTGAAACATATAGATTATATAGTAAATCAACTGAAACAAATTGAAACAGAGCCAAAAATGACTAAGTCTGAAATTTGCAACGTTTCGAAACGTTTCACAACAAACTGAAACAAGGGTAGAGAAAAAGTGAAAATTCCAGGCCATATATTTCTTGTTGCGAAACATTGAAACATATAGATTATATAGTAAATCAACTGAAACAAATTGAAACAGACCCAAAAATGACTAAGTCTGAAATTTGCAACGTTTCGAAACGTTTCGCAACAAACTGAAACAAGGTTAGAGAAAAGGTGAAAATTCCAGGCCATATATTTCTTGTTGTGAAACATTGAAACATATAGATTATATAGTAAATCAACTGAAACAAATAACAGACCCAAAAATGACTAAGTCTGAAATTTGCAACGTTTCGAAACGTTTCGCAACAAACTGAAACAAGGTTAGAGAAAAGGTGAAAATTCCAGGCCATATATTTCTTGTTGTGAAACATTGAAACATATAGATTATATAGTAAATCAACTGAAACAAATTGAAACAGACCCAAAAATGACTAAGTCTGAAATTTGCAACGTTTCGAAACGTTTCGCAACAAACTGAAACAAGGTTAGAGAAAAGGTGAAAATTCCAGGCCATATATTTCTTGTTGCGAAACATTGAAACATATAGATAAAAATAGTAAATCGACTGAAACAAATTGAAACAGACCCTTGAAACAGACCCAAAAATGACTAAGTCCGAACTTTGAAACGTTTCGCATCAAATTGAAACAAGGTTAGAGAAAAGGTGAAAATTCCAGGCCATATATTTCTTGTTGCGAAACATTGAAACATATAGATTACATAACAGGCCATAACACATAAAACATACAGACTGCTATGAAAATACGTTTTTTTGCCAATTTGGGCATACATGTGATATCTCCATTTCTCAGAGGGATCTCCCTATTTTTGAGCAAATCTCCCTATTTGGAATTTCAAATTTCTCTATATAACTTATACATCTCCCTATTTCAAATTTCAGATCTCCCTATTTGAAATAAAGAATCTCCTTCTTTGTTTAATCATTCTCCCTATTTTGAAAAGTAAATCTCCCTATTTGGCTTCTCAGATGTATCACGTGTGAATTTGGGTCCTACAACTGTCTGCAGTTACTTTTATTCTTTTTATTAAAGCCAGAATTAAAGAAAATCAAAAGCAGATATCCTGAAAAAATCACCTTCACTGCACACTACATGTTTGATTAGATTATTAGACCTATACAGGGGCATTGAAGACCAGTACTGGGATGCTCACAAGCCTATTAAACCTGCTCAAATATACAGGAAGTATGTGTATGTGACTTACTGATAAGGACATTTAATCAGCTCCAATAAACACACATTGCAATAAAGTTCTCCAATACACAGTAGCACTATTTCCAATACACCTGTGAATTATTGATAATGGAATATATCCCCTCCAATATACATGGATGCTTTATTGCCTCAGATACACAGTAGCACTGTTTCCAATACACAGTAGCACCTATGAACTATTGATAATGACATATATCCCCTCCAAAATACACTGAAAAAGTTATGAGGCCACTTTTCAAACTCATTTTGTGTTTCTAAGCAATGTTCAAAACTGCACGATATTTTGCCTAAAGAAGTGTCTTTCAAGTCAGTAAAGTCTCAAAGTGTTCAGAAATAATGTTCTTTTCACTAAACACGTTTTTGGAGTAAAAATGCAAAAATCAATGTTTTTGAATAAAAAAATTGGATTTTAAGCACAACATTTATTGAAATTAGGAACGGGTGTCATCAAAGGGGCCCTTCCGGCTCAGAAAAACATCAAACATTAGAATTTTCTCTGCTGTTAGACTTTTTACGCATTTTTAAAAATCGCTATTTTTGAGATTTTTTGGAAAATTCATCAATGTGCCTCTTAAACATGTTATTCCCTGTTAAATTTACTTGATGAGGCCTGGAAATGAGAGATATAACTCGAATGGGCTATTTTAGACTATTTTCGAGGACAAACAGCTAGGTCACGGCTGCCGCACACTTCCGTTTTCAATGCCAATTTTTTCACGAACAAAATAACAAAATTAGTGGACAATTTTTTAAAGGTCTAGGGTGTTTAATTTTTTACTAACGCATGAGGCCGAAATCAGGCCTCAAATCCCCTAGGCCTTACAAAGTTTATCAGAGTCTAGTATTAGACCTTAATAATCGCTGAAAATTTCAATTCCACCTGCTGATTATAATGCAACCGTAGATGAACAAAGTTTATATGCAAATTGCATGCAAAAAGCTGAATTCCTGTTATTCATGTTGCTGTCTTCTTGCATGTACAAAACAGAAACGAAGATTCTTATTACAGCAACACATCTGACTTAAATTTATCTTGCATCATTTGGCAGTCAGTAGCACTTTCTAATAAATTAAAATAAATATGACATTTAATTTGATGTTAATAAAGTGTGACTTTTTGAAAAGAGGATACCTTTACTCATGCTTTGTCTGTGTGAGATATATTATGCATTTTGGAACGCAGAAACTCACAGAGTCACTGTTAGACATTGGTTGATTCATTTGATCATGAGCTTTAATTATAACCCCGGCATTTATGATGACAGGTATATAGTTTTCGCTTTTCCGTTAGTCCGTTGGTATGTTCGTTAGTTCGTAGAATTTACGTCAAAGTTTTGGTTAAAGTTTCTCTAGTGGTGTATATCTCATGAACCAATGATCAGAAACCATTCATATTTGGACCATAGGTACCTTATAGGGATTGCTTTGTTTCCATGAGTTCAGACCCCAGGGTGCATGCCCGGGGGTGGGCTAGAGGTCAAAATCTAGGTCACCTTTAATTTGGGTTACAGTTTTGGTTAAAGTTTCTCTGGTGGTGTATATTTCATGAGCCAATTTTCAGAAGTTATTCATAGATGGACTTTAGGTACCCTATGAGGTTTGCTTTGTTTACACGAGTTCGGACCCGAGGGTCCATGCTCGGGGGTGGGGCTAGAGTTCAAAATCTAGGACACATTGAAAATGTGCTATTTTCATTGTGTTTTTTGTTCTCTAAATTCAGATCTTAACAAATACTTACAGCAATATATTCTTATTTGGATCATAGATACCCTTTAGGGTTGAATTATACACCATGGCACCAAACACTAGGGGTGGGACTGGAGGTCAAAATCTGGGACATTTATAAAATACGGTAGTTATCAAGATTAATATTCTGTAGGTCTATATCTTGACAATCATGTGTCAGAAAGCATTCATGCTTACACCATAGGTACCACATAAGGGTTAGACCCAAGGGTCCATGCATGGGGGTGGGACTCAAGGTCAAGATCTAGGACATATTTTATTTTATTTATTTATTTGTTATTATTTTTTTTTAAGAATGACATTCTATTTTCATTTCAATCTAGGACTGAGGACCTGACCCACAATGTCCGTGATTTTAAGTCCTAGATTGAGTATACACGTCAGCTCTGTATACTGCTCTAAAATAGATCTGTCATTCTAAAACTAAACTCCCCCATGTTTGTATGCAAAGTGCTTTACACTGCTTATTTCTAAAATGTATTTGATAATGGTACTCTTTCATTTGGGATTTGAGGTTCAATGTCAGGAGTGAGCATGTGTTTGGGTAGGGGGTAGGGAGAGGGGGCTTGGTGGCTACCAGCCGGGGGTATACGTGCCTCTCAAGGCACTTTTTCTAGTTGAGCATATTTTACTTTCTGAACTAGAAGAAAAACTATGAGGTGGCCTCTTATAGCTTTTTTTCAGTGTACATGGATGACAATAAATCTATCCAATACACAGTAGCATATTTCCAATACACAGAAACACCTGTGAACTATTGATAATGAAATATATCCCCTCCAATATACATGGATGCTTTATTGCCTCAATACACAGCAGCATGTTTCCAGTACACAGAAGCACCTGTGAACTATTGATATGGAAATATATCGCCTCCAATATACATGGATGGCAATAAATCTCCAATACACAGTCAGCACTGTTTCAAATACACAATAGCACCTGTGAACTATTGATAATGAAGCAGCCTGTGAACTAATGATAATGAAGAGGGGGAGGTTCACACAAAAGCTCTTGAAATTCCCTATGAAAATTAAATAATTTTGGTATAGATGGGGGTTTGCCTCTGTAATAATAATAATAATAATAAAAGAAGCAAGATTCACTAACACCTGAAAAAGTTCAATCTAGGCTATCAAGCCTGTTGCAATAACTTTTAAAAAAAAAATGATTATCAATGAAAATTTTCAAAGAGTTTTCATTGTACATGTGATCTGCATCATGACAGTAGCAGAAAAGCAAAAAAAAAAAAATAATAATAATAATAAATAAAAAACCTTTTTAATTTTAAGGAATTTGAAGTTTTTACAAAATTTTGAAATTTAGCATTTTCGGAAAAGTTACAGGTGGTTTTGAAAATTTTCTTTAAACAGCAAAGAATACAAACAAAAATGAGTTTCATAAACAGAAGTCATACCCGTCTGCCGTACTTCCAGTCTGTATGCAAGAATTTTTAATTTTGATTTCACAACTACCATTTTCTAATTTTTTAAATTCTTATGTGACAATGTAATGAGTGAGAATAGAATAACCTGCCCAAAACAGTAAATTGATAGGATCAAAGCAAATTGTTGCAGGAAAACAGCGTAAAGTTAGTGCTTTATTTGGTAGGCTTTTCTTTTGTTTTAAAACTGTTCCAAATAAAGCTCCTACTTCACGCTGCTTTGCTGGCTTGTTTTGTTCCCAACAAATAATTGTACGGGGCAATTTGTTCAATCTCAAAACATTACAATGGCACATAAAACCCCTAAACTAAACGATATTTGTAAAATCAAAATTAAAAAATACTGCATTCAAACCAGAAGTACAGCAAACGGATATGACTTCTGTTTATGAAACTTGTGAAAACAGTCAAATGGGGCATGTGCTTACCTGTCATAGCCTGAGAATACATTTTTAGCTCGCCTGTACGAAGTACAGGAAGAGCTATTGCAGTCACCCCGGCGTCGGAGTCGGCGTTGGCGTTAGCGTCGGCGTTGCTCAAAATGTTAAAGTTTTTGGTTAAAGTTTTTATGAGTCTATATCTCTTGAAGTTGTGGATGGATCAAGTTGATACTTTGCATGTTGGTAGATATTGGTCTGAAGTTTTATGCTGTACCATCATGACCCACCTTGGTGACCTTGAGGTCAAGGTCACGGACTTAGAAATTTTTTGTTAAAGTTTTTGGTTAAAGTTTTTATAAGTCTATATCTCTTGAAGTTGTTGATGGATCAGGTTGATACTTTGCATGTTGGTAGATATTGGTCTGACGTTTTATTCTGTACCATCATGACCCACCTGAGTGACCTTGAGGTCAAGGTTACGGACTTAGAAATTTTCTGTTAGAGTTTTTGGTTAAAGTTTTTATAAGTCTATATCTCTTGGATATGTACAGGTGCGTTCACTTATTAATATACCCCTGCGATATTCACAAATAAATTGACAACTTTTCTTGTTTTTGAATAATCGTTACTGGCAAGAAATAGACAACTGGATGAATCTGTTTATATAATATGTTAAGTATGTCTATAAACATTTACTCTGTATACAAAACTTCCAAATCTTGTGATGTTGTATGCCTTAATTGATTACATAACACACTGAGCCAATTTTTTAACAAATAATTCGCTGATATTCAAGTTTCAAAGATTCCACAAGGAACCATGGTTAATGGTTTGTTATTTTGTTTATAAATTATGAAAGTATAGCCATTTTTGTACTAAGGCTAAAAATTTGGTGTCTTTGTGAGTACTATTTACAGAGTTACACCCTAATTTTCATTTATTGTGCATTGTAGAATTTCGTAGTAAAACGGTTCTTACAATATAAAACTAAGCATGTCAGTGTTATTTTGCAAGAAAACTAATATTCTACCAGGACGGTTTTACGAACAAAACTTGCTAGTGGGTCCCTTTATGAGGTAAGCATGCCTTAAGGCACAATGGAGTCAAATATGGCTTTGTATTCTGCCAAAACGTGCGTTGACATTTCATCATACAATTCATGATTTGCTTCTCAGCACAGAATACCATACGGGACTAGGAATTTCACAGAGAAACTTTTATACTTAGGCTATCTCTCACTGCTTATATTCATGATATTTAAAAAAAAAAATCCTCTTGTTTAAGCATAAAATCAAGGAAATCAACAGGGCATTCAAAGACAGACATTCCTCTAATATCAATAATAGGGATGAATACAAAGAACATTTGCTTTGCACAAATACCATTTTGACATCCTTTATTGGCATGTTAATTTCCGTGACTTAATCGCCATAGAAGAGGTTTGGAATATCATGAAGACGAGATGTGAATCATTGTCCAAAAATAAATTTAGCCCACTCAGCCCCTCGGTGCGTAGGAAAAAAATAATGAAACTGTATGATAAAATGCCAACCCACGATTTGTCAGAATAAAAGGTCATGGGTGACTCCATAGTATTTTTTAAAACATGCTTACCTTACGAAGGACCCCCACTAGAAAGCTTTTGTCGCATAAACGCCCTGGTAGAATATTTTTCTTGCAAAATAACACTGACATGCTTAGTTTTATATTGTAACAACCGCTTTATCATGAAATTCTAAAATGTACAATGAATGGAAATCAGGGTGTAACTCTGTAAAATGTGCTCATAAAGACACCAAATTTTCAGCCTTTGTACAAAAATGGCTATTCTTTCATAATTTATAAACACAATTACAAACCATTAACCATGGTTCCTTGTGGAATCTTTGAAACTCGAATATCAGCGAATTTTTTGTTAAAAATTTGGCTCCATATGTTATGTAATCAATTTAGGCATACAACATCACACGATCTGAAAGTTTTATATACAGAGTAAATGTTTATAGACATACTTAACATATTATATGAACAAATTTATCCAGTTCTCTATTTCTTGCCAGTGACGATTGTTCAAAAACAAGAAAAGTTGTCAATTTATTTGTGAATATCGCAGGGGTATATTAATAAGTGAACGCACCTGTAGATGGATCAAGTTGATACTTTGCATGTTGGTAGATATTGGTCTGAAGTTTTATGCTGTACCATCATGACCCACCTGGGTGACCTTGAGTTCAAAGTCATAGACTTTGAAATTTTATGTTAAAGCTTTTGCTTAAAGTGTTTTGAACTGTATATTGCTGGAACAGATGGATGGATCTAGTTGATACTTTGCTGTTAGATATTATTCTTTTATTATGATGTAGCATCTTGACTCACCTGTGGTCAAGGTCACAGACTTAGATTTTAGGTTATAAGTCTATATCAAATATGTAGATGGATCAAGTTGAACTTAGCATGTTGGTAGATATTGGTCTGAAGTTTTATGCTGTACCATCATGACCTACCTGAGAAACATTGAGGTCAATGTCTTTGGTCATAGATTTAATAGATTTGGTGGCAAAGCACAAGTCAGGCGAGCTACGCTGTCCTGCGACAGCTCTTATTGTTTGTATTCCTTGCTGTTTTAAGGAAATTTTCAAAACTACCGGACAATTTTCCAAATTTTGCTACAACTTCAATTTCCCTTAAATTTAAAATGCTCTGTTGCTTTTCTGCTACTGTAATGATGCAGATAGCATGCATGTAATGAAAACTCATTGAAAATGTTCATTGGTGATCAATTTTTCGCAAAAATTGCAATAATACACTTTTTGCCCCAAAAATTTTGCATTATTATCCACATTATTGAATTTGCTGCAAAGTCAAAGATTTGATATTGGAATAAACCAAAAATAATGTTAGAAATAAAAATAATTCTACTTAATCATAAAGAATAACAAAAGCAGGGTGGTGCAAGATTTTTTAATCTATATGTTTCAATGTTTCGAAACAAAAAATATATGGACTTAGTAATTTTTTGGGTCTGTTTCAATTTGTTTCAGTTGATAAACTATACTCAGTACATAAAGAAACGCAAAATGTATATTTTCTGTCATAACTTGTACATTTTTAAAGATAACTATTTCAAATTTACTGATAACGAAGAATGACATGTCTCCTACCTGCAGACTGAATTCCATATTTTTTGAACAGGGAAACATTATGTTTTTTGGCGTCAAAAAAGAGTACCAATAAAAAAAGTCGCGTGAATTTGTCGTGATGAAAACTCTTATTTACCACTTTAAAAACCTCTTATGTTCACTTTTTTGCCTTAAAACGATAATTCATCGGTTTCTGATTGCCTTTCATAAATCAGAATTGAGTTTGCGAGTCATTATGACTATCTTTGGCTGCTATAGTCTACAACATGAATAAGTGGCCAAAATGATCAAAACGATGGTCAATCTGGCACACTCAATCAATTTGTGTCATAAGTAAAAATTGGGCTTGGCTGAAAATGATATGGGTAAACACTTCTTTCAGAAGAATAATACTGTATAAAACACAGCTGTATACTGTTCATAAAATGCAACGCACCTTACATTTCGATAAAAATTGGCAATATTTGAAGAACGTGTAAAATTGCAAATTATGTTAAATTGGCGTCGAATACTGTAGTAAAGTTTCATGCTATCAAATTCTAAATCCTTGTCTTAACCTTGATTTTATCACCAATAGAAACTGTTTTTAATGAACCGGAAGTTCTGAAAAACGACCAGAATTTTCAACTGAGGATCAGCTTTAAGAGAATCACATTAATGTTAACTAACATTATTTAATCGAAATAGGGACATCATTTACCGGAAAGGAGACCAAAATGCCGAATTTCGAAAGAGCTTGATATTTTTCATAAAACACATTTTTAAGAATCACCACATTTTTTTTCTTTTAATGAAATTCTATCAATTTTGTGTTTTTATGATTTGCTGGACCACAATGATCATACTCAAAGCAAAATTCTATTTAATTATTCTCTCAATTGTGTTTTTTGGAGAAAAATGTTGATTTCACAAGTTTTCACCTAAAATTGCATCCGCTTTCAAATCGAAGAGAAACACAGTTGTGAAGCTCTAATATGAATGGCAAATCCTTAGAATCACTTAGACTTTGAAAATATATTATACTTACGGGAAAAAATAAAATAAAAACTTTGTGTTTCTTTTTGTACTGAGTATATTATAATCTATATGTTTCAATGTTTCAAAACAAAAAATATATGGCCTGGAATTTTCAACTTTTCTCTAACCTTGTTTCAATTTGTTGTGAAACGTTTCGAAACATTTCAAATTCAGACTTATAAGTCATGTTTGGGGATGTTTCAATTTGTTTCAGTTGATTTACTATATAATCTATATGTTTCAGTGTTTCAAAACAAAAAATATATGGCCTGGAATTTTCACCTTTTCTCTAACCTTGTTTCAATTTGTTGCAAAAAGTTTCGAAACGTTTCAAAGTTAGGACTCAGTCATTTTTGGGTCTGTTTCAATTTGTTTCAGTTGATTTACTATACAATCTATATGTTTCAATGTTTCGAGACAAAAAATATATGGCCTGGAATTTTCACCTTTTCTCTAACCTTGTTTCAGTTTGTTGCAAAATGTTTCGAAACGTTTCAAATTCGGACTTAGTCATTTTTGGGTCTGTTTCAATTTGTTTCAGTTGATTTACTATATAATTTATATGTTTCAATGTTTCGAAACAAAAAATATATGGCCTGGGATTTTCACCTTTTCTCCAACCTTGTTTCAATTTGTTGAGAAATGTTTCGAAACATTTCAAATTCGGACTTAGTCATTTTTAGGTCTGTTTCAATTTGTTTCAGCTGATTCCCTATATAATCTATATGTTTCAATGTTTCGAAACAAAAAATATATGGCTTGGAATTTTCACCTTTTCTCTAACCTTGTTTCAATTTGTTGCAAAACGTTTCGAAATGTTTCAAATTCGTACTTGGTCATTTTTGGGTCTGTTTCACTTTGTTTCAGTTGATTACTATATGATCTATATGTTTCAATGTTTCGAAACAAAAAATATATGGCCTGGAATTTTCACCTTTTCTCTAACCCTGTTTCAATTTGTTGTGAAACGTTTCGAAACATTTCAAATTCGGACTTAAAAGTCATGTTTGGGGATGTTTCAAATTGTTTCAGTTGATTCACTATATAATCTATATGTTTCAATGTTTCGCAACAAAAAAACATATGGCCTGGAATTTTCACCTTTTCTCTAACGCTGTTTCAATTTGTTGTGAAACGTTTCGAAACATTTCAAATTCGGACTTCGTCATGTTTGGGGATGTTTCAATTTGTTTCAGTTGATTTACTATATAATATGTTTCAATGTTTCGAAACAAAAAATATATGGCCTGGGATTTTCACCTTTTCTCTAACCTTGTTTCAATTTGTTGCGAAATGTTTCGAAACGTTTCAAAGTTAGGACTCAGTCATTTTTGGGTCTGTTTCAATTTGTTTCAGCTGATTCCCTATATAATCTGTATGTTTCAATGTTTCGAAACAAAAAATATATGGCTTGGAATTTTCACCTTTTCTCTAACCTTGTTTCAATTTGTTGCGAAACGTTTCGAAACGTTTCAAATTCGGACTTGGTCATTTTTGGGTCTGTTTCACTTTGTTTCAGTTGATTACTATATGATCTATATGTTTCAATGTTTCGAAACAAAAAATATATGGCCTGGAATTTTCACCTTTTCTCTAACCCTGTTTCAATTTGTTGCGAAACGTTTCGAAATGTTTTAAAGTCAGACTTCATTTATGGCTCTGTTTCAAATTGTTTCAGTTGATTCACTATATAATCTATATGTTTCAATGTTTCGCAACATAAAACATATGGCCTGGAATTTTCACCTTTTCTCTAACATTGTTTCAATTTGTTGTGGAACGTTTAGAAACGTTTCAAATTCGGACTTGGTCATTTATGGCTCTGTTTCAACTTGTTTCAGCTGATGCACTAAATAATCTACATGTTTCAATGTTTCGCAACAAAAAACATATGGCATGGAATTTTCAACTTTTCTCTAGCCTTGTTTCAATTTGTTGCGAAACGTTTCGAAACGTTTCAGAATTTGGACTTAGTCATTTTGGCTCTGTTTCAAATTGTTTCAGTTGATTCACTATAAAATCTTTATGTTTCAATGTTTCGAAACAAAAAATATATGGCCTGGAATTTTCACCTTTTCTGAAACCTTGTTTCAATTTGTTGCAAAACCTTTCGAAATGTTTCAGAGTTTGGACTTAGTCATTTTCTGGCCAGTTTCAATTTGTTTCAATGTTTCATTGAAACAAATGGATGACCTGGGATTTTCCAACATTGTTGCACATTGTTTCGAAACATTGCAACAATTGTTTTTGAAACGTTTTGAAACAAGTTGCAACAAAGACATAGTGTGAACTTAGTTAAATAATCTAAGTATTTTGGCCTATATAATCTATATGTTTCAATGTTTCAATGTTTCACTGAAACAAATGGATGGCCTGGGATTTCTGCGGGGTTTTTATGCAATATATGGCAATTTTTACACAAGTCTGTGCCTATTTTTTGTGCTTGAAAACTTTTTCGCATTCATTTCATTTCACACGCAAAAAATTAAAGTTTTCTTCATCAACGCTCAAGTGACGTAATTACCACAGATTCAGTGCAATTGAATGTCAACTAACAGCATTTGCTTGGCTTTTGTATTTCTTTTCAGAAATCATGTTGGACCTGGTGAATAATTTTTCGTCCTTATAATTCGTTTTTGTTGAACTTTTGGTAACTATTGAAATCATACTGTATGACGTAAATCACTGGCGTTGACGTTCCTGTTTTGGTATGAAATTTAAGCAGGCTGATTGTATTTTCTGTTCGAAATTATTTTTGCCGAAATATCATGTATTCTAAAAGAAATAATCATCATCACAACCAATTTATGTGTGACCGACTATGGGTTCTACACTGGATAAAATGGAACGACCAAACACAGGCAAACAATCCACAGTACATTTATTTGCATATCAATCATAGGTGTGTAAATGGTGGACATCATTCATCAATGGCATGACTGAAAATATATTAATATTTCCAAAATAATGACAATCATGTACAATTAAAGCAAAGTATAAACTTCACTCAAAACATAAATATGGCGGCTGCGCTAGATAATATACACACGTATAAATTGACAACTGAATGTACAACTTGCATATATTATTTACACTTTTCACATAAACAACGCCATTACCCTGCAGCTTCAAACAAACATACAAATTCATCATTTTCTAAGCAATGCAGCCATCAGTACATTTCTTACACAGATCATGAGGTAACTTAAACAAAATGCTAGTATATGCTAAATCTCCTACCTGAAAATATATTAATATTTCCAAAATAATGACAATCATGTACAATTAAAGCAAAGTATAAACTTCACTCAAAACATAAATATGGCGGCTGCGCTAGATAATATACACAAGCATGCGCATAAAATGCATTTGGACCGCACATATAACAGTACATGCATTGTTAAGTAGTGTAAGCCAACGGACTATAGGAGGGCATATACGGGATGTATTAAGGACATTCCTAAAGGAGTAAGACGGCATTTGAAACAACTGATACCCATACACAAAACTGCAAATTTTCATTTATTTCATCAACCTTGTAATAACTATGACATTGTGGAATAAACAACAACAAAACTTTGTTTATTTATCTATTTATTTTGCCATTTAGTCATACTATTACATATGGTGAGGCATTTTCAAAGCCCTTTAGTATATATACCCAAAAGACAGTTGTGCATGATCAGCCCAAGACATATCATTAAGTTATAAATAACAAATAATGCACCATATTACACATTTGGGCATGGTAGAAAAATAAGGGCGAAACGACTCACCAAATAGGGGCGAAACGACTCACGGGCGAAACGACCCAGGGCGAAATGACCCAGGGCGAAACGACTCACGGGCGAAACGACTCACGGGCGAAACAACTCACGGACGAAACGACCCGGGACCGCCAGAAAATGTGGAAAACAGAAACAAAACCAATGCATCCCCGTTGCTGGATGGCCAGTATCAGAATCAGAATCAGAATAGTTTACTGGTGAAACGTCAAACTGACAATACTACACTAGTAAAAGGCTAAGGTAGTGATATCATTTCAACACTATTGCATGCCCGACACAATCACTACAGCCCTATACCACAAACAGAATGATGTCAGTTGAACTTGTCAATAATTTCACCTTTTCCAAAATTTAGTGTACCCCTCCCACTTTTTTTATACAGAAAAATCAATACAAGCCAATAAATAATTAAATTTTCAGACTTAAAATCTCCGCGTGTGAATGAAAATGTTATTGCTTTTGAAAGAAATCATATTCCTCATTACCTTCCCTAACTTTTTGGCGATTTCAACAGGATCATCTTCAGGTGGACTTGGAAAATGATCAGGGGAGTAGGTTGGGTTTCCATCGTCAGCCATCTTGGATTTATTACTAAGTACAGTTACTCCCCTTGAGGAAAAGACTAGAATAGAATAGAATAAAATTTACATGTATTTCCAAGCATGGGCCACCACATAGTGGCATATGAATCACATAGGTCAATATCTTCTAAATAAAGTAGTATAACATTAACAATAAGGTAACAAAAGCTTGATTCTTTATCCATTCCTTTGAGGGTAACATGTTGTTTGGTCCCTTGGATCGCTTTGGACCTGTGTGGGTTCTGCTCAATGTCTTTTCGACCTGTTTGGTGGCTTCCCATATGAAATTTTTGGGCGGATTCAGCTTGTAAATGAAGTAGTAAAGCAAGGATTTTTTCTGGGCGAAATTTTCATCATTCCGCCTGTAAAAAAAATCCGCCCGCAAAACAGCTTTTACGCCTCATTTCCACCCAAAAATTTCATACGAGTCACAAACGGTTTGCAAGAAAGAAAAGGTCTTTAACATTTTTAATCTTTTTATGTAACAAAAAATATTTGCATCATAAAGTCATGGCAAGGTCACCTCATGTGTCTCAGACCCTTCACCAACGGGTGTCAAGTTACAAAAGCGTGAAAACCATACCGTGACGGAGTTTCATTTGCACGAGAGCCATGTAGGGAAAAAGAGTGAATTGCGTAACCTATTGAAGCGTCATAATTGACCAGGTATTACAGGTAAATAGAGGTGAATACAGCTAAGAAGGCTTAGTTTTCAACGAGTTTTTTTCATTCACTTTACTTCTCTCTCTTACAAGATGTGATGTGATTTGAATTAGATTTTTTGTCGTTACTTTTTTTGTTTTTATCAATTTTACTCTTTTTTAAAAAGACTGATTTTAAAGATGGATTTTAAAATTTCTGAAACAAATAAAGGGAAAAAAGTTTGGTCTATTTTGAAGTCTACAGACATTTCACGGTGATGCACCAACAGGCAGTGAAAACCAAGGCTTAGAACAAATAGTACAATGAGTGCATTAATTCCAGTTAACATGGGGCACAGCCATAATAGTGACCAATGGTAAACAGAGCGACAAATACAGCAAATACACAAAATAAGCAGAAAGCTGGAGAAGATCCTACACAGAGACCCTCTTGGTGAACAGGGGGCAAAATATGATAATGACTGTTGAACATTAAACAGAAACTGTTATTATTGTATGGTGCTTTTAACTACATACTTGTCGCGCTTTCGTAAAAATTTCTTCGCGCTTTTGATATGGTCATTCGCGCTTTCGTAACGTGCCGTCACCAACCTGTTGTGAATTGTTCACAACCTTGTTGCCATTAAATGTGACCAGATAAAAATTATCTGATTTGCATAGTAAGATATCTAATTTGTGGTATTAAAAAAAAGATATTTTATTATGCATTTCAGATATCGTCCATCGTTATTTCTTGATTAAGGTTCATGTGTGTTGGTGAGTTCTTTGATGACTGACTAGGCCAATTCCAGTTCTAAACAGTTTGTTGCTAGTAGAGCAAGTAATTGTCATTGAGTCTGCTGGTGACCCATTGTCTTGGCTTTCTGTTCTGTGCGCTTTCTTTCAGCTTCACAGAGAGTTGTTCCCTTGCCACTTTGATTGCTCATGTGCAGTCCGTTCTCACGACCCTATTGATATGTCGAAATCCTTCGGAGGCTTTGAGCGTGTCTTGACCTATTAAAATGTCAAATCTAAGAGCCATAAATGTATGGGTTGGAGCCGTTTGAATAGTGGAACATGTTGCAAAGTGAAAGTTGCGAGTCTTATGGTGTTATCCATGCCAATGCATGCACAACCAACTTCCACGTTAGCCACACTCATCATCGAGATATAGGGTAACCGCTAAAACATTGTGCCACTGGCAGCCATGGTATGATGGCATATATTCCTCATAAGTAAACATTTATACATGTACACCTGGTTTTTCTATTGTAAAATCTTGCTAGATCTATTTTTGCTTGTTTGATGTAATGCTTAATCAGTCTTCATGTCCATGGTCAACAGCAAAGGTCGTGTCAGTTATCCTAGCCACTCTGGTCCGGGGCAAGCACATCAGAGGCAGGTTATCAGTATTTCATGCACATCTTTCTGACAAAAGCTCTTCTTGAATCAGTGGAAAAATTACTGTAGAAATATTTTAAAAATGTTCTGAAAACAAATCCACCTGAAGAGATGATCAGTAGTAGAAAGCTTCACAATTTTTTTCATTCTTAAAACTGGACAAAGGATTAAAATCAAATACAACATCTATTTTTATAACATGAAAATAGCTTTATTAATCTTATCACAACTATTTTCTGTTTATACAAAATATATCAAGACTAGAATTCCAATTCATTACGAAAACACGCCCATGCAATATACATAGATTTTTTCACCAGTAAAAATTGAAAATTTTCTTGGTAATTTTTTTTATATTTTTCTTATTTTTGCTCAAAACATAGATTGTGGGTATACATTAGAACCGCCTCAGCGAGGCGGTTCTAATGAGTACCCACAATCTATGTTTTGGAGCAAAAATAAGAAAAATAGGTATACCCCTGCATACCCCAGTTTTACTAAATAAAAGTGGGGTTTAAGGGGGTATACATTACACGGACATGTTTTCATGATGTTGTCACACTTCCATTGAACAATAATGCAGTGTTTAGTGCAGAGCGCTAGCTTGATACACGAAGGAACATATATGGTATAAAGATGAATAATGCAGTTACCGTATTCATTCTAATTAACGCACAGTGCACTTTTTTGACTTTTCAAAATATCTTAAAGTTAAGGTAACAGAATATTGTTCTAATAATGGCACACTAAAAATGACAACACATAAACTACAGAAATTATTAAACCATGTGAAATATATCATTGATTATGTCATTTCAGTGTGCCAATTATTGCAAAATAGCACATAAATCTTAAGGTTATTAAAAGTTTAAATACCGTTGATACGGTAATAATGTGTAAAATTTGTTTAAAATAACAATATGCTAGTTGAGAAATGTGCTCATATGCACAGGTTTTTCATAAACAACCAAGGTTTGCACTTATTTGAGCATGTGCACTAATTGGTATGAATACGGTATGATCAGTTGAATTCTCAATCATTGTTACTTGAGCCGCATCGCCAGAAAACAGGATTTTTGCCTATACGTAAACAAAGGCGCAGATCAGCTTCGTAGTAACTGCGATAGTACAATTCCTCTTCTACTTAAATCCAAAATTTCAAGCGTCTAGCTTTCTTCTGAAACAGTACAGGCAGGCTTGTTTCAGACCTGGTCGGAAACCACGAAGACCGGTTTTCTCGTATTGCCGCTCAATTGAGCTAGGCCATCAGAAAACATGTCATTTCCATAATGATAAGGAAAAGCAAAAGTACTGATAAGCTGCTTGGTAACTGCACAGCTAAACAGAGCCTTTGATTCTTCTCCATGGATAGTACAATCTCTTGTCTTTTAAAAACCTGAAACCCCAAAGACCAGTTTTCCTGTGATATACCTCCATGATAATGATAAGCATTGATTCAGTTTTAAAAGTCAGTATCTTGCATATGCGAAAACAAGGATGCAGATCAGCTTTGCGGTAATCGTGAAGCTGATCAGCCACTTTGTTTTCACTACAGTGAAAGTACAATTCCTATAGTTTCTAAATCAAAAGTTTCCAGCCTCCAGCCATCATCAGTAGCTGTGCAGCATGGTTTGAGTCTGACTTGGTTGGAAAACACAATGTTGGTAGTCACGTATATGCATTTAATCTGTTTTAAAAATCAATATCTGAGGCAATGCAGCTTGTTTGTGGTATTTTTTCTTTTGTCTTCTTTTAGGTGAAACAAACCTGTTTCACTCTAGTTCCTTTATATGGCTAAGAACTTGCTAATATTTTAAATACACCTGAACCTCTTTATAACACAGTTCCTAGTAACATGGTTTCAAATAAACACTGATCATCATTTGACACCAATTTAGACTATTTTTGGTATATGTCTATACATTTTACTCTCTTTATAGCAAAGATTGGACAGATTACACCAAAACTGGATTGGATTCCAACAATAGTGACTTAATGAGGCTGAGGTGTATAAAATGATATGCAAAATGAAAGTCATGCTAAAATTTCTGAATTTACAGTAGTCAATTTATCTTATGGTGTGAAATATAACTCAATATCAAGGGTTTGTATTTTTTTTATCTATAGAATCATTTTGAGCTAGGTCTTAATCAAAAAAACCACAATGAAATCTAGAGGCTTAAAACTTGGAAAGAGGATGAATGAAGCACAACTAAGAAATTGATCTGCTATGGAGCTATTTGGTGCCATTGTTTTTGCATTATAATACATATATTCTGCAAGAAGTAGGGTTTTTTCAAGACAAATCACAATCAAAAATTATCTTCTTCGCTGATCTTGGTACAAAATTACTGCTACACATATTAAAACATAGTCAAAAGACAGCAAAATCAGTGGGTTAAAAGTCTAAAAACACAACCATAATGAATTCTGTAACAATTACATGTATTACTAACAAACAACTAATATTGTTCATAAAATTGTAAGGTAAAATAAAGATTTTAACTGCCAGTATATATACATACAGGTTAACGGTGGGTTAAAATTAAATTGAGTAAATGGTAAAATTATGTCATTACGAAAACAAGTCCATGCAATATACAGAAATTTATTTGGGTTGTAAAAATGAAAATTTTCACTGGAAAATTATTGATATTTTTCTTATTTTTGCTCAAAACATAGATTGTGGGTACACGTTAGAACCGCCCACAATGTATGTTTTGGAGCAAAAATAAGAAAAATAGGTATACCCCCACATACCCCAGTTTTTCTATATAAAAGTGGGGTTTAAGGGGGTATACATTTCACAGACATGTTTTCCTGATGTGGAGTTTTTTTTATTAAATAATAAATACAATTTCTAATACATCAACTTAGGCAAGCAACTTTGCAACCGGGAAGCTTCCAACCAGCTATTAACCGTGAAAATTTGTTAATTAAATCCTTATATGTAACATTGTACATGTATTTAAATGAATGCAAAACAAATTCACGTTCCTGTAACATCAAAAATAATTATGCAACATTCATTACATTATGACAACATACACATGTTCCATCCTATAAGCTCACATTGTGAGCATCAGACTCAATGAGCTAAAAAAAAACCTGCTTCATTCATTGAATTGTTCAAATAAACTTTATAAAAAATGGAAGTATATTTTTCTTGTATAATGCAATTAAGTTATGAACACAGGAGCTGAGTCCTAACTTCTGTCAGTACCTAATGAGTACAACCCCTTTACTTTCTAAAATCAAATCTTAAATGCATGGTTCTAATGGCTAAAACCACCATGACACACTGACTTTGCATTAAAAGTGTAGTTTTTAGTTTAAATATAAACATATGCATGTTATTTTCAGTCAAATATAAAACACATAATTTGAGCCGCCACATGAAAAAACCAACAATTTGTATATGTGAAAACAAAAACGCAGATCAGCTGTGCAGTAACCCTATTCGGATAGTACAATTCCCCTTCTTCCTAAATCCGAAATTTCAAGCTCCTAGCCATCTTCTATAGCTGCACAGGCCGGTTTGTGTCGGACCTGGTCCAAACCCAACTGTTGGTTTTCTCATGCACAGGCTCATCTGATATTTCATATTCAATCTTTAACAACCTGTACTTGCAACAAAAGTGAACATGCACAATATTTTACTAGCTGCATCATGAGCAATCAGATTTTAGTCTATGCGAAAACAAAGGTGCAGATCAGATTTGCAGCAACTGCACAGCTGCTCAGTGTCTTTGCTTTTGCTACTGGGATAGTACATGTTCTCTTCTCCAAAGTTTCAACCTTCTAGCCTGCTTCTGTGACTGTACAGCCCGATTTGTGTTGGAAATCCCGAAGACCTGTACTCTCCAGTTGCCGCCCATATTACAGAGAAACAATAACTTTCATCACATAAACAACTTTTATAGAACAAACTTCATCGATTTCACTGAAGTCCCTCTCCATTCTCAAAGAATAATTCACATTTCTTCTATCTTCATATTACACATACTTTCTTACAATCACAACCGTTTTCGGTACACTGCTTTTTTTCAGTGCAATACTATTCCTTAAAACGTCATAACTCATTTTGCCGGAGAAAACTGACTCCTATATTACGTTATATGGCAAGTATAATTGAGCCACATCATAAGAAAACTGGTTTTTAGTATATGCGAAAACAAAGACACAGATCAGCTGGGCAGTAACTGCACAGTACATCAACACCTTAGTTTTAGACATACAACTTAGTACTATTCATCTTGCAAGCTTCTAGCCTTCTTCTGTGACTGTTCAAACTGGTTTGTGTTGGACCAGATTGAAACGCCAAAAGACCAGTTTTCTAGTGTCGTGGCTCAAATCATGTATGTGTATTGCTTTTCTTGTAAAATTATGTGTAGAACTTTTCATTCACATTGGTTGTAAATAACACTACACATTTCAGCACCCTTCAACTGTTACTATGTACACTAGAAATGATCATAAATATTTGGAAATTATATTTTGGCAGTCTTTTTATTGCTTTGGCAAGATCACTTTATCTTTCTCCAAGAACTCCAGGTCTGGCTCAGTACACAACAAGCCCACATTTCACAGGAATGTCATATTTCCGGCGGAGTGGCACCGCCCATTAAATCTTGTTGGAGATCATTTTGATCCCTTCTCCATAAATTCCAGTTGTGAGACCAGCCAAATTTCATATCGTAATGCACTAATCATTTGTAACCACGCCCCCACCCCCTGGGAATAGCAGGGACTTTTGGTCCAGCAAATCCCTACTAAAAGCCCCCACCCTGCAGGGACTGCTCGTTTGTAAAACCACTGCTGTTTTCCTCTGCAGCCTGCTATCTTTTCATTTCATGGCACTTATAAAGCACTCCAGGTACTTCCCCCGCACTGCCATGGCAAAACTTTGGTCAAAGCCCTGCACATTTCCACGGCTATCCCCCACCCTCTCCCGGGGGTGGGGGCCGTGGTTAGAAATGACTAGTGCATTAGGATATACATGTACTTTAATAACACTGGATTTCATTAAGTAACATTCCACAGATTCAATCCAAATTCCATAATTGTCAACTGACATTTATCTGCTGCTGCACCATTCTGACATAGTCACCTCTTATCATTTTACTGGCCCTCTTAACATATTACACAAGTGACAGCTAAGTACATGTTTGTTTTTAACATAAAACACATGATAACGCCTTGTTTAGGCTTTGATATGAGGATGTACATGTATACAATGAATTACCCATTGGAAAATGTCTTGTCGTATTATGCATTGCCACAAAAATGAATTAAATGGGCATTAAATGTATACACGGAGCCATCTGTGTATAATTTCTTTCATGTGTAGATTGTATTCAATGAATTATCCATTAAAGCATGTCTCTATCATACTATAGTTTCACCCCAAAAAGGTTTTAGATGGGTCTATGAATAGAATGTATACAATGGATTGCCCATTAGAGCATGCCTCTGTCATACTATTTTTTTCAGCCCATTATGGCCTTAATAATGAGTAGAATGTATACAATGAATTGCCCATTAAAATATGTCTCTGTCATCCATTAAAGTATGTCTTTGTCATACTACTGTTTTTAATGGGCCTAAATCATAAAATGAATAGAATGTATCCACAGAGCCACCTAGGCGTGTCACTATCATACTAGATGGCCTCTCATGTCGTCTATGGGACTGGCTTGTGACCTGGACTGCCCCAGGGTCGAGGAACTGCCCTGGGACCGCGAACCCCCCAGGGCTGAGGGGCCCTCGTAACTGGGATTTGCTATCACATTGATGTTACTGAATGTTGTAAGAGATCCTGCAAATAGAAACAAATACAGACTGTAACATGACAATGAAACTGGTAAATTTTCAGTAATTACCTAAGTGTTTGATTGTATAAATGAAAAGTAATGAATTTACCTTACTAAAGCCTGCTATATACATGTATTGGACAGTGGATTCTAAATCAATGGGCTTAAATGTGTGTGTGCATGTGTGTGCGTGTCTGTGTGTTTTGTAAGAAATAAGAAACATATCACAATTTATATTTCTACCACTGGAGTCCGAGAATGTAACACTTGTTTTCATAGAATTATTATAATAAACATCTTTTGAGGCTTATAACTTTTAAAACTGTACAGGGCTTTATAATTTTGAGTATTACTGTAATTATAGCAGCTTTGGTTTGGTGAGCAAAAAAGAAAGAAAAAAATGTGAAAAGCTGGCTCATGTTAACAAACCTGGTGCTGGTGTATATCTGGGCATGGCATCCTGTGGTCCATAATTCCTGGCAGGTATAGGGGGGATATCTGCCATGCCCTTGCTGGAAGATCTTACTGGCGGGGGTGGGGGCGTCTTGTAGCCCAGTCGACTCTGCGACCGACTCGAAGATTTATCAGATAGCTCTGCCACACTCTATAGAAGAAATAGTGAAATGTAAAATTATTACTGAGTAGATCAGCAGTTCAGATTTCATGCACAGCTGAGCTGATCTTGAAAAAAGTTTTATAACCTTGGGGCCTGGGGTGGTTCAAATAATTATCCACAGCCTATAATCTGAACAAAAAAAAAGAGAAACAGCAAAATGTTATTTAGCATCTTCATGAGTTTTATCTGCCCAGAAACATGTAGTGCATATTCAAAATTTGTCCTAGTTTATATATCGTAAGTTCAGAAACTGGCATGACTTCTATTTTGCAAATTTTCAGTTTTGAAATTTGGTGTCATCCATCATGACTGAAGAATTGTTAACTGGGACAATAAACCAGAAAGCAACACAACCAACCAATCATTACCTTTGGTCGTGTATCATCTCCTAACATCACCACCCTACCATTGGGCTCGTATATACTTCCTGAGGCACTCGCGTCTCTCTCACTCATAGAGTAGTCGGGGTCGGGGTCAAATGTTCCCTTACCCCTGTGGTTAATGCCATTTCTATATGAATCTGTAAACCATATGAATGTTAACATTTTTGCACTCATAAAATCTTTAAAAGCTCAATTATTTTAAATGTGCACCTCAGATAACTAGAAATCATGTATTTTAAAGTCTTTTAAATGGGAAGAAGTTACATCTATAATTATGTATGGTTAAGAGAATATTTGACTAATGTTATCATTTTTTATGGTCCATGTTTCTGTTTCAGAATACAAATCCTATCTAAAACAAAATTCTTTGAAAATACAATTGTGAATACATCAATGTAATAAACAGCTTTTAACACTGAATTTAAGTCATCACCTAAGTATCCACCCTGGACTATAATCAGCCCTCAAACTAAAGATCTCTGTCTTGAAAATGGGGTCTCGCTTTGAAACGGCAGGCAATAACCCAAATGCCATAATCTATATCTAATTAGTCCACAAACCTTCATATCTCCATGGTGATTTTCTTTCTGAGTCTGTATCGCTGTGAGCATACGGTTGTTTCAGATCAGTGTGGACAGGATGCCGGTGATCAAATGTCGGGGAATCTATATTATTGTGGGAATATGTCACTTCTCCGTATTCTGGTGGTGGCAGGAAGACACGCTTCAAATCTTCATCCTAGGGGGTGAATGAACGTAAACTGTGATAGTGATAATGTGTAGGAAAAAAGTGTTGTATTTTATTTAGACTTTAAATCAAGAATAGATAGAATGCATGCCTTTCATATACTAATACTATATAAATCATGCATTGTTTCTTTTCTATCTGATCTGACACCAATATTTAAGCAAGCATTCCTAGCATGCATTGTAAAATGGGTGGGCAAAAATTTTACAAATTACACCACACAGCTGTGGCAAGCTAGTATAACATCGACTTTGCTGCTCAGATCCTAAAATCCTACTTTTCCAGCCTTTAGCTAACAGCTAAGTTTGCTTTGTCACAGCCCCATGCAGCTCATTGTTAATGAGAGGAAATTACAGGATGTTCCCACAAATGCATTTAAATTTCTAGTGAGCAACAAAAATGTATAAATGCTGTCATTAGGGAAAAAGCTAACTGAAAATTATTTTAGATTTAGCTATAACTAAAAGAGCAAACTGAAAAGTTCAAGCATTAAAATAGAGTCAACATCTTAGTCAACCCTAAGACAAATGTTTGGTATATTGTGAGCATATATTTACAAGCCAACGTGAGTACATATTACAAGAACTGCACAGAATGCTACCTGCCTGGCTAAACAAATTACATAAAATGCTATGTAAAGAAAAGGTCTTTGCTTTGGCTTGTATTTCAAAGATAGTTTTGAGGGCCCAGTTGCAATGTTAACTCATATACGCCTGGCGTCCCTTTTATGGGACATAGGCAAACATAATAGCCCCAGATGTGACGCCGCAGAGTGTGGCCTCCCATCTGAGGCTATTCTGTTTGCTTAGAGAATTTACATGGAAAAATTGAATTAAATTTGAAAACCACTCCTGACGCCCCTAAAACTGAAAGTGGACTCACCCTAATGAAAATGATGGGAAAATCCATTCGTCAAATATGGGTTAAAGCTAAAAAGACAGACTGAGGTTGAGAAAGGGTTAAGGCAGGGAATAGTTTTATATTTTGTGATATGGTTAACATACCAGTCAACAACTTTTAGTAATGTTCCAATGCCACTATTGCCACAAGAATATGTGTAATCTTACAGAAGTTTTAAGTATAAAGTGACTATTTAGCATAAAATTTAAAGTATTTTTATAAAGCATAAATGAACTTTAAGCATCAAATAACCATAGCTACACTACATAAAGCGAACATAATAAATGGCAAAAACATGCGTTTAGTAAGCTTAAGCTTCAATAAATGGGGACAGATTTGTTTAAGCATTAATATGATAACTATTAGCCCTTTCAAGAGGAAAATCCTGTTTTCTTTGCATACAAGTGCAAAAAAAAAACAAAGGCACAGATCAGCTATGCAAAGATGGAGCAGAGGCAGCACAATCCCATTAGTTGCTACGACCAAAGTTTCAGTGTCCTGCTGGCCAGTCATGCAGCCGGTTTTTTTTTTTTACCTGGTAGGAAACAGTATAAGATTTTCTCACAACATAGCTACATGTAGTATAAAGCATTCGATGGGTATGTTTCAAGTATACATGCATTACAAGGATTTGTTATAAAAAGCATGCAAAACTAAATAGTCAAAAACAGATGATAAATGATATAAATTTACCATGTAGTGTGAGGATTAAAATGATGAGCTTAGACTATGAAACACTGAAATAAAGAGTCCTAAAAGCTAGTATTGTCTATTAGAATATGAGCCGCCAAGTAAGAAAACCAACAACATGCATAGTCGAAAACAAAGGGGCAGCTCAGCTGTGCAGTAACTTCACAGCTGATCAGCTTCTTTGTTTTTGCTACACAGATAGTACAGTCCCTCTTCTTCTTAAAAAAGAAATTTCAACCTTCTGTCACTGTACAAGGCGGTTTGAGTTAGACATAGTCGGAAACTCAGTTTGTTGGTTTTCTCATGCCAAGACTCATATGCTACCAACCCCTGCGTCAAAACAGCAGTTATCTTTCCATGTTGAGACTTTGTCAGTTACTTTGTCTTTGCCAACTTGTAGACACAGACAATCCATGTCCGAGGTTTGTTTACGTGGCTTGTGGGGGCGCTGTGAAAAACAAAACACCTTTCGCAACATGCAGGGAACAGATTCACTGCACAGCATGTAGCAGGGGTAGTTTACCCCCAATTTTCCCCTTTTTTCTAGGTAACCTTTTATCCTACATCTTACAGTTTTTCTAGAAACCTTCTTCACAAGCCAAACCTGTGTTGATACCATGTTTATTCAAGAGTTTGAATATGTTTCTTAGAATGAAAACTGAAAATGATTGATGAAATAAGAAACAAATCTGAATGACTAGAGGACCATTGGTCCTGTAGCTCACCTGAATTTTTTCCCATAGCAAGTCTATTGAGACTATCAACCTCCGGGGCCTGGCCAAATTTGACCCCAGGGGCATGAATGGCATAATTTATGTAGAGGACCATTAGCCATTGCTACATACCAAATATCAAAGCTGTGGGCCTAGTGGTTTCAGAGAAGAAGATTTTTTAGTTTTTTTCCTATTGTAGGTCTTTGGAGACTATCGACCCCTGGGGCGTGGCCAAATTTGACCCCGGGGACATGATTGGCACAATTTATGTAAAGTACCATTAGCCATTGCCACATATAAAATATCAAAGCTGTGGGCCCTGTGGTTTCAGAGAAGAAGATTTTTTAATTTTTTTCCTATTGTAGGTCTATGGAGACTATCAACCCCCGGGGCATGGCCAAATTTGACCCCAGGGGCATGGCTGGCACAATTTATGTAGAGGACCATAAGCCATTGCTACATACCAAATATCAAAGCTGTTGGCCTAGTGGTTTCAGAGAAGAAGATTTTTTTAGTTTTTTTTCTATTGTAGGTCTATGGAGACTATCGACCCCCGGGGCGTGGCCAAATTTGACCCCAGGGGCATGATTGGCACATTTTATGTAGAGGACCATTAGCCATTGCCACATACAAAATATCAAAGCTGTGGGCCCTGTGGTTTCAGAGAAGAAGATTTTTTAATTTTTTTCCCATAGTAAGTCTATGGAGACTATCAACCCCCGGGGCGTGGCAAAATTTGACCCCAGGGGCATGAATGGCACAATTTATGTAAAGGACCATTAACCATTGCTACATACCAAATATCAAAGCTGTTGGCCTAGTGGTTTCAGAGAAGAAGATTTTTTTAAATTTTTCCTATTGTAGGTCTATGGAGACTATCGACCCCCGGGGCGTGGCCAAATTTGACCCCAGGGGCATGATTAGCACAATTTATGTAGAGGACCATTAGCCATTGCCACATACAAAATATCAAAGCTGTCGGCCCTGTGGTTTCAGAGAAGAAGATTTTTTATTTTTTTTCCCATAATAAGTCTAAGGAGACTATCCACCCCCGGGGCGTGGCCAAATTTGACCCCAGGGGCATGGCTGGCACAATTTATGTAGAGGACCATTAGCCATTGCCACATACCAAATATCAAAGCTGTGGGCCCTGTGGTTTCAGAGAAGAAGATTTTTGAAATTTTTTCCCATAGTAAATCTATGGAGACTATCGAACCCCGGGGCGTGGCCAAATTTGACCCCAGGGGCATGAATGGCACAATTTATGTAGAGGACCATTAGCCATTGCTACATACCAAATATCAAAGTTGTGGGCCTAGTGGTTTCAGAGAAGAAGATTTTTTTAGTTTTTCCCATTGTAAGTCTATGGAAACTATTCACCCCCTGGGCGTGGCCAAATTTGACCCCAGGGGCATGGCTGGCACAATTTATGTAGAGGACCATTAGCCATTGCCACATACCAAATATCAAAGCTGTGGGCCCTGTGGTTTCAGAGAAGAAGATTTTTGAATTTTTTTCCCATAGTAAGTCTATGGAGACTATCGAACCCCGGGGCGTGGCCAAATTTGACCCCAGGGGCATGAATGGCACAATTTATGTAGAGGACCATTAGCCATTGCTACATACCAAATATCAAAGCTGTGGGCCTAGTGGTTTCAGAGAAGAAGATTTTTTTAGTTTTTCCCATTGTAAGTCTATGGAAACTATCCACCCCCGGGGCGTGGCCAAATTTGACCCCAGGGGCATGGCTGGCACAATTTATGTAGAGGACCATTAGCCATTGCTACATACCAAATATCAAAGCTGTGGGCCTAGTAGTTTCAGAGAAGAAGATTTTTTTAGTTTTTCCCATTGTAAGCTAATGGGACCTATCTGTTGCCATGGAAACCACAATTTTGATACAATCTGCTCCAAAACCTAATGCCATCAATCCCCCAACCCAATTATGGTTCACATTAAATTTGATCAAGATCGGCCTACTAGCTTCAGAAATATTCTTCTTTGAAATTGTGGACGGACGACGACGGACGACGACGACGGACGACGGATGCCTGCCTATCCTATAAGCTCACCTGTGAGCCTTCGGCTCAGGTGAGCTAAAAAAGTGCACTGGGGATAAAGTACCCCTAATATTAAAACCTGAAAAATTCATACCATGAAAAATGATACAGTGTTAAAATGATTTTATTTTGCATCCAAGATCAACAAAACCATTTTTTTCTTTGGTAACAAATACATGTAACTTGTTATGGGAATTTTATGGGCAGCATGCAATGATATAACAGCATAACATGTTATTTCCAAGGCTTATTATTGCATAAATACCCGTGTCAAACCATATTAACAGCCATATATTAATGAAAAGAAAACCATATATTAATATAGCGATTCTCGTGCGCATGTGCTGTTAATACATGGCTTTTACTTATGCTTGTTACCGGGCGCCACGCAAAACACGTGCTAGTAATGAGAAACTGAAGTCCGCCCGGAACGAGCATAAAAAACGAAATATTTTACGCGTATGAAAATGTGATGAGGCTGTAAAATATAGTGCACTATATTTCTTTCATTTCTGTACCTTATTTCTTTCATTTCTGCAGAATTTATGCAATAATAGCGATCAAAAATGATTTTGTCATTCATTAACATTCTCTAGGTCCCTCGGGGAGTGTTGAAAACCGAGGTCGTAGCCCGAGGTTTTCAACACTCCCCGAGGGACCTAACGAATGTTAATGAATGGAAAATCATGTTTGATCCCTATATGTATGGATGTATTGACTTTACCACTTTTTCCTGAGCTTGCTGACTGTCCTAAACTGTTAACTGTCCTAAACTATTCTTTTCTAAATATGCTGTAGCTTGCAAGCATATTCCAAGGAAAATTCTACACACTGCATGCATAATACTTCAGCATAACCCATGCAAAAACATGCCTATAAACTATCTTTTTTCTTAACATATTCAATAAGACAAACAACCTAAACTATGAAGCTGCCAATTTACAAGGCAATGTATAAACACGGAATCTCACAGCTAAAATGTAAGTTTATCTAAGCAACAATTTTGAAAAGATAAACACGTCATGAGAAAAACAGACTTTTGCCTATGCAAAAACAAAGACACAAATTTAGCTGTGCATAACTGCACAGTCACTCTGCATAACTGCACAGTTGATAAGTGCCTTTGTTTTCACTACATGGGTAGTACATTCCTAAATTTCAAGCTTCTAGCCATTTCTATAACTGTACAGGCCAGTTTGTGTCAGACCTGGTCAGAAACCTTTAAGACCAGTTTTCTTGCATCGGGGATCATATGAAAGAGACAATGTCACATCAAATTATTAGTGATACGTGACCCGTTGGTAATTTGCTAGAACCCTCCACAGTGATTTTCGGACATGAAAGTGCAGTTCACCAGGTGATTTAAAACCACAAAAGCTCTAACCAAACCAAGTGCAAACAAATGAGCAGTGACATGAGAAAGATATTTTGGAAGTTTCGACCTAAGCTGATCCACACAATAACGCCTATCAAGGCAAAAAGGACCACTATAGGCTTAAAAATTCCAGATTAAGAAAGTACAGGAAGAGAACAAAAACAGTGATCAGATCTGCATTATCATAAAGCCTTTATACACCATTGGTTTAATTTTTGAAATGCACCAAACAGCATTTCTCATGACACAGCTCAAATCACCCAACATTGCTAGTGACATGATTCAAATCTAAAAACAAAAAAAAAAAAAAAAAAATACAGAATTATTTTTTTTTTTCAAAGAACTTGAAAAATATCTCATCCCTTCAAGATGTCCTTACCTCATAAGATTTGTAATCATCAGAGAAATCGTCTTCGTGGTTTTTATCATAAGTTCCATAACTCCTGTCAGCTTCTGAGGGTGTCATAGGATAGAGTGCTGTCTCTTTGGTAGGGCCATACAGTTCTATAGTGTTGGTGTGGCTTGTAGTATCACTACCATCTAGGGGTAGAGAACATTTAACAACAATTTTGGAAAATTACAAATTCTCAAGCCCCTGCATAAGAAAACCAACTATCTGCATATGCGAAAGCAAAGACCCAGATCAGCTTCGCAGTAACTGCGAAGCTGATCAGCATCTTTGTTTTTGCTACAAAGATAGCACAATATCTGTTCTTCTTAAATCCCAAATTTAAATGTTCTAGCCTGCTTCTGTGACAGTACAAGCTAGTTTGTGTCTGACCTGGTAGGAAACATTATTTTGTTGGTTTTCTCATGCGAAGGCTCAGATCAGAATTCCCATGACTGGATACACTATTATTTGCGCCGTGATGCTAAACAACTGGGCTTCGGGAACTCTGAACGGGTTTGACACAAACTGGCCTGTACAGTCACAGAAGGTTAGAAGCTTGAAATTTTGACTATACTGCACAGCTGATCTGTGCCTTTGTTTTCGCATAGGCGAATAACATTTGACAATCAGTGCATCATGAAAACATATACCACCGCATACCTTAATTTTATACAGTAAAACTGAGGTTTGCAGTTTACATATTTTTCTTATTTTCGGTCGAAAACATAAATGGTGATTACTTGTTAGAATTGCCTAGACACAGCGGTTCTAACGTGTACCCACAATCAATGTTTTGAGAAAAATTCAAAATGTATCAAATTTATTTCCAATAAATTTTTCAATGTTTACAGTGGAAAAAAATTGCTATATATAGTATGGGCAATCAGTGTAGATCCAGCTCCTTCAACTTCAACAGTGTAGACCTGTAGACCAAGGTAAGGTTTTTCACAGTTTACTACTGTAAGTTTGGAAATGTTCTCGAGAACTTCATTTTCACAAATATTTGCGAGTTTGTTACCTTGCAAATTTAATGTTCTTGCTAAAAAAAAGAATCTCTATAAGCCATAAAGACCATACAAACACTCATTCAAAAATTAAAGACGTTGCCAATTATTCGGAAAAAGAAAATTCGAAATAAGAGTCATGCGAAATTTTACGAATTTACAGTATTTTATCTACACGGCTGAAACACAATCAGGGTTGCCTTTTGTGTTGCACTTGAGGCAAAAAAGTAACCTCTTTGTATTTTCATTTTTCTTGGTTTATAATAACTTATGACCTATCAGGTTTATATTCCAGAAATAATTCTTTTGGCTCTCGCGTTTTTCAAATTTCACCATAGTGGGTAATGGGAATAGTTCAGAAAAGGAGCTTCAAACCAGTGTTTTGGGCTGCTTAAATAAGATCATATGCAGCCTAGATAAGTCAATGTTCCATGCTGCAGTTAATTTAATACAATGTAACATGTGTGGTTGCATATGAAAAATTGAAGGAAACCTTGACTGCAACACATATTTTATTTCTAGGGTGTCTCTTAACATGGGGCTACGGACTCTACAGGCCATGCAAAAAATATATTTGACCACATCAGCGGTCCTATACAATTTCTTGACAAAACCTTCAGCCATGTTTTACTAGTCCTCAGTCTGAAAAATAATAGGACCATTTCATCCTTGTTAATAGGAATCTGGCTTTGAACATCCATTATGAAAATAGGGGCTACGGACTCTACATAAAAATGATGATTTTTTAAAAAACAAGTACTCTTCACTGTGAGGATAAATTCAACTTCCATCGATTCTAAACTTTCTATTGTCTTAACAATGAAAGACTAGATACCAAAAAATCATGTTCTAATCATGGGTGTAATTTTTTTTACCTGCCAACTAAAGACACCATGAAAAATTGAAAAACATAAGAAAAGTACTGTTTCACTTCATACTCCATATTTTCATTAATTTTAGTCCAAATTCAAAGCCGTAAAAAGTATATTACAGGGGACATATGTCTCCTTAGTTCTAGAGCCATATGCAACATATTTCATTCATGAACATTAAAGCAAACATGTTTACAAAACACCCAAAATAAAAGTGCAACATCATAACATGTTAAAAACAAGTGTTTTTTAGCATATAATCTCTCACTGACGCAAAATATTGTACACAATATGGTATCATTATATATCGCCAGAAAGCTTATTATCCCAGTGTTATAATAAAATAAAAACAATAGGTATTGGATAATATCACACTGAATAACAGATGCATAACATAAACAAGGTAGTAAAGGCAACCCTGATTGTGTCTCAGCCGACAGCTTTCAGTATATTGTCAAACTTCATGCCATTAGCTTGTAGCCGCTTTGTGAGAAAAATCACCAATCTGCATATGCTGAACCAAGACGTCGATCAGCTTTGCTGTAGCCGTATCTGCGTATTTGTTTTCGCTACATGGATAGTACAATCCCTCTACTTCTTTAATCCGAAGTTTCAAGTTTCTATCTGTTTTCTATGGCTGATCAGCCCGGTTTTTGTTGGACCTATACGGAAACCACATTGTTGGTTTTCCATGAGGCGGCTCATTTATATTTTTCGGAAACCTCTGTGAGTAGTCTCACACTTCTCCTGTCTTAAGGGACAGAGTCTAATGAAATAAAGGACTCTTTTTGTAAGTCTGGCATTTCAATTTCAAGAACACTGACACATAAAATCTATTCTGAAGTTTTTTTGTTAAATATGGTTCGTGCAAATGAATTAGATTCAGATCAGACTGGTATTACAGGAGCAGTGTCATCAATGCCTATACATTATGCTTTCCAGACCCATGCAGCATCCTTTTAAGGCATTTTTTTACTACATTTATAGCATGAAAGTCATCACACACAGACAGTCATGGCTGATAAATAACCCACACCGTTCATAGGGTTTCAACCCAGAAGCCCATTTCTGATCAACCAGCAATATTTGAGCCGCATCATGAGTAAACCATATTTTTGCCTATGCGATAACAAAAGTGCAGATCAGCTGCGCTTAGCTGATCAGTGCCTTTGTTTTCACTACACTGACAGTACAATTCTTCTTCCTAAATCCAAAATTTTAAGCTTCTAGTCATCTTCTGTAGGTAAACAGGCCGGTTTGTGTCAGACCTGGTCGGAAATCCTGAAGACTGGTTTTCTTGTGTCACAGCTCATGTAGGACTTTTACATACAGTGATGATAAGCCACTTACTTTCGAGCCTTTTCTTCCTCCTGCGTACAAAGAACAGTATCAGACCAATGTTTAGAGCCAGTAGGAAGATACCGACTATACACACAATGAGAATAATTATGACAGGCGCGTCCTCGGTCGTGTCTGCCGTAGCTTCAACGTCACCACCAGCTGGTACCAGGTCTGCAATTGAAAGTAGCAATTACACCTGGACCTCTTTATAACATGGTTCATTACAACACAATTTTGGCTATAATACTGATTATTGCTGGACCCCAAATTGTCATTTTAGACTATTCTGTCTTTAAATGTTACAACACAGATTGGATAGCTAACATGGCAATTGGCTTGGACCCCAACAATAGTGTTATAAAGAGATTGTGGTGTATTTTGCATGTGTGTTCTTTATTATGCCATAATTCTATTCCAGAATGGTTATCCAGTTCTTGAGTTTGCAAGTACTATAAGTTCCAAAATGGTCTTAAGAAACTTTTTGCAAATATTCCTGACTGTGTAGTTTCAAGAAATCAAAGTACTCGCTAAGAAGGATTGAACATAAGCTTATAGACTGCACAAGCACTTGTTTTGGCCTATGTTAAATGCAGGTCTTTACATGACGCAACTCATATTGAAGCTGTCCAAGAAGTGTATACAGTACAACTTCATTATAACATTATCATTGGGGTTCATAGAAGCAGACCGTGTTATAAGTGAAACCGTGTAATAACGAAGTTACTTGTATATAGCATATAGAAAAAAAAAATAATTTGGGAGCCATGACATGGCTGTGTTATAATGAATATTGCATTATAATGAGGAGTGTTATAATGAGGTTGAAGTGTACAATTCTGTTACTTACTTGATGTCTTTGCCGTGAGAAACTGCACCTGATACTCCCCGTCACCTATAGAATTGTAGGCCATCACAGACAACTCGTACGTTGTACCAAGAGCCAAACCTGAAATGTAGATTTTAGCATTCGCGTAAGAAAACCAGCAAGTTTGGTTCCGACCAGGACCGACACAATCTGGCCTGTACAATCACAGAAGCTGGCCAGAAGCTTAGAGTTTAGGATATAAGAAGAAGAAAGATTGTACTATGTGTGTAGCGAAAACAAAGGCGCTGACATGTTTTACACGAGACTTTTCTTCTGATTTAAAACTCATTTTGTATAATTTGTGTATGTCAATCATTGTACTGCTTTCTGATGTATGGTGTTTGTTAAAAAAAAACAACTAGAAATTGGCTGCAAGCAAGGCTTTCAGTATACCCCCTGCAAAATTATTATTGTATATAAGCAATGGTCAAGAAATGGCTATGTTGAAAAATGATGTAAATTTGTCAAAAATCATTTTTTCAGTATTATAATTATTCATGCACATCTTCAATATGTGTGGAACATGTCTGCAAAGTATTGAAAAGAAATACTGAAAGCCCTAGGAGGAGTTGATTTCACAAACTATGAACTACCAACCATTATTGTATATAAGCAATGGTCAAAAAATGGCTATGTTGAAAAATGCTGTAAATTTGTCAAAAACTAGAAATTGGCTGCAAGCAAGGCTTTCAGTATACCCCCCGCAAAATTATCTGAAGCTGGCCAAATACTTATTAAGTCAAACATGCAGAAAATTTGTCAAATATATCTTTTCAGCATGATAATTCTTCATGTACATCCTCAGTATGCCAGTCACATCTATAAGATATTAAAAGAATATATTAAAAGCTTGAGGTTGATTTCACTGTATGCACTATGATCATTATTGTATATTATGAGAAATGGTAGAAAATTGGCTAAGTTAAATAAAAGCTGTAAATTTGTCAAAAACTAACTTTTCAGCATGAAAATTATTCATGCACATCTAAAATATATCTGGAACAAATCTACAAAGAATTTAAAAGAAACAATTAAAGCCCTAAGAGAAGTTGATTTCACAAAACAATTATTGACCATTCAGTCATTCATAGTCTGAGTGATCTTTCATCAGGACCCTTTTACTCGTCTTCAGCTCGTAAAAGGTCCTGATGAAAGGTCATTGAACTATGACTTAATTTCCAAAACACAGCACTTGAAGAAAAAATCAGTTGATTATCTATAACATATGCAATGGGCTGAAAGCATTGTCTGAAATACTGTCTATTTATAGTTTATATAATAACCATTATTGTATATAAGCAATGGTCAAGAAATGGCTATGTTGAAAAATGCTGTAAATTTGTCAAAAATTATTTTTTCATCATTATAATTCTTCATGCACATCTTCAATATGTGTGGAACATGTCTGCAAAGTATTGAAAAGAAATACTGAAAGCCCTAGGAGGAGTTGATTCACAAACTATGCACTACCAACCATTATTGTATAAGCAATGGTTAAAAAATGGCTATGTTAAAAATTGCTGCAAATTTGTCAAAAATTACTTTTTCAGTATTATAATTCTTCATGCACATCTTCAATATGTGTGGAACATATCTGCAAAGTATTGAAAAGAAATACTGAAATCCCTAGGAGAAGTTGATTTCACAAACTATGAACTACCAACCATTATTGTATATAAGCAATGGTCAAAAAATAGCTATGTTGAAAAATGCTGTAAATTTGTCAAAAATTATTTTTTCATCATTTTAATTCTTCATGCACATCTTCAATATGTGTGGAACATGTCTTCAAAGCATTGAAAAGAAATACTGAAAGCCCTAGGAGGAGTTGATTTCACAAACTATGCACTACCAACCATTGTTGAATATGGCAATTATTGAAAATTGTCTAAGTTCAAAATGCTGTAAATTTGTCAAAATTCATTTTTCGAGCATAATACTTCTTCATGCATATCTTCAATATCTCTGGCACATATCTGCAAAGTATCAAAAGAGAATATTGAAAACTGTAGGAGGAGTTGATTTCACAAACTATGCACTATTAGCACTATATATATATATATATTTTTTTTTTTTAACAAACAAAGTTTAAACCAAACTAAAGTTCATCCAAAAGGCTAGAGAGGCTTAGGATTGAACCAAGGACCCCTGGATTACAAGGTTAGTAATTAATCTCTAGGCCATGGAGGCTTGAGAATTCCCTCTCACATCTTTTGCAGCAAGAATGAAGCAATACCTTTAACAGTGTAAACTGTGGCATTTGGTGTTGGTACATCATACTGTGTATACCCCATGTTGGTACCCTCAGGTCTGAACCGTACCCTATACCAGCGGGTGGGGTCGCCACCGTTGAAGTTTGGTCGCCATTTGATGGTGATACTGTTGTGAGTGGCATTCTGGAACTCAATCTCATAGGGCGGGTCTGGTATAGCTGGGGAAAATAAAAAGCAACCATCACAACAAAACATAACATCGAAAAACTTGTCTTACTGATGAAATTTTGTCTAAATTACAGTAGACACAAATTTGTATCGTGCACTCTATCATTGATACATCCAATCAACTAGAAAATTTGATGTCGATATCCGATACAGCAAGCTATGCATAAGTTTGAACAGCATATTATGTCAAATAGGCCAAAATCAGGCAAATTAAAAAGTATGAAATCAACACAACCATATATCCTGCTCATTAATTATTGGCATGTCAAAAACTATTGAATCTGAATGCCATGCAGGGTCAGATTGATGAGCATAGATAGGAGGCTTGTCAAAGTCAAACAAGTCCAAGCCTGGCCCATAAAATGGATATGATGATGATAGGTGCATTTTTTTCACCACTTACTTGTCGGCTTAAATTCTATTGGGAAAGAGTCTTCCCCCTTTTCATTGGTTACCACACAAAGGTATATTCCGTAGTCGGAGTCCTGAACATCGTACACTTCAAGTATGTTCAAATATTCTATGTCGTTAGTTCTCACTGTCTCTAGCTGTTTGTATTTGACATCATCTGGTACAATAGTCACACCATCCTGATGAAAAGAATATATTAACCCATATTTGACGAATGGATTCTCCCATCATTATCACTTGGGTGAGCCCACATTCATTTTAAGGGGCATCAGGACTGATTTTTAAATTTTATTTAAGTTTTTGATGAAAATTCTCTAAGCAAAAAGAATAGCCCCAGATGGGACGCCGCGTTTTGCTGCGTCACATCTTGGGCTATTCTGTTTGCCTATGTCCCATAAAAGGGACGCCAGGCTTATATGAGTTAATGCATTATAAAAGCCTGGGGCTGCATGATGCCATAGACAGAGACCTGAACGTGTTAAATTTTAATATTCTATGTCGTTGGTCCTCACAGTCTCTAGTTGTTTGTACTTGACATCATCTGGTACAATAGTTACACCATCCTGATAAAAATAATATTTTAATGTATTATAAACGTCTGGGGCTGATACCATAGTCAGAGACCTGAACCGTCTGAATTTTTTTAAAACTCAATGTCATTAGTCCTCACGGTCTCTAGCTGTTTATACTTGACATTATCTAGTACAATAGTCACACCATCCTCAGTGATAAAAAAATATTTTAATGCAATATAAAAGCCTGGGGCTCATGACATAGTCAGAGACCTGAATGTCTGAAATTATAATATTCTATGTCGTTAGTCCTCACAGTCTCTAGCTGTTTGTACTTGACATCATCTAGTTCAATAGTCACACCATCCTCAGTGAAATAAGGAATATTTTAATGCAATATAACAGCCTGGGGCTCAAGACATAATCAGAGACCTGAACGTCTGAAATTATAATATTCTATGTCGTTAGTCCTCACAGTCTCTAGCTCTTTATACTTGACATCGTCACACCATCCTCAGTGATATAAGGAATATTTTAATGCAATATAACAGCCTGGGGTTCATGACATTGTCAGAGACCTGAACATCTGAAATTATAATATTCAATGTCGTTAGTCCTCACGGTCTCTAGCTGTTTGTACTTGACATCATCCGGTACAATAGTCACACCATCCTGGTAAAAATAATATTTTAATGTATTATAAAAGTCTGGGGCTGATACCATAGTCAGAGACCTGAACATCTGGGCCCAGTTGTTCAAAACTAACGACTTCGTTAGGACGTCGTTAGTTAAGGTTTCGTTAAAATTTCAAACATTAATATAACAAATACACTGTTATTTTTTGTTGAAAAAATGTGAGAATCCTTTGCACTTTATTTAGCTGATATTTGCTTAACAAATTTATGTCTTAACGATATCGTTAAGCTAACGATGCTTTGAACAACTGGGTCCAGAAATTTTAATATTCTATATTACTCAATGTCGTTGGTCCTCACAGTCTCTAGCTGTTTGTACTTGACATCATCTAGTACAATAGTCACACCATTCTCAGTGATAAAAAGAATATTTTAATGCAATATAGAAAGCCTAGGGCTGATACCATAGTCAGAGACCTGAACATCTGAAATAATAATATTCTATGTCGTTAGTCCTCACAGTCTCTAGCTGTTTATACTTGACATCATCTAGTACAATAGTCACACCATCCTGACATTACAAATTGAATATGATTTTTTGTTCTGTGGTTTGAAGTACCAGTAAATAGTTTTTTTTGTCATGTCAGGATGGAGCCTTAGCTTCCAGGGTTATAACCAGTGAGTGAGTGATGTATCTTGCTCATGCAAACAAACGGATATCCTTGCCGATTTGAACCCAGGACCTTTCAATTTGGAGTCTGACCCTCCACTACTAGGCAGCTATGCTCCCCAAAAACCTTTTTGAACTCAATTGAAAAATAAGCCACATCATGAGAAAACCAGCCTTTTGCATATGCGAAAACAAAGATGCAGATCAGCTGTGCAGTAACTGCAAAGCTGATCAACACCGTTGCTTTCGCTACACAGATGGAACAATTGCTCTTTTACTGATATGCAAATTATCGAACATCTAACATTCATCTGTGACTGTACAGACCGATTTGTGTCAGACCTGGTCAGAAACCCAGACGACCAGGACCCAGTTGTTCAAAGCATCGTTAGCTTAACGATATCGTTAAGACATAAATTTGTTAAGCAAATATCAGCTAAAGTAACAAATACACTGTTATTTTTTGTTGAAAAAATGTGAGAATCCTTTGCACTGCAAAGGATTCTCACATTTTTACTACAAAAAATAACAGTGTATTTGTAATATTAATGTTTGAAATTTTAACAAAACATTAACTAACGACTTCGTTAATTTTGAACAACTGGCCCCAGATGTCTAGCCTTGAGGCTTAAATCCTTGTTTCTCAGAGCCAGAATACTGTCCATGAACATTTGAAAAACCTTCTCTACCCACCTTTCTCCATTGAAAGTTGACAACAGGGTTCCCCTCAGCTTTACAAGTGAGTTCTCCTTTCACCCCTGTCTTACTGGCCGCTTTCCCCAGTTCCTTAGACTTGTCAATGGCAGGTTGGACTGAAACATATGATGACATTGCATGTGAAATCAAATTTTATCTCAAATCATAACATGAATGAATACAAGCCATACATTGTCCAACATTTTAAGCTCATGTAATTTTCTGCAAAATGTAATGGAGCCACTGCTTCCTGGGTATTATGTGAGGTACATGTCTTTAAAAGACATTACTGGTGATCCTTAAAGTTATTCAATGACAGTCTTTTATAATGTCACTGTTTTACTTTTGAAAAAAAAAAAGTTTTGGCAAAATTGTAAAATGCAACCTTAATGATTAATACATTGTATATACTGAAAGTAGAAGTTGTGTAACCAGTAACCATCAAAAACTAACATATACAAAATTTTGCTCTTAAAACTCTAATGCTAATGTTAAATAGACTATGACTATTGTATAGTTAACATAATTTTCTCACATTCAATTTTAAGTTCCACTCGTGCCTCTGTTGGAGCCCCTATCTTGTTATCCCCTACACAGGTAAACCAACCAGAATCCAACTTTGTCACCGTCTCAATGGTCAACGTCCCAGTCCCTGTGTCGTACCCCTGGAGTGCCCGGGTCATGTCAAAGTCCTCCCTTCGCCAGGTAACCATGTTTGAGACCATGGGGTTACCGGTCACGGTACATTCCAGTACCACTGTGCTGCCCGCCTCTGCTTTCTTGGGGGTCACGGGGCTCACCTCAGCTGGAACTATATAGGAAAGAAATTTGAGCCGTCTCGTGAGAAAACAAACCAGAGGACCAATGGTCCTGTAAACGCTCACCTGAGATCAGCTGCATATACCAATAAACATGTTTGAATATTATAGTATTTAACTCCAGTGCAGGAGCAGATAAGCCCTTGGGCCATTTTCTTTTTTCAGAATCTTCAATATTCTGTCCATTTGCCAATTTCCTGTTGGCTTTTTCCTTCAAATGACATTTTAACAGTTTTCCCAATTCAGATGCACAGGCAACCCATGTTGACCTTGCCATAAACTTGGTCAAGGTCATCACAGGGTCATGATTTATATATACATTGGAGTACTTTAGCCATCAATGCCTCACGCCAAGTTTCCTTGAAATCAGTCTATTGGTTTCAGAGAAGATGATTTTTGATGGGTTTTTACCATATATGGGCATGGCGGCCATCTTGGTCATGTGACCTAGATTATTTATATACACATTGATTCCCCCATTCTATAGATGCTTCAATTAAAATTTGGCTTTGTTTGGCCAAGCGGTTTCAGAGGAGAAGACGTTTGAATATTATGGAAATATACATGTATATTGCCCCGGGGTGGGGGCACATGAGCCCCTGGGGTCCAATTTTTTTCAGAATCATTAATATTCAGTCCTACTGCCCATTTCCTGCAAGACTTTCACTTTAAATGACATTTTAAAAGTTTTCCCCATTCAAATGCATTGGTGACCTATGTTGACCTTGCTGTGTAATAGGTCAAGGTCATCACAGGGTCATAATTTATATACACATTGTAGTGCTTGAGCCATTGATGCTTCATGCCAAGTTTCATTGAAATCGGTCCACTGGTTCGGGAGAAGAAGATTTTTGAAGGGTTTTTACCATTTATGCTTCACATAAAATTTCGCTTTGATTGACCAAGCGGTTTCAGAGGAGAAGATGTTTGAATATTATGGAGATGTACATGTATATTGCCCCGGGGTGGGGGCGGATGAGCCCCTGGTGCCCAATTTTTTTCAGAATCATTAATATTCAGTCCTACTGCTCATTTTCTGCAAGATTTTTCCTTTAAATGACAATTTAACAATTTTTCCCATTCAAATGCATTCGCGACCTATGTTGACCTTGCCGTAAAATAGGTCAAGGTCATCATAGGGTCATGATTTATATACACATTGTAGTGCTTGAGCCATTAATGCTTCATGCCAAGTTTGGTTGAAATCGGTCCAGTGGTTCCGGAGAAGAAGATTTTTGAAGGGTTTTTACCATATATGGGCATGGCGGCCATCTTGGTCATGTGACCTGGATTATTTATATATACATTGGTTCCCCCTTCCCATAGATGCTTCATGTAAAATTTGGCTTTGATTGGCCAAGCGGTTTCAGAGGAGAAGATCTTTGAAAATGGTGGACGACGGACGGACGGACGGACGACGGACGGACGACGGACGGACGGACGGACGACGGAGCATGGGTATACTATAAGCTCACCTTGTGAGCCTGACGGCTCAGGTGAGCTAACAATGCGGTTTCCGAACTGGTCCAACACAAACCAGCCTGAACAAGCACAGAAGATGGCTAGAGACTGGAAATTTTGGATTTAGAAAGTATAGGAATTGTACTATCCATGTAGCAAAAACAAAAGCGCTGATCAGCTTCGCAGTTACTGCGAAGCTGATCTGCGACTTTGTTTTCGCATATGCAGATTGTTGGTTTTGTCATGAGGCGGCTCATTTATTGTTGTTGTAGTTTAAGGTGTCAGTCAACAATTTTTCAGTCACGTTGGGACGGAGCCAGTGCTTCTCGGGTATTTTTGGGAGCTTGATGTGACATGCTCAAGAACATTACATAGCCATAGAGGCTTAAACACATGACCTCTTGCTCCAGAGCCTGAGGCTGCCTCAGGGCAGAAATGGAACAATATTACAGCTGGTCTCATCAACTTGGAAAGATTTAACAACACAAAGGAATTCAGAACCCAAATACAGACTAAGATTGACTACATGTTGCTGATTTGTCAGGAAAATTTGAGTGTCACTCTCTGACCTATCAGTGAGACAGGGCAATATACATATTTTCTTGTATGCCTTAGAATAATATGAGGCACAACATAAGAAAACCAGTCTTCGGGGTTTCCGGACAGGTCTGACACAAACTGGCCTGTGCAGCTACAGAAGATGGTTAGAAGCTTGAAATATTGTATTAGGAAGAAGAGGGATATTACTATCCATGTAGCGAAAACAAAGGCGCTGATCAGCTGTGCAGTTACTGCACAGCTGATCTGCGCCTTTGTTTTCGCATTGGCAAAAATCTGTTTTTCTCATTACGCCGCACCTGTGCTCTGAGTCATTATCAATTTCGCTTTTATTCATTTATGCATTTATTTAACTCAAACAAGTCTGTATACTCACACTGCACATTAAGCGTGAAATTATAGCTGGTCATTCCCTCTGAGTTGACTGCAGTCACTGTATACAACCCTCCCTCGTCTCTGCTAATCCCCGACACCGTCAGAACCCCCTGCTTCATTGAGATCCTGTCCGACTGGGTGACCAGTACCCCGCCCCGACTCAGGGTGTAGGTACAGTTGAGGGGGTAAGACTTGGCTGTGAGGTTAATGTCTTGGCTGGCTCCCTCCATAATGTTGATCACAGAGGGTATTAACACTGGGTCAAACACTGGCTTAACTGCAAGAAGGAAAGCACAGTATTCTGATTAACCCATTTGTGACCAAAGGATTTTCCTATCATTATCATTTGGGTGAGTCCATTTTCATTTTTAGGTGCATCAGGAGTGATTTTAAATTTTCATATAAACTGATGAAAATTCTCTTACATGGCATCACATTTGGGGCTATACTGTTTGCCTGTGTCACATAAAAATGATGCCGGGCCTAAATGAGTTAATGTGTTTTTACAATTGTTGTTCATCATCCTAGTAAACATTTTTTCAGTCATGTCTGGACAGAGCCACAGCTTCCTGAGTATTAACCAGCACTCTAGGGCGTAAATATGCCTTGCTCAAAGATAAATACATGGAACCGCCAATGGGAATCAAACCCAGGACTTCTCGATGCTCTACCATTATGTCACTGCATCCCCTTTGAACTTCATTCTTGAGCACTTACACAGTACATTGAGTGTGATGGCGTCATGTTCACTCTGAGGTATCATCAGGTTTGTGGCCCGACACCCGTACACTGCCTGGTGATCGTCCGCTGTAGGAGTAAGCTTCAGAACATTCTTACTGGATTTACCCCCATACTCTGCATCTGTCATGCCTTTATCTAGGCCCTACAATCAGACAAAAAGATTTGGATAAGGTGGTAGGTTTCAGCATATTCTTATTGGATTTATTCCCCATATTCTGCATCTTACTGGATTTACCCCCATACTCTGCATCTGTCATGCCTTTATCTAGGCCCTACAATCAGACAAAAAGATTTGGATAAGGTGGTAGGTTTCAGCATATTCTTATTGGATTTATTCCCCATATTCTGCATCTTACTGGATTTACCCCCATACTCTGCATCTGTCATGCCTTTATCTAGGCCCTACAATCAGACAAAAAGATTTGGATAAGGTGGTAGGTTTCAGCATATTCTTATTGGATTTATTCCCCATATTCTGCATCTTACTGGATTTACCCCCATACTCTGCATCTGTCATGCCTTTATCTAGGCCCTACAGTTGAAATAGGATTCTGATTACTTTTATGTCAGATACAATCTTTCAAAGATCTAAACAAATATTGCTAGTCTGTGTTACTCACAAGCACTTCTGACACTTTCTTTTCTTCGTCAGTTGGTTTCAAAGTATTCTTTCGAAGTAGCCCTAGTTCTCACAATGTGGTATTTTATGGTGCATTATAAGATGCACTATAGAAAGATCAAATCTTGGCATTTTTTCCCACTATAGAGAGTCAATCTCCAATAAAATCTACATTACCTGCAACTGTTTATTGTTGTGTATCCATGTGAGAACAGCCGCAGGGTTACTAGAGGCACTAATACATGTCAATCTTAGTTTCTCCCCCACTCTACCCACAGGGGGGTCTGCAGTAACTTGGACCGATGCTGGAGGGACTGCAACAATAACAGGATAGATTATGTCAAGACAGCGGCAGGGTTACTTGAGGCACTTATATACGTCAATCTTAGTTTCTGTCCCACTCTACCTACAGGGGGGTCTGCGGTAACTTGGACTGATGCTGGGGGGACTGAGGAAAGAAAATATCAAACATTGTAAAGATGCAAACAGAAGGATTATTGCAATATATGAAACTGTCAAAAAAAAAAAAAAAATCACACAACAAATCTTTCAAACAGAGAGACAGACAGCCTAGTGGTTGAGAGTTTTTATTAAAGCTCTTACAAAAGGTCTGAATTCTATTTTTTAAATGAGCCTTCGCATGAGAAAACCAGCAATTTGGGTTTCCTACCAGGTCAGACACAAAGCGGCATGTACACTCACACAAGCAAGCTTGAAGCTTGATTACTGGGATTTAGGAGTAGGAGGGATTGTGCTATCTGTGTTGTGAAAATAAAGGTGCTGATCAGCTGTGCAGTTACTGCACAGCTGATCTGCTCCTTTGGTTTTGCATATGCAGATTGTTGGTTTTCTTATGCTGCCGCTCAAACAAAGTAAAATTTCATTCATAATTTGGAACAATTTTACTATGCTTGATTTAATATTTTCTTCAATATTGCTATTATACAGCAAATAATAAATTTCAGAGGTGGTAACACAGGCAGTGAATCCAAATCAGGAAAAGTCAGTGGTCCAGGCCTTCAGAACACCCAAACCCCCTTCTATCCAATGAATCTCCTTGGATTTGTATTGCTTTCAAGTCTACAGTTAAAAGTAAGAGCAAAATTCCAAGAACTGGCACAATTAATTTAATGATCCCAACCTAGATACTAGGCAGGAACAGAGACCTGAATCAGGAATTCCTGATAAATCAGGAAATTTATCACCCCTAAGCAACAGACTCAACTTACAATGTACAGTCAGTTTTTTCACAGCTTCCAGTGGAACCTCCGTAGCCTTGTTAGATGCTGTACATTTATACATGGCTCCATTATCATCAGCTTTGATGGGTATTTCTATCTCTCCTGACGCTATGTTGCCTATACTGGTGTTACGGTACTCTAGCAAAGTGTCACCTAAATAAAAGAAAATACTTTTTTTGGCCTCGATAGATGCCGTACATTCATACATAGCTTCGTTATCATCTGCCTTGATGGGAGTTTCTATCTCCCCGGCTGCTATTTTACCTACACTGTGTTACAATATCACCTAAAATTGTAACAACTCTTTATTATTGGTTCCGTTATACTGTAAAAAAAAATATATTTTCGCGAGCGATTTATTTTTTGGCGATATTCGCTAGAATATAAGAATCTTACATGAGTGTCAGGTATGGATAGACAAATCTGTCCCGAGGGTCACATTTTGGCATCACGAGACTCGCAGAGTGATGCCAAATTGTGACCCGAGGGACAGATTTGTCTATCCATACCTTACACAAATGATGGATTCTTTTTCTTTCACGCCTTAATGCGGCGAAGCTTGATTTTTATGTTATTTACCTAGAAATATGCTACAATTGCGGCGTCCGCCATTTTGAATTAAAGCGTTTTGACGTCATTGTGACGTGTGAGCTTAGCGAGGAAATTACGTGACGTCATATACAACCAATGTTAAAAAAGAACATTTGAACGCAGGGTGCGACCGGGGTGAGATAACGAGGGTGAGATAAGAATTTCTCACATGGGGTAGAACGTACGATTTCTCTATCTGGTGTGCAAGAACAAAAAATCTCGAAAATATGTATCACCGTGAAAATGTTGGGTCAAATAGGGACATCATTCATGATTCATCTAATTTCAAATTTTAATCAGAATATGCAAATTATTACTTATGTATGCCAATCTGATGGTCATTATGCCAATTATCTTTATTTATAACACTATTGTTGGGGTCTAAGCTAATTTCCATGTTAGCTATCCAATCCGTGTTATAACAAGATTTAAATGTAAAGATACATGTATATAGCAAAAGTAGTCTAAAATGATCATTTGGGGTCCATCAATAGTCCGTGTTATATCCAAAACCGTGCTTTAATGAACTGTGTTATAAAGAGGTCACACAGCTGATCAGCACCTTTGAATTTGCTACACAGATAGTACAATTCCTCTACTTTCTAAATAAAAAATTTCCAGCCTCTAGCCATCTTCTGTGACTACAGCTCGGTTTGTGTCGGACCTATTAGGAAACATGATTTTCTAATGACCTAGCTCACTTTGTATTTAAAACAAAAGTTTAATTTATCCAAAATGCACCACAATCATTCGTGTCCAGTCAACTCAAAATACGAGCCCACGAGTGAAAATGACACTGAATGCCTCCCACCTTTTTAGCACTTTATGATTGCTACATAATTTCCCCCAAAAGCTCCACAGGTCAGTTAGAGATTACTACAAACTCTAATAGACTGAGACATAAGTCCACATAACCCTTCTACCAAACGATTTGATCAAACTGATTATGTGCATATTAAGTGATATGACAATGGAAGGCACCTACCTTTGTGCCAGTTTATGGTTGCCACAGGGTTTCCTCCAATAGCTCGACATGTCAGTTTGAGAATGGTTCCCACTTTAATAGACTGACCCTCTGTGTAGCCGTAGATCTGGGGTGGGTCAGGCGGATCTGGAAAATAGATATTGTTTCATATACCAACAACTCTGGCAATTTGATATTTCTCACTTATCTAGGGTTTATATCATATTAGTCGCGTCATGAGAAAACTGGATTTTAGCCTATTCGAAAACAAAGGCGCAGATCAGCTTCGCAGTTACTGCGAAGCTGATCAGCGCCTTTGTTTACGCTACACAGATAGTACAATCCCTCTTCTTCTTAGATCCAGAATTTCAATGTTCTAGCCTGCTTCTGTGACTGTACAGGCCGGTTTGTGTCAGACCTGGTCGGAAACCCCTGAAGACCGGTTTTGTCACATCGCGGCTCTTATATCACCGGCTGCTATTTATTCAAAGCTTCAATAGATCTAATTCAAGTGGTACAGATTTAAACAATTTTCATAACACTGCATGAATTTGAATAATTAAATTGAAGCAGTTATCATTGACATGGAAGTCTGTGGTTAAACTTAAATATTAAAATTCTAGAGTGTCTTCATCCAAGTTTAAGTCTTTTACAAGCAGAACTTCATGGTAGAAACTCTTACTAAAACATGTAAGTGCAAAACTCTAGTTTGCCCTTCACAAATATAAATCAAACTGAGAACTTACAGAGTACACCCACAATAACTGTATCAGATACTCTAACTCCTAACTCTGTATTCACAGCCTCACATGTGTACATAGCATTGTTCTGCTGATGTGTCAATGTCACATTGATGGTTGATGTCGTTATGTACCCTCCATCCGCTGACCTCTCGGCGTGTGACGTGTCTCGGATGATTGACGTTCCCCTAGGTATCCAAGTGATCACAGCTGCCGGGTAACTGTTGGACGTAATACAGGTCAAGGTCAAACTCTCGCCAACCTTGGCCTCTCTGGCTCCGGTGATTGTGACAGATTTAGGGGCAACTGAAACAAGAAATCATGGAGATGATGATATATTGTAAAACAAAACTTAATTTATGTTGTGATATAGCAACGAAAAGAATCACAAGCCCCATTCATTCATCAATGCCGGACAGCCTTAGTCTTAACCTCACATTTCCACAAAAATGAAGTTAAAACTTCAAATTCTGAAAGCTACTGCAGGCCCTAATATGAATTTGAATTATTGTGCAAGGATTTCCCTTCTTTATAACAGGAAAAAGCACTTCTAAAGCCTCAATCTAAGTTTTGACCATTATGAAAGTATTCAATCACACTAAGGTGCCCATGTTATTTTAGCACAATTTTTAGGTACAAAAATAAGAAGATGTTGTGTTGATGGGTTAACATAATGTCAGCATACTTACAATGCACTATGAGACTCCTGTTAGCTCTGAGAGGTGTATCAGCATTGACTACGTTCCAGGCCTTACACACAAATACCGCCCCATTGTCTGCCGGCTTCGCCACAAACGTCAACGCATTCACCGCTTTATTATTCCTAGTGGTAAAGTTGAAGTCGACGAGTTCTCCATTCCTTTCCCAGGCAACCTGGGCGAGAGGGTTACCGCCGACTGATGTACACTCCAGCTGCACGGTGTCGTTGGTACGGATAGCCTGGTTACGTTTGTAGCCGACAATTTCTGGCTGTCCTGGTGGGTCTGAAGGAGAAATACAATATAATATAATATTATCTGCTGTAAAAAGTATGGTTTAACACCCTCCTCAAAGTCTTTTCAATCATCCCTGTAAAAATAATTTGGGCAATAGAAAAGTGCCTTTAAGAAATAACTCAAAGGGGGTTTCATGCTCAAAACAGGCAGACGATTGATAATTGAGCCTTTGCATGAGAAAACTAACAATTTTCGTTTTCGACCAGGTCCTACACAAATTGACCTGTGTAGCTTTAGAAGATGGTCAGAAGCTTGAAATTTTGGATATAAGAAGAGGAATTGTACTATCTGTGTAGAGATAACAAAGATGCTGATCAGCTGTGCAGTTACGGCACAGCTGATCTGCGCCTTTCTTTTCGCCTATGCATGTTGTTGGTTTTCTTATGCAGCAGCTCAATTATTATTCATTGATAGTCTTTTTTTTTGCATTTATTAATAGGGATCAAACATGGTTTTCTATTCATTAAATCTGCTGGGCCCCAAGGAAGGCGATGAAACTGGAGCCTGAAAGGCGAAGGTTTCAACCCTCCCGAGGGACCAAGCAGATGTTAATGCATCAGAAAGAACATGTTTGATCGTTACTATAGCATCATACAAATATTTCATGTGAAAATTTGGAGAAATTGTCCAGATTTTGCAAAAATTCATAAACCTAAAATGGCACGGCAAACTGACATTAGCTAACAACATTTTAAAAATGCTGTTTTCGGGGCAAACTGCAACATCATTATGATGTCATATAACGTTAAATCAAATACATGTTATGCAGGGCCCATCAGTTTTTGCGAGAGGCACTGTAACAAACATAAGTAAAAGCCATGTATTAACAGCATGGGCTCATGAGAATTGCCATATTAATACATGGCTTTCTTTTCTTTAACATATGGCTGTTACTATCGTGTGACAAGGGTATTTATGTCATAATGCAAGATAAATGTTGTCATTAATTCAGAAGTGCATGGCAAGCTCTAAAATGTTTGGGCCTGTTCGAAAAAGACGCCAAGAACTTAAAACAAATTTTCAAGACTGCAAAAAGAGTTACCATAAATAGACAAACCATATGAGCCGCATCGTGAGAAAACCGGATTTTTGCCTAGGCGAAAACAAAGGCGCAGATCAGCTTCGCGGTAACCGCGAAGCTGATCAGCGCCTTTGATTTCGCTACACGGATAGTATATTTCCTCTTCTACTTAAATCCGAAATTTCAAGCTTCTAGCTCTTTTCTGAGACTGTACAGGCCGGTTTGTGTCGGACCTGGTCGGAAACCCCGAAGACCGGTTTTCTCGCGTCGTGGCTCATATTATGTTGCCGTGAACTGATTTATCTTTCAGCGAGGAAAATTATCTACTTCTCTCATACTTAACACAATTATTGAAGTTAAATTCTATCCGAGGCTTTTAATTTCTGTCTGTGACAAAGTTCCAAAAATAAACTTCTTCAATTTGAGCTGCAGCATGAGAAAACCAACAATCTGCATATGCAAATCCAAAGGCGTAGATCAGCTGTGCAGTAACTGCACAGCTGATCAGCGCTTTTGTTTTTGCTGTATGGATAGCACAATCCCTCTTATTCTTCAACTCGAAATTTCAAGCTTTCTGTGACTGTACAGGACGGCTTTTGTCGGACCTGGTAGGAATCCCAAATTGTTGGTTTTCCAACGCAGTGACTCATTTGATTACATGGTTCTTGTACAAGTTGACAGCAAATTGGATTCCATTTTCACTGCTCTAACAAGTTGGCATAGTTTTGGGTTATAAGACGGCAATTTCGGTTTGATTAAATATCAATAAATGTGGGTCTTGATAAAAGCATTGCTCTAAGTCTGTCATTGCTTTTCAATGCCAGGATGGTATAACATGTCTTGCTTCTATTTCTGGAAATACCAGAATCCAATTTCCAAAAGCCTGGTTTGTAGTCAATATGGTCGAACTCAATGTTTTTTGTTGTTGGGTTTTTTTGTGTGTGTGTGTTTTTTTGTTGTTGGTGGTGGTACTTTAGTGAAGATGCCCGGAGCCTGAGTATCATTATACAATGAATATGGTAAAGGTACATATCTATTTCCAATGTTTAATGAGACACAAAAACCTAAACTGTTTTGGTACATAGATTATTATTATTAGTCTTGACAGCATTGGTAACAGCCTTTGCATGACAGATGACTTCTGGACACTAAAGATTTACAGTACAGTCACCACACTTCTTAAATCAGAAAATGCTGGCGGCTCAGTCTCACCCTTCTTTGCAATAATTAAAGCTTATCTTGGCCTAGAATCACCACTTCTAGACTAATATTGGAGACAATTTCGCTCTCTGGTATTGAAGTCTGCATGTAGGCTGTCGGTGATATTAGTTTAGTTTGATTGGATAGAGAACTGATAGATGCTGGCAAATCATAAGCTTATAACATTCTAGTAAAACGGGAGATCTCGCATTAGGATAGATGACAAGGCCCGTTTGAGACTTGTAAGCAGGGATACTTGAATTTTTGATTTCCAAACAGACCACACAAACCCAACTGCATGGCCTTAGGAGACGGATAGAGGTTTGAAATGGAAACTAGACTATTAATCTATGAAGTAATGCAAATCCACTGTCATGCCATGCTTTTTAATTCATCTTTACCTTCATTTATACAAATTAAGTTCTTTTTCTTCATAATTATATAGCTCAGTTTGTACTTGTCTAAAATTCTTTGCATTCATGTGATTTCCTATCCTTATTTAGTGGTAAAAAAATATCACAGACAGAACGTCATTAACAGCGAGATCCCAGCGATTTGATATTTCCACGTAATCTTAAGTTACGATTTGAGATGAAGTTGTCAGTCTTCTGCCAGACATCTAGTCACTCTTGTATGGCAGCAAAATAAAACTATTTTATTTGATTCCAAAGTAGTTCAAAGCATACCATTCCAGAGTTTTTAGGAAGGCCTGACGATATGGTTTGATCAAGACATCAGGAAAACATGTCCGTGTAATGTATACACCCTTAAACCACACTTTCTTATGGCCAAACTGGCATCTACAGGGTATGCATTTTTTTCTTATTTTTTCTCTAAAACATAGATTGTGGGTACTCGCCGAGTACCGAATATCCACAATCTATACTTTGAGCAATAAAATGAGAAATATATCAAAATTTCACAAATAGAAATTTTCAGTTTTGCAGCTATAAAAACCTCATAAACTGCATATAATAGATGTGTTTTTGTAATGGCCATCCTACTTGGACATGCCTATATAAAAGTGTATTTACAATTACGCTGACCGGTATCCTACCATCCTGGTATCCTACCATCCTACTAGAACTTGACTGTGCCCAAATCTAGTCAGAAAATAACTTACAGAGAACGGATAGTTTCACCATAACTTGTAGTGGACCGGCAGTGAGAGCATCGTTCTGAGCCTGACACATGTATATCGCATTATTATCCTCCGGGTACCGTGGTGACAGAGAGAGGATGCTCCGACTGTTTTCCCGTTTATCATTCTCGATGGCCTCCACGGTGTATGCAACACCCTCGGTCACTTCCTGTCCGTTTCTGAACCACTTCAGTACTGCAGCAGGTCGGGCGTTGGTGGCGACACATGTCAACTGGAGTAGAGGCTGGGTGAAGGGTACCTCAACGACTGTACCATTACTGTGGCCTATAATCTGTGGCATGTTGGGTGGCACTGTGAAATAAAGTCCAGTAACATTTACTCTACTTGCCATTTGTCATGAGATCATTATCTAGCAGCAAGAGTTAGTCATATGTTTGCGGTTCTAAGTTGTCTAGGTGGAATGGTTCATTTTTCCATGGTAAAACGTGCTATATAGCAAACAGCATTTGCTAAAATATCAAGGACTATAACTATTCACAATAAGTGAAAAATGTTAAGCAAAGCAGTATGGCAAACAAAGTTAAAGGCATGTGGCTTGCAACCAACCAGTATTACTCTATGTAACCCTATGTTTTTCTTTTTTACGGTGCTTCAAATGAGTATGTATTTTGATGCCTTTTCACCAGTCTCTGCTGGAGTATTCTAGTGAAAGTTCTATTTTTATAATCTTGCTAAACAGCAACCATGAAAACCATGCTCACCAAGAACCTGTAGATGTGCGGAGGCTCGGAGACTGTCTGTCTGCCCCGCGGCCGAGGGTAGGACCTGACACTGGTACACGGCATCATCGTCGAGGTTCACGTTGATGATCTGTAGGTTCCACTCCTGGGGGTTGTCTCCTATATAGCTGTAGCGGGAGAAGCCGGGCACTGAACGATCAGAACCTGAAACATATAGGATCACATGATGACAAAACCAGCTTTTTTCATCTGCTAAAACAAAGACACAGACCTAACTGCACATGCTGATCATCAGGATGGATTGTCTTGGATGTAGCTGTAGCGGGAGAAGCCCCTAATATAATGGTCAGAACCTGAAAAATAGAGTGCTCATGAAGCATCATTCATATGAAAGGTTTTTCCGATGCAGGGGCAGGGGGTGATGGAGTCAATTAAAGGTTCTATGACTGTTTGCCTTCCAACAGTCTCTTAACTTATAATGTTACTGAGGTATTGCATGATAAATTGTCTGTTTTGTTTGTTTGATTTGTTGCTTTTCCACAGTCAACAGCTATGGTCATATCAGGACTGCTGGAACTTTCTACCCAGTATTGGGATGTCATGACATGCAAAATGTGCTGTAAGCACCCAAGTAAACAATTAAAGCTTATAAATGTATGGATGGTATCACTTTTCCTGGGCAGACTCAAGACTTTCTTAGCAGTTTTCAGGTTGTTCGGAAACCACATTGCTGGTTTTCCCACGAGGCGGCTCAATTGTCAAAAAGCCAGAAGAGCTGTTTTCATGATCATGGAAAGTCCAGGAATTGATACAACTAAATTCAAAATTTTAACTCTCGCCCTTTCCCATAATGAGATGGTGAGAAATAGATGGGATGCTTGTGCTCTCAGGCAGAGCTTAATATAACTGAGTGAACAACCGGTCCGACATAAACCGACCTGTACAGTCAAAGAAAAGAGCTAGAAGCTTGAAATTTTGGAGTTAAGTAGAGAAGGAATTGTACTATCCGAATTGCGAAAAGAAAGGCGCAGATCAGCTTCGCGATAACGCGAAGCTGATCTGCGCCTTTCTTTTCGCCTATGCAGATTCTTGGTTTTCCCATGGGGCGGCTCATTTATTTTAGGGTTTATTGATCTTCTTCTGAATAAAAACTTCTTAATTGTAAATTTGTTTTCAATGCAAACCAGTGCCTGTTGTGATTCCTAATTCTTTTCTATTATATAACCATTAGATCAGCCACGTCATGAGAATACAAACCAACTGTTTTTTTCCTAGGCAAAAACAAAGACAGAGACCAGCTGTGCAGTAACTGCACAGCTGATCAGAGTTTTTATTTTCGCTTCATGGATAGTACTTAATTTCTCCAAATTTTAAGCATTTTGGCTTTTTCTTTGACTGTACAGTCTGGTTTATGTCGGACATTGTCGAGTATGCAGAAGAATAGTTTTTCTCTCATGAGGGCTCACATAACCATTAGATGAGAATGCTGCTAATTGAAATGTGCCAAGAAAAAAGTACCAAACAAATAGACAACAGCTTCTTAAGGTTGATGTAAACATTATTCTTCTTCCTCTCTTTCCCTGACTGACTTTGTGAGGTGACTGTATGCACTGACATGCACAATGTGACCTACATTTCCATATTTCCACCTATGTTTTGGGTCAATTTTCCACATTATGGCTAATATCTTGGCATAACAACACAATCTTTACTGGAACCATTAAGTAAATATCTCATCATACCAATATCATTAACTTCTATGTTTATCTCTGTAAGTACTGCTCTCATTTCCTTGCAAATGTCAAGACAAGAACATTTTCAGTACACACCCATTAAATGATGTAAAACTATATACATGTAGTTGTTGCTGTTTAAGGCAGAGCCCTGTACATGCTTTACGCTGAACAAATGCTATTAAGGCCTTCCCTCAAGTTCACTTCAATTGCCCTGCATGGCAAATGCCTTAAGACATTAAATATGGGTCACCATGACCTATATTTTAAGGTACATGCCACCATGAGTACCATTATAGCCCCTGCCTCCCCACGCCTCCATTTAATGCACTTTTTCCAATCCTAAGGAACTGCTTTCAATCAGTTTGCATCAGCTTTTCCCAAATCACTTTTTAATTTGTGACGTTGGGTCTGATTGCATCAGTTCCTGATCATTGCTTATTTTTTTATCTTTTAACTACTGCATACCATGTATGGCAATAATTATCATGTGCAAAAATAAAGTAAGACCAAGTTCAAAGACCCAGACATCTCATAATTATGAACTAAGTGAAAAAATAAAACTTTTCTCAGACAAAACTTGATTTTCCTGTATCTTATTTCTTCTAAATAAGGAGAGAGACATTAAGAGCAGGAAAATCATCTGATTTGTAATTACATTCAAGACATTTCTATAGACATTCTTGAACATAAACAGAAACTCAGAACCAATGTCGGATAATTATCCATAGACAGTTTCATCTAATGGTGAAGACTTCCATTAGCAGTTTTATTGCAACAACATATGAGCCGCCCCATGGGAAAACCAACAATCTGCATAGGCGAAAACAAAGGCGCAGATCAGCTTCGCGGTAACCGCGAAGCTGATCAGCGCCTTTGTTTTCGCTACTCGGATAGTACAATTCCTCTTCTACTTAAATCCGAAATTTCAAGCTTCTAGCTCTTTTCTGCGCTTGTACAGGTCGGTTTATGTCTGACCTGGTCGGAAACCACATTGTTGGTTTTCCCACGAGGCGGCTCATATAAGGAAAGTTGAGGTTTGTCTCTTTTAGCTAGACATGATATACCCAAGACTTATACAAGTTAATTTTCCTATAATAAAGGAAACTAGTTCAGGTCTTAGTTTTGTAAAAAGTCAGGGACATTTTAGTAAATTGGTCATTAAATGAGCCGCCTCATGGGAAAACCAACAATCTGCATAGGCGAAAACAAAGACGCAGATCAGCTTCGCGGTAACCGCGAAGCTGATCAGCGCCTTTGTTTTCGCTACTCGGATAGTACAATTTCTCTTCTACTTAAATCCGAAATTTCAAGCTTCTAGCCTGCTTCTGTGACTGTACAGCCTGATTTGTGTTGGACCTGTTCGGAAACCACATTGTTTGTTTTCCCACGAGGCGGCTCAAATAAATGCCACAACATCAGGAAAACATGTCCTTGAAATGTATACCCCCTTAAACCCCACTTTTATATAGTAAAACTGGGGTATGCAGGGGTATACCTATTTTTCTTATTTTTGCTCCAAAACATAGATTGTGGGTACTCGTTAGAGCCGCCTCGGCGAGGCGGTTCTAATGTGTACCCAAATCAATGTTTTCAGCAAAAATATTAAAAAATGTCAAAATTTTTCCAATGAAATCTTCAATTTTTACTACTGAAAAAATTCTCTGTATATTGCAAGGGCAAGTTTTCGCAATGAAAAGTAGAGATTTTCATACTCTTTAACCTCATCAACAATAAAGAGCATAAGGAGTGTGCATTAGTACAGGGAAGGGATAGAGACTGGAAAAATCAATTTGTAAATTTGCGTAGAAATAATTCTTTTCCAAACAAATACTATCTGAATTCTTAAAAAAAAAAACTATAAGTGATATAAGTCTGCAATAAGTGAAATGTGTTTTGCCGACTGCCAAAAACCATGATGGTATTTCTTATCCTGACAAATCTGGCATTAGACCAAGGTTCGAGAGCCACCTATTATCTACAGAGAAATAAAAATGATATTTGAGCCGTCTCGTGGGAAAACCAACAATGTGGTTTCTGAACAGGTCTGACACAAACCGGCCTGTACAAGCACAGAAAAGAGCTAGAAGCTTGAAATTTCGGATTTAATGCATAAGTAGAAGGTGAACTGTACTATCCGAGTAGCGAAAACAAAGGCGCTGATCAGCTTCGCGGTTACCGCGAAGCTGATCTGCGCCTTTGTTTTCGCCTATGCAGATTGTTGGTTTTCCCATGAGGCGGCTCATTTTTTGCAGTTCCTATGATTTTATATTATGTTGGAAGAATTAAGTGCCGAAAAAAATGCTACAACAGAGTCTGTATAATATACTCCCCACACATCCATTTGTAACCATCTTGTTAAGAAATGTCATCTTTTTTGCTTTCCCAATGGTGAAGAATGCCACAAAAGAAGCCTCCGTGGCGCAGTGGTTAAGCCACTCGCCTTGTAGACCAGGAGTTGCAGATTTGATCCCAGGCTTCTCCAGTCCTTTGGATAAGACTTTAAATGGAGGTCCCATGGACAAACTGCTTACAAGGAAATACTGTGACGAGGCTGGAGACCACTATGCTGTTATGACTTGTGGTATGTGTTAAGTTCAAGGAACCTAGTCTTCATACCTGACTTATGGCCAAAAACTGAACAAACACAATGCCACAAAAAGTTTGAAAATTGACTAACGCCCCATATAAAAAGAAAAGCCCTAAACCGATGGAATTTGTTTTTACATTTACAAGTGGGGTACCGTATGACATACAAAGAAATGCTGTGGACATCTCTGTGCCAAATGGCTCTGTGCCAAGCAACTCTGTTCCAAGCAGCTCTAAGCCGAAGCATTTTGTTCCAAGCAGCTCTAAGCCGAAGCATTTTGTTCCAAGCAGCTCTAAGCAGAAGCATTTTGTTCCAAGCAGCTCTAAGCTGAAGCATTTTGTTCCAAGCAGCTCTAAGCCGAAGCATTTTGTTCCATGCAGCTCGATCTAAGCTGAAGCATTTTGTTCTAAGCAGCTCTAAGCAGAAGCATTTTGTTCCAAACAGCTCTAAGCAGAAGCATTTTGTTCCAAGCAGCTCTAAGCCGAAGCATTTTGTTCCAAGCAGCTCTAAGCAGAAGCATTTTGTTCCATGCAGCTCTAAGCTGAAGCATTTTGGTCTAAGTAGCTCTAAGCTGAAGCATTTTGTTCCAAGCAGCTCTAAGTTGAAGCATTTTGTTCCAAGCAGCTCTAAGCTGAAGCATTTTGTTCCAAGCAGCTCTAAGCTGAAGCATTTTGTTCCAAGCAGCTCTAAGCTGAAGCATTTTGTTCCAAGTAGCTCTAAGCTGAAACATTTTGTTCCAAGCAGCACTAAGCTGAAACACTTTGTTCCAAGCAGCACTAAGCAGAAGCTTTTCGTTCCATGCAGCTCTAAGCTGAAGCATTTTGGTCTAAGCAGCTCTAAGCTGAAGCATTTTGTTCCAAGCAGCTCTAAGCTGAAGCATTTTGTTCCAAGCAGCTCTAAGCTGAAGCATTTTGTTCCAAGCAGCTCTAAGCTGAAGCATTTTGTTCCAAGCAGCTCTAAGCTGAAGCATTTTGTTCCAAGTAGCTCTAAGCTGAAACATTTTGTTCCAAGCAGCACTAAGCTGAAACACTTTGTTCCAAGCAGCTCTAAGCCGAAGCATTTTGTTCCAAGTAGCACTAAGCTGAAGCATTTTGCAGCTCATCAAAGCCCAGTGGAGGTAGCACTATGCTTGATAAGCTTAACCCGTATTTGACAAATGGATCTTCCCATCATTATCAATTGGGTGAGTCCACTTTCATTTTTAGGGGAGTTAGTGTACGTGATTTCTAATTTTTATTTCATTTTTTTCTATGAAAATTTCCTAAGCAAACAGAATAGCCGCAAATGGGACGCCACATCTGGGGCTATACTGTTTGCCTATGTCATAAAAGAGACGCCAGGTATAAATGAGTTAAGACCTTGTGTCTGTAAAACTATCAATTGAGAGAGATTTGAACAGGAAGTATCAGGTTTTGGAACAAAATCAGCATAAATTCCATGTGGTTGGTAATTGAAGGCAAATGAATAAACAGAGATGCAAAGATCAGCATTACTGAGATAAAACAACAAAACTATTGTCTAACAACAAAAAAATGCTAGCTCTTTTATGACAAATACATATGCCTATGATTTTTACAACTGAAAAGAAACAAAAGACAAAGTGTGAAATTCATGTTAAGATTGATTCTCTTCTCTTATTTACTTACAGACATGACCAATAATTGTTGGCGGCCCACCAATGGGGTGTCAAATGAGAACATGTATCTACCAAGTTGGCATCTACTCATATGTTGTTACATGGACAGATGATAAAAAAACTCAATCATGCATGTTTTTCTGGAGGGGTATAGGTCTTAAACCACCACCTCCAGTAGCAGAATCTGAAGTAGTTTTGCCTGTTATTTTAGTTGTTAATTGATTTTGCAACATAAATCTGTCATTTCTAAGAATGTTATTGTTCTAAATCAGTATAACTTTTGCTGGCTCTCAAAAAAGGTTAACTGCTCTTTATTTGAACCGCATCATGAGACAACCGGACTTTTGCCTATGCGAAAACAAAGGCGCAGATCAGCTTCGCAGTAACTGCAAAGCTGATCAGCGCCTTTGTTTTCGCTACACAGGTAATACAATTTCTCTTCTTCTTAAATACGAAATTTCAAGCTTCTAGCGTTTTTCTGTGACTGTACAGGTCGGTTTATGTCAGACCTGGTTGGAAACCCCGAAGATCGAATTTCTTGCGTCGCGTTGAACACTGACCGATGACCCAAGTGCAACAAGTAGGTCTGGTTTCTGGATTCTTTGTTCATTCACTCTTGTACCATAACTGAAGAGAAAACCAGTCATTTGTAACCACTGCCACTGCACCCCCCCCCCCCCCCCCCCCCAACACCTACCAGGAAAGGTGGGTGATAGTGAGGCTAAAGTGCAGGGCAGTTATGCTTGGATTGTTCCAGCAGTGCAGGCAAAATGACGAGGGTTTTGACATTAGGATCCTTACCCAAGGGAGATTTTCGATTACAAAGGGGTAGGCAAAGAGCAAAGTTTTGACCTCTAGGCTTAGCTTGTCCCCTAAAAGCTGATAAGTAATAATCCCTGCCCTTCTCTGTAGGTGTTTGTGTGTGTGTGGGGGGGGGGGGGACTATAAACACAAAATCAACCAACCAACAAGCTACCAGCCTCAATATCAGTGTCTGTTGTCTTTTTGTCATGATCTTAATCTTGTCACGGTTCAATATTGTTCTAAAATCCCTCAAATCTATCATGGGATCTATAAGCTAAATCTCCTGCATGCCGCCAGCTACTTTCTAATCAACTAGTTTCGCTATTAAATCCTTAGATGGGCAAAAATATGAGCCTTGTCATACAAAAAATCTGTTCTCCGAGTTTCACCACAAACCAGACTATCACAGACCGCAAAGCCACCAAAGATAGCTTTTCAACTTTATGAAGGAGTGATTTACTGTCAGAAGCTCTCCAGAAAGAGAGTAATTACTAACTTTCGCCCTAGTATTTTTGCACTTGAAAAATAAAACGGGTTCACAACTTATCTGCCTCACTGTTAATATGTTTGCATTGCTGATCTAATTTGTAAGGATTTGTCACAATATCTGTCTGCCAACTGCTAATTTTCCTTTCAAATTGTTCAAATTATCAATGATTTTTCCCAAATCTGATTATTTTCTAATACTGCCTGTAGCATGTAAGCTGGGCAAGGCTGTGTTGAAGACGAGTAGGGATTTTAATAACACGGCCAAAGACCAGAGGACCAATGGTCCTGTAAACGCTCACCTGAGATCAGCTGCATATACCAATAAACATGTTTGAATATTATGGTATTTAACTCCAGTGCAGGGGCAGATAAGCCCTTGGGCCATTTTCTTTTTTCAGAATCTTCAATATTCTGTCCATTTGCCAATTTCCTGTTGGCTTTTTCCTTCAAATGACATTTTAACAGTTTTCCCAATTCAGATGCACAGGCAACCCATGTTGACCTTGCCATAAACTTGGTCAAGGTCATCACAGGGTCATGATTTATATATACATTTGAGTACTTTAGCCATCGATGCCTCACGCCAAGTTTCCTTGAAATCAGTCTATTGGTTTCAGAGAAGATGATTTTTGATGGGTTTTTACCATATATGGGCATGGCGGCCATCTTGGTCATGTGACCTAGATTATTTATATACACATTGATTCCCCCATTCTACAGATGCTTCACTTAAAATTTGGCTTTGTTTGGCCAAGCGGTTTCAGAGGAGAAGACGTTTGAATATTATGGAAATATACATGTATATTGCCCCGGGGTGGGGGCACATGAGCCCCTGGGGTCCAATTTTTTTCAGAATCATTAATATCCAGTCATACTGCCCATTTCCTGCAAGACTTTCACTTTAAATGACATTTTAAAAGTTTTCCCCATTCAAATGCATTGGTGACCTATGTTGACCTTCCCGTAAAATAGGTCAAGGTCATCACAGGGTCATGATTTATATACACATTGTAGTGCTTGAGCCATCGATGCTTCGTGCCAAGTTTCGTTGAAATCGGTCAACCGGTTCTGGAGAAGAAGATTTTTGAACGGTTTTTACCATATATGGGCATGGCGGCCATCTTGGTCATGTGACCTGGATTTTTTATATACATATTTGTTACCCCTTCCTATTGATGCTTCACATAAAATTTCGCTTTGATTGGCCAAGCGGTTTCAGAGGAGAAGATGTTTGAATATTATGGAGATATACATGTATATTGCCCCGGGGTGGGGGCGGATGAGCCCCTGGTGCCCAATTTTTTTCAGAATCATTAATATTCAGTCCTACTGCTCATTTTCTGCAAGATTTTTCCTTTAAATGACAATTTAACAATTTTTGCCATTCAAATGCATTCGCGACCTATGTTGACCCTGCCGTAAAATAGGTCAAGGTCATCATAGGGTCATGATTTATATACACATTGTAGTGCTTGAGCCATTAATGCTTCATGCCAAGTTTGGTTGAAATCGGTCCAGTGGTTCCGGAGAAGAAGATTTTTGAAGGGTTTTTACCATATATGGGCATGGCGGCCATCTTGGTCATGTGACCTGGATTATTTATATACACATTGGTTCCCCCTTCCCATAGATGCTTCATGTAAAATTTTGCTTTGATTGGCCAAGCGGTTTCAGAGGAGAAGATCTTTGAAAAGTGTGGACGACGGACGGACGGACGACGGACGACGGACGGACGGACGACAGAGCATGGGTATACTATAAGCTCACCTTGTGAGCCTGACGGCTCAGGTGAGCTAAAAAAGGAAGTGCATTGTGGTACTCGTTAGAACTGCCTCGGCGAGGTGGTTCTAACGTGTACCCACAATGTATGTTTTGAGCAAAAATATTAAAAATATCAAAATTTTTCGGGTAAAATTTTCAATTTTTACAGCTAAAGTTAATCTCTGTATATTACATGGGCATGTTTTCGTAATGGACAACCATGGATATTCTTGAATATCAAGGACAACCTAAGTTCAGCTAATAAGGCTAAATCGTGACAATACCGTATAATTAATTTGAAACTCAATCAAAGTTTTTTCCCTTCTTTTCTGCAGTCATTTGATTTTAAAAAGTTTCTAGCACTTTTTTCTCCAATTTTTGAGATCCAAACCTTCAGCAGATGTAGCTCTTCATGATTAATCTGAGAAAATTTACATATCTTAATTACCGACTGATAAATGAGAAATTTAGCATAATTCAATTAATCTGAAACCTTATAAAGTTTCCAAGTCTCAGTAGATAGAAACTTTGGGCAAAACAAGCGCCAAACCAGACGAGACTGTTGCTAGACTGACGTCAAAAGTAATCTCTACTAACCTATGAAAGTTTTCGGAGTTCTGGTATACTTGTGAAACTGGCTATGTTTTGAGGTCATTGGGTCCACACTGGTATTAAAACAAGAGACAACCAACGGGACTGAAAGGGGGCTTGGATTCAAATACTAGAGTAGAAAGTTTCAAAATTTTATAGAGTCTCAGGTGCGCTGTTTTTATTTGAACATTGTATTTTTCAATGAAAATCCTATATTAAATCAAATTGTGCAGATCTGCATTCTAGGTTGACTGCACACGTTTGTTTGGAACTTGAATATTCAGGAAATGGATGCTATGTATGCAAATATCACCACTTCAATTAAAATCCTCAGTTCAATTAATCTTAAAACTGACAAAAAGCTAAGAAAGATAAAATATCTGAAGGTCAAGGTCAAAGCCAGATCCACGAGTAGTAATGGGGGGAAGAAGAGGAATTATACTATCCATGTAGCGAAAACAAAGGCGCTGATCAGCTTCGCAGTTACTGCGAAGCTGATCTGCGCCTTTGTTTTTGCATATGCAAAATGATGGTTTTCTACTACTTCCACGATTGCACAATACTCTTTCACATATGTCTTCTACTGCAGAAATTCTTCAAATTAAGATTAAATGTGATATTAATCACTCATTATCTGCTCATCAATCAGAGCATGAATGCTCACGATGATGTCACCATGACACACATTTGAGCCATAACACGGGAAACCCTGTCTTCGTTGTTTCCGACCAGATCCGACACAAAACATCCTGTCTGTACAGCCACGGAGGATGGCTAGTGGCTTGAGATTTAGATTAAAGAAGAGGAATTGTGCTATCTATGAAGGTAAAACAAAGATTCTGATCAGCTGTGCAGTTCTGCATCTTTGTTTTCACTGATCAGCTGTGCAGTTCTGCATCTTTGTTTTCACATATGTATAAATACAGTTTTCTCATGACACACCACAATTTTGAGCACATTCCTGTTGGCTCTTCAAAGCATAGCAGTCTCTGAATATCAAGCATTGCATGGAAGGCTTGGGAGGTTTTCTGTACCCTAATTTAGAACTAAACATGGATGAAATAAACATGCCAAGCATTCCCAGTAAAGACATCAACAAATGTCTGCCTAGTCAAGAACAAGTCAGTTTATAGCAAAATAATGGACACTGAATAATGGTTAACTGTTTCTGCATTTCGAAAACTTGCCCATGCAATACTTGGAGATGTTTTCAGCTGTAAAAATTTAAAATCTCATTGAAAAATTTTGATATTTTTAATAAATTTGTTCAAAACATTGATTGTGGGTACACGTTAGAACCGCCTCGGCGAGATGGTGTACATAAAGCATCAAATCAAACAAACATTATCTAGAAACAACACAATATTATGAGGTATTGCACTAAATCACTTTGTCATGGAAGAATGTATTAGATTCTTTGGTGCCCCTTCATAATCTGATGCTTGGTATTTGGTAACTTATGCTTTTATAGTTTATGGACCCCGCCTTCATATGCCAACAGAGTGGTTTCTTTTGATTACTTTTGAATCTGCATTAGAACACTGTTCTGGTATTCATGTTCAAGTATTTTCAGCTGCACAAAATTCATTGCCATGCCAATAAACTGCAGTAATCTGGCATTTACCTGACGCGTGTCAATAAAAGCAAATGCATTATAGACATTGTTGTGCAACATTTAATTTTGCTTTCCATGGATAACAATCATTCAAAACAGTAGGTCTAGTGGAAATAGAAAATTACAAAGAATACTATGGCCTTAAGAAATGAGCCACCTCGTGGGAAAACCAACAATGTGGTTTCCGAAAAGGTCTGACACAAACCGGCCTGTACAGCTACAGAAAAGGGCTAGAAGCTTGAAATTTTGCATTTAGAAAGTAGTGGAACTGTACTATCCGTGTAGCGAAAACAAAGGCGCTGATCAGCTTCGCGGTTACCGCGAAGCTGATCTGCGTCTTTGTTTTCGCATATGCAGATTGTTGGTTTTCTCATGAGGTGGCTCAAATTTGTACAGAATTCAACAATTCTGTAAAGAGCCATTTACAAGGGATGATGGATGGCTTGTTTGTTTAATTTTGTTCCTTTTCATCCACAGTAAACAGCTGAGGTCATTGGCAATGAGTCTGCAAATCTCTTAATGGCAGTTTACCAATTGTGTAGTGCCCATTCTTCTTAAATCAACTGACAACTTGTTCTAGATTCAGAGAATGAAGGACGGAGGGATCTGTAAAAGAATGTGCAATATTCAAGAAGGTATGACCTCGGAACTACTTGACTACAAAGTAGAAACAGTATTCTTGTATAAGATGACTGTGAAAAAATAACTACATCTAACAAATTGCCTGTCTATAAGTCTACACATACATGTACTACAAACATCTGAGCCGTGCCATGAGAAAACAGGATATTTGCCTTAGCCAAAACAAAGATGCAGATCAGCTTCGCGGTTACCGCGAAGCTGATCAGCACCTTTGTTTTCGCTACATGGATAGTACAATTTCTCTTCTTTTTAAATCCAAAGATCCTAATGTTCTTCTGTGACTGTACAGACCGATTTCTGTCAGACCTCGTCAAAACCCACAAAGACCACTTTTCTGGCGTTGCAGCTCATTTGAGAGTCTGCCATTCCAGTATTCCACTGTCTGTCAGCTGTACTACTGTACAATACGAGTTGACAGGTAGCAGCATACCTAGCTGTGGCAGCACATAACTCGGGAGTTAACAATAATCAAGGCAATTTTCTTACAAGAAGATGAAAGGAGCCGAGCTGTCAGACTTCAGTCTTCACTGTCAGTTCTAGGTAGTAGAGGAGAAGTCGGGGGGTTTGTACCTGAGGTTATGGTGCTTGCTAGATGTATGCAAGGGGTGGGGGACTTGGGACAGCCAGCTAAAAAATCTTACATGCTTACAAATAGAAAATTGTTAAAGTGGTCATTATTTTCTATGCTAAAAAGAGCCCATGGAAAACAATTTTGACTATCACAATCATACATGTTTTGTATTCTTTTTCTTTCTGCCTGGATTTCCTGCGTAACAATGTTCTATTTAAAGTAGCATACTGGCATTCATATATTTGAATACAAACTGGGGATCAAATCTACAAGCCTAGGTACCGTAAATCTGATCAGGGCCTTCAACAATTTTTCAGTCATTTTTGTACAGAGCCATTGCTTCCTGGATATTAACCACTACACTTCAACCTCATTATAATGCACCTCATTATAATGAGGTTTTCATTATAAAACGGCCATGTGATGGCTCCCAAATTGATTATTTTACTATATGTCTAAAGTAAGCAACCTCATTATAACACGGTTTCACTTATAACACGGTCTGCTTCTATGGACCCCAAAGAAAGCATAACAAGAGGACCAATAGTCCTGTAAACGCTCACCTGAGATCTGCTGCATATACCAATAAACATGTTTGAATATTATGGTATTTAACCCCAGTGCAGGGGCAGATGAAGCCCTTAGGCCATTTTCTTCTTTTTTTTTTCAGAATAATCAATATTCTGTCCATTTGCCAATTTCCTGCTGGCTTTTCCCTTCAAATGACATTTTAACAATTTTCCCCATTTAAATGCATGGTCAACCGATGTTGACCTTGCCATAAACTGGGTCAAGGTCATCACAGGGTCATGATTTATGTATACATTGTAGTACTTAAGCCATAGATGCTTCACACCAAGTTTCTTTGAAATAGGTCCACCGGTTCCGTTTTACCATATATGGGCATGGCGGCCATCTTCGTCATGTGACCTTGATTATTTATATATACATTGATTCCCCCATTCTATAGATGCTTCACATGAAATTTGGCTTTCATTGGCCAAGCGGTTTCAGAGAAGATGTTTGAATAGTATGGTAATATACATGCATATTGCCCCGGGGTTGGGGCAAATATGCCCCTAGGGTCCAATTTTTTTCAGAATCATTAATAGTCAGTCCTACTGCCCACTTTCTGCAAGACTTTCACTTTAAATGACATTTTAAAGGTTTTCCCCATTCAAATGCATTGGCAACCTATGTTGACCTTGCCGTAAAATAGGTCAAGGTCATCCAAAGGTCATAATTTATAAGCACATTGTAGTACTTCAGTCTCCGATGCTTCATGCCAAGTTTCCTTGAAATCGGTCCATTGGTTCAGGAGAAGAAGATTTTTGAAGGGTTTTTACCATATATGGGCATGGCGGCCATCTTGATCATGTGACCTGGATTATTTATAAACACATTGATTCCCCCTTCCCATAGATGCTTCCTATAAAATTTGACGTTAATTGGCCAAGTGGTTTCAGAGAAGAAGATCTTTGAATATTTTTGTAATATACATGTATATTGCCCCGGGGTGGGGGCAGACCAACCCCTGTGGTCCAATTTTTTTCTTCAGAATTACCTACCTTCAGTCCATTTGCCCATTTCCTGCAAGTTTTGCCTTTCAAATAACATTTTAACAATTTTCCCCATTCAAATGCATGGGCGACCCATGTTGACCTTGCCGCAAAATAGGTCAAGGTCATCCAAAGGTCATAATTTATAAACACATTGTAGTACTCCAGTCCCCGATGCTTCATGCCAAGTTTCGTTGAAATCGGTCCAGTGGTTCCGGAGAAGAATTTTGAAGGGTTTTTACCATATATGGGCATGGAGGCCATCTTGGTCATGTGACCTGGATTATTTGTAAACACATTGGTTCCCCCTTCCCATAGATGCTTCATATAAAATTTGGCTTTAATTGGCCAAGCGGTTTCAGAGAAGATCTTTGAAAATGGTGGACGACGACGGACGGACGACGGATCATGGCCATCCTATAAGCTCACCTTGTGAGCCTAACGGCTCAGGTGAGGTAATAATGAGGTTGTACTGTACTATGGGGAAATTTAAGTGTCTTTCCAAAGGACAATACAAGGCAGAGGTATCAAACCCAGAACCCCTCACCCTGAAGTCCTTTACTCTTCCACTAGGCCATCATGCTTCACTATATGAATGTCTTATCCACATCTTCTTAATATCTTTTACCATATTAAGACCTCCAAGAGCTTTATGGCTACTTGGACCTCATAATTCAAGATTCAGAGTCTTTCCTAGCTTATTGAGTGTCTGAATCTAACCTTCATGTTATTTTCATGTTACCTACCCAGCATGAGTCCATCTTTAGCCCACTGCAGCTGTCCCTGTCTGTTGGCTACAGCACATTTCATCACCGCGGTCTGACCCTGGATCACAGCTGTGTCCTGTGGCTTCGTGACAAACTCTTGGACCCCACAAACTGGAAAAAAAACAGACATTAAACAATTTTTTTATTATATACTGTATCATTCAAAATTAAGTGAATGGGAACTGGCACAATGTGTCTCTTTGTTGTGCTTGTTGTCTTAGTTTTCAGTTGAGACTTGCCAGAAGTCTACTTTGTTGGGAAAGAGCTAGTCTTGCTCTTCAAGTATGTTGTCAAATAAATGTTTTGTGACATTTTGTGATGTCTTTCCTTTCCAACATGGCATCTATGTTGGACCTTAAAACTTAATTTCATTTGATTCCTGATATCTCTATTCTTACTCTCAATAGTGATTCTTGTTGGCCTTGAAACAAAGTTGAAGTAAACAAAATGTCTCATACAGAATGGACAATGATCAGCCTGACTGGTCTGAACTGCATCTACACTGCTTTGTCAAACTTCTTGGAAAAGGATACTAATTTCAAGCATTATTTCACAACCAATATCTCAAATTTGAGCAAGTTGAATTGAAGCCCTCATGCTGCAAAATTCTGTCAAATACATGTACTACTGCTTCTGCTTTGATCATGTTGATAACCATGAAGGGTCTGTGTGGCGTAATACACTGGGAATATACTGGTAATATACTTGATGCTTTGCCAATAGAAATCTATCAGAGAACATGATATCAAACAGTATAGACACAGATTAGATCCCTCATACATGCATTTTGGTCCGTCAGAAATGGTCCCAAAATATTTTGAAGTTATCAGCAGAGAAATAGTTAATATGATAAATGAATCATAGATTCAAAATGTAAATTGACAAATTCCTGTAAATTATGTCATGTCATATGAGCCGCGTCACAAGAAAACCGGATTTTTGCCTATGCGAAAACAAAGGCGCAGATCAGCTTCGCAGTAACTGCGAAGCTGATCAGCGCCTTTGTTTTCGCTACACGGATAGTACACTTTCTCTTCTTATCAAATCCGAAATTTCAAGCTTCTATGCTGCTTCTGGGACTGTACATGTCGGTTTGTGTCAGACCTGGTCGGAAACCCCGAAGACCGGTTTTCTCGCGTCGCGGCTCATATGATCAGATTCTCAGAATCCAGGCTTTCTCTATTGATGAATCACCCCCACTGTCAATCGACATCTTGTCAGAGATTTTGACATGGAAACTATAAATATTTGATTTATAAAATATCAGACATTGCATCATATACTGCATCATAGAAGATGACTAAAAATGTGAAAAATGGTTTTCTGTAAATCATGTAAGTATTTCCAAGTGGAACTCTATTTTGAACGCTCTTCAATGGTAAAGTTTTACAATTTTGAAGAATGTATGCAAGTCATTTTGTTTATAATCCATGATGATGATTGGACAGAAGGTTAATTGGATTGTGGAAAATATTAAATAACGTAACGTCAAAGCAGATTTCGTGACGCGACGAGAGGAGACGTCGGTTACCAGGAGAAATATGGACATTGTTTAAAATTTAGGACGTTGGTAAAATTGTAAGAAAAAGCTATTAAAGTATATGTGTATTTCAAATCGTATTTATTATTTTGGTGTTATTGCACAATCGGCAATAACTTCCCAACAAAAATGGTAGCAGAGCGAGGTTTATTTTGAAGAAGAAATCAGAGAAAATAGATAGAAAATGGCGTCATCGGAACAGAGGATCGGCTCCAACGAGAACGGAATATCGTTTGGCAGTGCGAAAGCTATAATCGAGTTTTCGCAAATGGAGACTGCATTGAAAACAGAAAAGGCAAGGGCGAAATCAGATTTCACCCGTGCCCAGAATACGCTGTCATCGTTGATGGAGGATCAAGAATCTAGAAATCGGCCGGCGATTCAAGACGCGTTGTATAGCTTGGGCAAATACCAGGAATTTGCTATGGAAACAATGGCAAGGCTTTCGGAGCTATATGTAAAACATGGCGAAATGGATAAAAACAGAAAAGTAATCATCGAAATCGACAAAATAGAAGACGACTTTTCCACAACCAGCGAGGCAGCAAGGAAAATTATGGATTTTCGAAGGAACAACACAAGTTGTATAGCGTCTGGCATATCGGCGATCGTTCACCAAAACAGCTCTCCCACGGCGAAAACATATCCAAAAAAGGAGATTCGCGAGGTAAGAACTGAATGTCCAAATACCGATATTGATAACATTGAAATTAAACCATCATCGTCGGACAGTAGAAGGCATGAACAATCTGCCGTTTCTCATGAAGACAGTGAATTGAGACAACAGTTGAATATCGGGAATAACTGTTCGTCAGTGCACGAAACAACACAAACGAATGACACTTGGTTAAATTATAGCAATGAATCGAAAGCGTATCAAAAAGAACAATTAGTGGCGACAGGAAACAGGGAGGTCTCTCCAATTGCTTCAATAGAACAAGATATGTGGAGACAGCTTAAGAAAGTACAAATACCCGTATTCTCTGGGGATAAACGGAAATACCAGAGTTGGAAAGCGGCATTCTTATCATGCATAGACAATGCGCCAGCAACCGGGGAATATAAGCTGTTACAATTGAGACAGTATTTATCTGGCGAAGCGCTGCAGGCGATAGAAAACTTGGGTCATTCAGCCAACGCTTACGTAGCCGCAAAAGATCGACTGGAGCGGAAATATGGCGGGCGTCGTCGCCAGATAGCCATATACCTAGAAGAGTTGGATCAGTTCCCGCAAGTAAGGCTCGGTAGCGCTCGTGATCTAGAAAGATTCCCTGACTTATTGGACATTGCCATCATCAATCTACAAGAAACCGGACAGCACCAGGAACTTGGCGAGGGCTTACTGTACGCAAAATTACAACAAAAGCTACCAGAAGCGATGCTAGCCCAATATCATCGTTGGATCTATGAAAACAACAAGTCGGGATCAGTCCTTGTACTTCGCACATGGGTGATACAAGAATCTGATTTCATGACAATAGCGTCGGAGACAGTAAATGGTTTTGCAGGAAAAGTGGATAATGGGAATCCAGCGATTCCAAAAGAGAAATACGGAAACCAACGCACGTTTTTTGGAGAAACAAACGCCAATCATAACATAAATGGGTGCCCTTGTAAGGTTTGCGGCGAAAATCATGACATATGGTCATGTGCGAAATTTATACAACAAAGCGTTCCTGGTCGATGGAATATTGCCAAACAATGCCAACTGTGTTTTAGATGTTTGGCAGAAGGCCATCACGGCAAATCGTGTAAACAAAGTCAACATTGCGGCATAAATTGTTGTCAAAAGCTTCACCACCGAATGCTCCATAAATGTGAAACTACTCGACCACAATTGTGCAAAACAGAAAAAATCCGTAAGCAACGGACATTAACCAGCTCAGCAAGTGATGCAACATGTTTGCTTGATAATGTTACGGAGGGGAAGTATCAAACGCGTGTCACGGAGGGGAATGATGGAATCCGGGAGTTTACGGGTTTACGGACTGTTCCTGTGCTTTTGAAAAATGGCGATCTTAGCATGAAAGTAAATGCCCTCCTTGATGACGCCAGTACACAGACATATGTCAACAGCGATGTCGCTGTCATGTTGGGCTTAACAGGACAATCAAAAAGGGTAACTGTCAACGTTTTGAATGATCACACTCGAACATTTATTACTAGACCTACTAACGTCGAATTAAAGAGTGTCGACGGCGATGTAAACATGAAGATCAGCGCTTATACCGCCGACAGGATAACGGGAAATATGGCGGTAGTTGACTGGAACAAATTTAAAATTAAATGGCCGCATCTAAGAAACATAAACTTCCCACGACCTGCGACAAGACCCATAGTAGATGTGTTGATAGGCCTCGATTGTGCAGAACTTCATTGTGCACTTCAAGAAGTCAGGGGAAGACCAGGTGAACCGGCTGCTAGATTGACACCACTCGGGTGGACTTGTACCGGTACATGTAAACCATAAGCATTAGGCAACGGAAATTAATTTCAGGGAAAATATAGGCTCGTGATCTTCAAATCTAAACAAACAAGTAACTTGTAAAATTTGTTTTAAAAGGCATCTTAAACGTTGACGTCAGTGTTAAGAGTACATACAAATACATGGGTAAGCTAACCGATATTTCAAGATAATTTTCAAATCAGTTTATCTACGCAATTCACCAGTTATTGTATTTTTTTTCTGATTTGTGGTCAAATAATTAATTATTTGAGGAGGGGAAAAATGGACTGAAGGTTAATTGGATTGTGGAAAATATTAAATAACGTAACGTCAAAGCAGATTTCGTGACGCGACGAGAGGAGACGTCGGTTACCAGGAGAAATATGGACATTGTTTAAAATTTAGGACGTTGGTAAAATTGTAAGAAAAAGCTATTAAAGTATATGTGTATTTCAAATCGTATTTATTATTTTGGTGTTATTGCACAATCGGCAATAACTTCCCAACAAAAATGGTAGCAGAGCGAGGTTTATTTTGAAGAAGAAATCAGAGAAAATAGATAGAAAATGGCGTCATCGGAACAGAGGATCGGCTCCAACGAGAACGGAATATCGTTTGGCAGTGCGAAAGCTATAATCGAGTTTTCGCAAATGGAGACTGCATTGAAAACAGAAAAGGCAAGGGCGAAATCAGATTTCACCCGTGCCCAGAATACGCTGTCATCGTTGATGGAGGATCAAGAATCTAGAAATCGGCCGGCGATTCAAGACGCGTTGTATAGCTTGGGCAAATACCAGGAATTTGCTATGGAAACAATGGCAAGGCTTTCGGAGCTATATGTAAAACATGGCGAAATGGATAAAAACAGAAAAGTAATCATCGAAATCGACAAAATAGAAGACGACTTTTCCACAACCAGCGAGGCAGCAAGGAAAATTATGGATTTTCGAAGGAACAACACAACTTGTATAGCGTCTGGCATATCGGCGATCGTTCACCAAAACAGCTCTCCCACGGCGAAAACATATCCAAAAAAGGAGATTCGCGAGGTAAGAACTGAATGTCCAAATACCGATATTGATAACATTGAAATTAAACCATCATCGTCGGACAGTAGAAGGCATGAACAATCTGCCGTTTCTCATGAAGACAGTGAATTGAGACAACAGTTGAATATCGGGAATAACTGTTCGTCAGTGCACGAAACAACACAAACGAATGACACTTGGTTAAATTATAGCAATGAATCGAAAGCGTATCAAAAAGAACAATTAGTGGCGACAGGAAACAGGGAGGTCTCTCCAATTGCTTCAATAGAACAAGATATGTGGAGACAGCTTAAGAAAGTACAAATACCCGTCTTCTCTGGTGATAAACGGAAATACCAGAGTTGGAAGGCGGCATTCTTATCATGCATAGACAATGCGCCAGCAACCGGGGAATATAAGCTGTTACAATTGAGACAGTATTTATCTGGCGAAGCGCTGCAGGCGATAGAAAACTTGGGTCATTCAGCCAACGCTTACGTAGCCGCAAAAGATCGACTGGAGCGGAAATATGGCGGGCGTCGTCGCCAGATAGCCATATACCTAGAAGAGTTGGATCAGTTCCCGCAAGTAAGGCTCGGTAGCGCTCGTGATCTAGAAAGATTCCCTGACTTATTGGACATTGCCATCATCAATCTACAAGAAACCGGACAGCACCAGGAACTTGGCGAGGGCTTACTGTACGCAAAATTACAACAAAAGCTACCAGAAGCGATGCTAGCCCAATATCATCGTTGGATCTATGAAAACAACAAGTCGGGATCAGTCCTTGTACTTCGCACATGGGTGATACAAGAATCTGATTTCATGACAATAGCGTCGGAGACAGTAAATGGTTTTGCAGGAAAAGTGGATAATGGGAATCCAGCGATTCCAAAAGAGAAATACGGAAACCAACGCACGTTTTTTGGAGAAACAAACGCCAATCATAACATAAATGGGTGCCCTTGTAAGGTTTGCGGCGAAATTCATGACATATGGTCATGTGCGAAATTTATACAACAAAGCGTTCCTGGTCGATGGAATATTGCCAAACAATGCCAACTGTGTTTTAGATGTTTGGCAGAAGGCCATCACGGCAAATCGTGTAAACAAAGTCAACATTGCGGCATAAATTGTTGTCAAAAGCTTCACCACCGAATGCTCCATAAATGTGAAACTACTCGACCACAATTGTGCAAAACAGAAAAAATCCGTAAGCAACGGACATTAACCAGCTCAGCAAGTGATGCAACATGTTTGCTTGATAATGTTACGGAGGGGAAGGATCAAACGCGTGTCACGGAGGGGAATGATGGAATCCGGGAGTTTACGGGTTTACGGACTGTTCCTGTGCTTTTGAAAAATGGCGATCTTAGCATGAAAGTAAATGCCCTCCTTGATGACGCCAGTACACAGACATATGTCAACAGCGATGTCGCTGTCATGTTGGGCTTAACAGGACAATCAAAAAGGGTAACTGTCAACGTTTTGAATGATCACACTCGAACATTTATTACTAGACCTACTAACGTCGAATTAAAGAGTGTCGACGGCGATGTAAACATGAAGATCAGCGCTTATACCGCCGACAGGATAACGGGAAATATGGCGGTAGTTGACTGGAACAAATTTAAAATTAAATGGCCGCATCTAAGAAACATAAACTTCCCACGACCTGCGACAAGACCCATAGTAGATGTGTTGATAGGCCTCGATTGTGCAGAACTTCATTGTGCACTTCAAGAAGTCAGGGGAAGACCAGGTGAACCGGCTGCTAGATTGACACCACTCGGGTGGACTTGTACCGGTACATGTAAACCATAAGCATTAGGCAACGGAAATTAATTTCAGGGAAAATATAGGCTCGTGATCTTCAAATCTAAACAAACAAGTAACTTGTAAAATTTGTTTTAAAAGGCATCTTAAACGTTGACGTCAGTGTTAAGAGTACATACAAATACATGGGTAAGCTAACCGATATTTCAAGATAATTTTCAAATCAGTTTATCTACGCAATTCACCAGTTATTGTATTTTTTTTCTGATTTGTGGTCAAATAATTAATTATTTGAGGAGGGGAAAAATGGACTGAAGGTTAATTGGATTGTGGAAAATATTAAATAACGTAACGTCAAAGCAGATTTCGTGACGCGACGAGAGGAGACGTCGGTTACCAGGAGAAATATGGACATTGTTTAAAATTTAGGACGTTGGTAAAATTGTAAGAAAAAGCTATTAAAGTATATGTGTATTTCAAATCGTATTTATTATTTTGGTGTTATTGCACAATCGGCAATAGCTTCCCAACAATGATGATGATCACTGATGATGATGATGATGATGATGATGATCACTGATTTTGATGATGATGATGATGATGATGATGATGATGATGATGATGATGATGATGATCACTGATTTTGATGATGATGATGATGATGATCACTGATTTTGATGATGATGATGATGGTGATGATGATCACTGATTTTGATGATGATCTTTTATTACTCATTTATTGATGGTGAAGGTGAAAAAGGTCAAGCAGTGAGCACCTGTAAAACATCTAACTAAAATGAGGATATGGTGCTCCGCCTTAGATTTTACTACTGCAATGATTACTGCAAGTATCACTGTTTAAGGTCAAATGCCAAAACATAACCTATAGGTACATGTGTATTTGCATCACAGACATGATGTGTGTGTCTGGACTGTCAGATCAATTTGCAGGAGATGGAACTCAATGTAGACTAATCAGAGCCGCCACATGGGAAAACCAACAATCTGCATAGGCGAAAACAAAGGCGCAGATCAGCTTCGCGGTAACTGCGAAGCTGTTCAGCGCCTTTGTTTTCGCTACTCTGATAGTACAATTCCTCTTCTACTTAAATCCGAAATTTCGAGCTTCTAGCTCTTTTCTGTGCTTGTACAAGTCGGTTTGTGTCGGACCTGTTGGGAAACCACATTGCTGGTTTTCCCACGAGACGGCTCATAAGTCTGTCTGTCTAATATTTATTTATTCAAGCATAATGCAAGATGGAATATGAAGGATTTGAGTGTTTGGTGGTATAGCTGAAACCCACTTGTCTAACATGTCTAATGAGTTTAAAATTTGTGCATGGTCTTTAGCAGACTCGCCAGAGATTTGCATGTATTGTGGCTTATAGTGTTACAGTTAACAACATTTCAGTCATATAAAGGCAGTCAGTCAAGGTACCTCTGCCTAAGCATTAACTGGTACCATGGCTGTTTACTGGTCTTGATTTATTTAGATTAATAAATCACTGCATGAGAAAACCAACAATTTTGGATTCTGACCAGGTCCCACACAAATCGGTTGTACAGCCACAGAAAATAGCTAGAAGCTTGAAATTTCAGAAAAGGAGAGGCACCATAGTATCTATTGAGCGAAAACAAAGGCGCTGATCAGCTGGGCAGTTGCTGCACAGCTGATCTGTGTTCAGCTGTGCAATTACTGCACTGCTGATCCGCATCCTTGTTTTCGCATATGATATCTGGTGCAGCAGCTCAAATGAAACTCAGCCAGCAATGATTCCAACAGTCACAAACTAAACATGGACCCCCACAGTTAATTATAGTGGACCAGTAGTAATTATAGGTCTTTGAGGCTGTAATCTACTTACCACTTGCACTTCAGTTATAAAGAAGACCTGACTCATATAAAACTGCTTTTCACATAATGCCAAAACCAAACAAGAGACAGATCAGCTGATCAGTAACCATGCAGCTGATCCTTATCCCCAATTCCCAGTGTCTAGCCATTTTTGTCTTTAGTATGACCTCTAGCCCCATTGTGTATTCAGCCAGGTTCAAAACCCCTATGACACTTTTTTTCATGTCACAGCTCAGGAATATAATAACATAAGGGAAATCAATGCAAAGCACCAAACTTGCCGTACACCTACAGAGAAGGTGACAAGGCACCAGACACATTCTTCATGATATCTGCACTAAGTCTTGGACTACATATATTTGAGCCACAACACGAGAAAACTGACAAGAACAGGCCTGTGCCGCTACAGGAGATGGCTAGAAGCTTGAAATTTTAGATTTAGAATTAAGAGGAATTGTACTTTCCGTATAATGAAAACAAATACGCTGATCAGCTTCACAGTATCTGATCTGCGCTTTTGTTTTTGCACAGGCAAAATTCCAGTTTCCTCATGGCACGGCTCATTTATTTTTAGGGAACAATTCTGAAAACTATTTTCTTTTTGCCAAACTATGAAATAAAACTGCATTAAGGGTATTAATGAATGCTTATGTACTTGTCTTCATAAATTGTTCATGATTTTATCAGAAATACTAGTAAATTTTACCCGTCGAAAAGGACCTGGGAGAAGTAGGGGAACAAACAGAAAAAAAACACATAAATTTGACCTTTGACCTCGATGACCTTTGACCCAATTGGACCCATAAATCTTAATCAGGGATCAACCTGTATACACTCACCAAGATTCATCCAAATCGGACGAAGGACTGCGGAGATACAGAAATTTGACATTTGACCTCGATGACCTTGACCATTAAAAAGTGAACCCCTCGAGCTAATATCCGGGGCCGCCCTCCACCTTCCCACCAAGTTTGGTGAAGATCGGCCAAAGGACCTGGGAGAAGTAGGGGAACAAACAGGAAAAAAAACCCATAAATTTGACCTTTGACCTCGATGACCTTGACCTTTCAAAAATGAACCCCTCAAGCTAATATCCGGGCCCGCCCTCCATCTTCCCTTCAATTTTGGTGAAGATCGGCCCAAGGACCTGGGAGAAACAAACGGAAAAAACCCCATAAATTTGACCTTTGATCTCGATGACCTTTGACCCAATTGGACCCATAAATCTTAATCAGGGATCAACCTGCATACACTCACAAAGTTTCATGCAAATCGGACCAAGGACTGTCAAGATACAGAAATTTGACCTTTGACCTCGATGACCTTGACCTTTAAAAAATGAAGCCCTCGAGCTAATATCCGGGGCCGCCCTCAACCTTCCCACTAAGTTTGGTGAAGATCGGCCCAAGGACCTGGGAGGAACAAACAGAATTTGACCTTTGATCTGGATGACCTTTGACCCAATTGGACCCATAAATCTTAATCAGGGATCAACCTGTATACACTCACCAAGTTTCATGCAAATCGGACCAAGGACTGCCGAGATACAGAAATTTGACCTATGACCTCGATGACCTTGACCTTTAAAAAATGAACCCCTCGAGCTAATATCCGGGGCCGCCCTCAACCTTGCCACCAAGTTTGGTGAAGATCGGCCCAAGGACCTGAGAGAAGTAGGGGAACAAACAGAAAAAAAACATGACCAACAGAAAAAAACAACATAAATTTGACCTTTGACCTCGATTACCTTTGACCCAGTTGGACCCATAAATCTTAATCGGGAATCAACCTGTATACACTCACCAAGTTTCATGCAAATCGGACCAAGGACTGCCGAGATACAGAAATTTGACCTTTGACCTTGATGACCTTGACCTTTAAAAAATAAACCCCTCGAGCTAATATCCGGGGCCGCCCTCAACCTTCCCACCAAGTTTGGTGAAGATCGGCCCAAGGACCTGGGAGAAGTAGGGGAACAGACAGAAAAAAAACAACATAAATTTGACCTTTGACCTCGATGACCTTGACCTTTCAAAAAATGAACCCCTCAAGCTAATATCCGGGGCCACCCTCCACCTTCCCTCCAAGTTTGGTGAAGATCGGCCCAAGGACCTGGGAGGAGTAGGGGAACAAACAAACAAACAAACAAACAAACAGACAAACGTTGCTCAAATTATAGTATGATGTGCAGACATAACCATGTCATGGTTTACCCAGCATGGTGTAACAGTTTACCCAGTGTGGTATAATTAAGTAAGCATATTTGTAGTTACATGTCTTAACTGTAAACTGAATCTTTATCTTCTCATTAGGTTAGACTATTAACAAATTAGTGTTATCAAACAAGTAGATCTAATTATCACCTGCCTCACTATTTATATCAAGATACAGGTCATGCAGGTTGCTGAAACAAGATCAGCCCCTTGTCGAATCAGGGGGTAGGTGTGACCCCTTGCTGGTCTGGCAGGGAAAATGATCAAATGATAAAAAAAAATCAGGAATGAACCTGCTCTTCATATATTATGTGAAATACACCAGGCATTTTACCATTCCAGTGAATGCACTGCATTACCTTCCAACATAAAATCAGTACTAAGTCAATGGAGCATGAAATCTAGGTCACAGGCAAAAGGGTGTATGATGTGCGTGACCAAAATGATCTCCTGACCAAAATGATCTCGTTCAACATACAGGGGCCAGCTATTATCTGAGCCAAAGATGTCAAGAATTCACACTGAGCAGCAAGTTGTGAGTTTTGACTATTTTGCACTAAGAAAAGCCAACTTGAAGCTTCAAATTCAGTTGCCAAGATTCCAGTAGAAAGTACTTTTAAGATAGTAAGGAACATTCAAACATTGATACAGACTGACACACAAGGCATGGGTAATGATGGGGAACTATCTACCTCACATAAAATGAGCCTAGCTAGTCCGGCATGAACCAAAGATGACCGTGCAATAACGTCTATAGAAAATGTTTTTGCAGAAATAAGTTGGTATGGGTATCCTGATTTGAAATCCGGATGATGCCAGATTGGCATCCTTGGGCAATTCAAGATGGCCGCCAAAATCCAATATGGCCGATAAAAGAAAGGGTTTTGATAGAATTTTGTATAGATATCTGATGAAATGCTAAATGATTGCCTCAAAATTTAAGAAATAATAAAATTTGGTCTGTTTCATCAAAATGCAACAAAATAAAAATTAACAAAATCAAGATGGCCATCAAAATCCAAGATGGCCGGCGAAAAAAGGGCTTTTAATAGAAGTTCTTACATGTATGTGATGAAATGTCAAAATTTGGCATTTAAAGTAAAGAAAAGTTCAAGTTAAGACATTTTTCCATTAACACATGTATGCAACAAAAGCAAAATTAACAAAGATGGCCGCTAAAATCCAAGATGATCGACAAAATGTTATTTTTTTTATAGAATTTCATCAATGAGGTATGTGGTGAACTGTTAAAAACTTGACACTGAAGGTGCAGAAGTAGAGCTAAGATTGTTCATGACTATGTGAAAAAAGCTAAAATAAAATGGCTGTTAAAATTAAACATGGTCACCGGAAAGTAGATAGAATGTGTTTGGGTATATAGTAATTAAATGAAAATTCCATTTCTGTGTTTTATTAAATAAAATTTCAACTGAAAACTTCCAAAACGCCAATATAACCGCCATAATTTGGATTTTAGGAATCTTATTAGCTAGGAACAATTTAACTTACTGTTTCAAAGGTATAATTAGAATATATTGGCAATCAGATATGGTAGAACAGGGTGAGATGGGTAGGATTGGGTTTCACGGACATTTAGAATGGCGACGTGTTAAAAGGCGGTTGGTTGTGTAGGATATGTGTAGAGACTAAAATATGGGTTGTTATGGACTGCAGTGGGGCTGGATAAGGGTTACAATCGATGGTTTGGTTATGGATCCACTTACTAGTCAACAAATCATCAGTCATATTGTGACGGAGCAACTACTCCCTTGGTACTAATCTCAATAGAGTAATAAGAGGAAAAAGGGTTTTGTCCTCATGTAACAGCTGTGTATAGAGCTAACACTCGCTGTAGAAGCCGGTTTGTATCTCAAAGCAGTACAAATGTGCTGTATAGCTAACATGACCACATAGATTATTCCGTCTCAATTTTAGATTCATCCACAAATCTCTATTTCATCCATTTGTGAATCTTTATGTTCGACACATATGTCGACAGATCCATATGATGAGTCTTTTATTGTTGAAACTAAATGTAACAGGTCCAAAACTGCTAACTGCAATACTACTGTCTGGTACAGCAGAAATAGGATGAGGAGGATAAAATAAGACTTATATGTTCTAGCTGGTAACTGTTCACAATTATAAAATCTTTCAAGCTTTGTGGAATGCAATTTTGGTACAGTATGGTGAATTTAATGGGCTGTGTTCAGCTGGTTACTGTCTCAGTAGAGAAATGACTTTTATGTGCGAACATGAAAAATAAAATGTGATTTTGTGGCGATTTTAAACAAAAATGCTGTAATGCTAATGGAATGCCAAAATGACTATTAAACCACACTGAATGCCAATGGAGAAATTCTATTACTGGTCTGTGGGTCCCAAGCCCTTAGCAATCACTAGATCACCATCCTCTTCTTCGCCTTCAATTGAGAACAGAAACACTGAAACCAACACTGTTATTAAAATAAAGTAAAGCGAAAATAAAACATGTTGTGAGTTTTGGACTGTAAATGTTTTATGGGTTACACCAATGTAATGAAGAATCCCTGTGATTTGGCAAGCGTCATTATTTCAAACAACTCATTCCACAGAATGGTACAAGTAGGCAAAGATCAGGAAAAGGCGCAATCAGAAAAGATTCCCAATCCAAATACCGTGGTGGGAAAAAAACAAACTCACAATCAGGTACTTATACCATGAAACATATCGTAAGCCAAATGAGCAGCTATTTTCCCAATAGGTGGCCACTCAGTTACCTTAACTTAACTAAAACTATAAAAACACACATAAGGCGCCAACAGCACAAACAATTTAAACACCAAGACATAAAACAAAAAGAACCACCACAGAAGTATCGCCTTGGAACGAAAAATCATTTCTAGTGATATGTTTTCGTAGTACTTAGCACTCAGTAGCCGGAGGTTTGGAGAGACTGACATTTTGTTATTATATATCTAGATCTAGCATCGTGTTCCACTACGGGCCTTACACAACGTCTGTTAAGAATATCTTATCTATTTCGAAGTGATGACATTTCACACCATTGTAGAAAGACATACATGAAGATAAAATAAGACTTAGTAATACATGAATGGGTAACTGTTCACAATGATAACTAGTATGTATTGGCGTTCTTGCAACTGCATATCTAGAAATCGTACTCCGCCACCGAGCCGGATAATATTTTCTCAAGCTTTCTCAGAAAGTGCATTCACAAACGGACAAAATGAATGAAAAGAATGGTACGAAAACCCAGTTGTTTGATAAGTGTACTCGGTGATTATATCTCTTACTGGTTTTCTTTGTCTGGATATGGCGGACTCGGCATTGTTTGAACTCCTGGTAAATCCTCACTTAACAGGGTACATACTACTGAGCAATCTCGGCATCCGACAATCAAAGGTTTACCAACAAATGGTTCTCTCATGCATGTCTACCACGTGTTTTGCTAAAATGGCAGTGGCTTGTTTCATAATATGCAAAAATTCAGTTATTATGAAAGAGAAAAAACAAGACAAATGTTCTTTTACAGTATGGTTATCTCCCTTTATTTGGCATTTAGGGACACAACAACTTGATATATAGTAATATTATGTTCAATGCTGTAATTGCTCTAATTGCTCATTTTTGTGACCTTGAGCGCAATTTAGAAACAACGGGGAGTGTATTTTGGGTTACTTTCATATTTAAATAAACTATTTTGGTCGCCATCTTGAATGCCATCTTGTATCTAACAAACTGTTCAATGATGAAATGATGCACATAATTTATTTTCACAAATGTTTGACCATAAAACGAGCAATTTAGAAATAATACGAGTGTTACATGGGTCCATTTCATGTAATAGCACTTTTGGCCGCCATCTTGGACGCCATCTTGTATCTAACAAACTGTCCAACCATGAAATGATGCATATAATTTATTTTCACAATTTATTGACCATAAAAGAGCAATTCAGAAATAATATGAGTGTTATATGGGTCAATTTCATGTAAATAACACGTTTGGCCGACATCTTGGACGCCATCTTGATTTCAGCGAGTTGCCCAAGGATGCCAGAGTGGCATCACTTGGTTTTGTAATGTACTATGTATCCTCTTTCAAAAAATGCAAAAACATTTTCTATAGACGGTATTGCACGCTTTTGCTAATATTCTAGGTTTCTGTGCCGGACTAAGCCTAGAGAAAAATGGTCATAGGGGTTTCAGACCAGGTCCTACAATAACCAGCCTGTAGTCACAGAAGAAGGCTAGAAGTATGAAATTTTGATTTATGAAGAAGAGGGGTTGTACATTCTGTGTAGCGAAAACAAAGGTGCTGATCAGCAGTGCAGTTGCTGCACAGCTGATCTGCGTCTTTGTTTTCGCATAGGCAAAAAAAAAATATTGTTTTCTCATTATGTGGCTAAAATATGCCAAATCAATTCCAAATCATTTGAAGACCTGCTTGAAACTTATGCAAAAAACAAAGGCATCAATTTAGGTAAATTATATGGTTATTACGCAGCTTGATCAGCATCTTGTTTTGTCTTTGTAAAAAGTACATTTCTATCTTCTATGTACAGTCCTATGAGCCTTTTCAAAGACACCAAACTCAAGTTTTCCTTGAGGTGGCTCAAATCAGCTGTTTCTTACACCAGGTGAAAGAATCTGCCAAAAATTACTGCAAACCTTAGAAATATTTTGTTTGCATTGCCAACTTGTCCTGTTTATTTGATTTGCTAATTTTATTTTTTAAAAGGCTGTATGTCCAATCAGTCAAATGCTAACATCATCTCATCCAATCAGTCCAACGCTAACAGCATCTCGGGATGGTCAGTTCACCACGCCTCACTGTGTATGCTTCCTAAAGGCAAGTTACCAGTATTTAGTGCACACTGCTTTCACCACCAACTGCAAACTGCTGTTCTTGAATCAGCTGGAGGAAAAATGGCTTTAGAAATATTTTCATGACCTTATATTCATGAAAGAAATGTTCTAGACTTGAGGATCAAATGTGGGTTCACTACATTATGAATTTTTCGACATACTGTCCAGATCAAGCTATCATGCCCCATTGTCAGATTTGTGTTTACTTAACAGCTGTGGTCTATGCCTATGTGTTTGCATTGGCACAGAAGGTTTTCTTTTCATGCGGCTCATTAAAAGCCTGTTTTCTTAGAAAAACAACAACAGAGTTCATTAAACTCATCTTTTGCAGCATAATCAAATAAATGAGTCTCATCCTGAGGAAATCTGCTTTACGCTTATGTTAAAACATAGACACAGATCAACTGTGCAGTAACTGCAAAGATGATTAGCACTACAGACAGTACAATCTCCCTTCTTCTTTAATCTAGAGGTCCCAAGTTTCTAGTCTTCTTCTGTGACTGCAGGGATATTGTTGGCTTGAAAATGTAAGCGGCCATTTTGCGGAAAACGCTTAGCTAGAATCATTATTTTCTATCTCCTTACATTATAAAACAGGCCCTTTATTTCAAAATGAAAGGGCCATTTTGAAAATTAAAGGGCAATTTTGCCCATGGCCCCTTCCAAAATTATCCCTGGACTGTACAGACCAATTTGTGTTGGACCTGGTTGGAAAACCCCAAAGACAAATTTTCTTGTCACATGGCTCATTTAATAAAGACTTACCTAATGAAATGTAACAGGTGTAGGCAACCAGAAGTATTAATGTTGTTTCCATGGTGAATTCCGATTTAAATTTTGGAACAAACTGTAAATATCCAAAGTGAATAACCACATAGATTCCAATTAACTTGAGACGGTGTGTGTTCTAAGGTCTGGTGGCGTGCAGGGTTTGTCTAGTCACCGGGTTTTACCTGTAATGATAGAAAGAACAATTTTATTATATTTTAACCTGGATTAGAAAATCTAAATTGAAAATAGAGCCGCCGCATGGGAAAACCAACAATCTGCATAGGCGAAAACAAAGGCGCAGATCAGCTTCGCAGTAACAGCGAAGCTGATCAGCGCCTTTGTTTTGGCTACACGGATAGTACAATTCCTCTACATTCTAAATCCAAAATTTCCAGCCTCTATTACCATCTTCTGTGACTGTACAGACTGGTTTGTGTCAGACATGGTCGGAACCCAAATTGTTTGTTTTCTCATGCACAGGCTCAATTAATAGAAAACATGTTTAATGATAGGCTAATGATAAACATGCTGTTGCGTTCATTTTGTTTTTCAAACACACAGTGTAGACCCAACTCAAAATTGTTTCTGACAGTCTTTCAATGAATTTCTCTATGGTACCATTTTCACCCTGTAGATGTGATAGCCTAGCCACCAGGCGTTAAAATGACAAATCTACAAAGGTAAAAATCTTTTTATATAAAATGTACATCATTTGGACATAATATGGGTCTACTCCTTTGTCTCGATTTTAACAATCTAGCCAAGATGTGTACATCAGAAAATATTTGGTGCTAAAAGAAAATTTAGATTTACAAAAAAGGGCAAAAAACTTATTTATCAGACTAGTAGCTAGTCTAGAGATGTGATTTGCATTTAGGAAAAGCTAGGAAAGTTATACTGTAAATCTACAAGGCGGAGATAAATAAAATAGGTGAAAATAGTATAACATTTTCTTGGTGTGTGACTCACAGCAGAGTAAAGATGGTATTCCCTGTTTATCTTGATTAAATAAGTGGACTCTTAATGAACAATAAAACCAAATTCCAGAAATTAAGATAAATTAATTATAAGAAAACTTTTATCTAGAGATATAGGTGTCAGGCCATGTAGAAGTATCACATTACAAGTAACATGACATGCTATTTAAACTACACCCCTCTCCTTCCTTGACACATCATTACTTTTTAAATTCCCTACACCCCCACCCCTCCCATGCACATGGAAGGGAACAATATACTCATAGATGAGCATGTTGGGTGACTGGCACATGTTTTATTGCTTGGCTCTATCTATATCTTTCAAAAGAACTACCCCATTCCTTTGAATTGACATCAGATTCTTATCTAAACCAGCTTATGCAAGAAACAGATTCCAGGAAACAGAAGCGCTTTTGATAAGCCCACAATCTGGTGTGACACAAATCAGCCAGTACAGTCACAGAAGCAGGCTAGAGGCTTAAAATTTTGACTATAAGTAGAAGAGGAATTGTACTATCCAAGTTGCGAAAACAACGGCACTGATCAGCTGTGCAGTTACTGCACAGCTGATCTGTGCCTTTGTTTTCACATTTGCAAAAATCTGGTTTTCTCATGATGTGGCTCAATCCATTCAGAAACAATGGCCTGAAACCAATCATAACAGGTTGATTTGAGCCCCCATCTTGTATGCCATCTCAAAGATGAGTTAAAATAATCTTAATGGTTCTTTATTCCAAAACATTCTGCAAACTGCAAGGTAATAAGAAATCTAGGTTATAAACCTCTTGTTTATCAAATCAATTTGTATATATTTATATTGGAACAAAAACCTATTTATTTGCATATTATGAGAAATATTTGGGCAACCAGGAGTCTACCTGCCTCTCAGCAATCAGTATTACATCACACTATCACTGGTGGCATGTGTTGATAAGAACCAGGCAGGAGTCAGGCTTGTAAGAATGGCCATGATGCCAATAAACTTACTACATTTTTTTTTTTTTTTTTTTGACCAAATAATAAATCCAAGCTTTGGTGGATGGGAATGGAAGGAAATCTATTTTCATGTTACAATCTTGATGTTAGTTTGTCCTAATAGGACCTGCAAAAATTTTGAAAATTGGTGATAACGTTTTATGGCCATAATGAATTTTAAACAGGGATTTCATTGGCAAGGGAGATAATCAATATTCATGTGAATGCATACTTTTCGAAAATTTCGAAAACTGAAACTGATTTCCTATAGTGCATGTTGCTGCACATTTTGCGACAAACTAAATGCTCCATTGTGTCAAGAAAATATTTCATCTACATTTAAATTGTTAAAATATCTGTGAAAAACAATTATCAGACACTAGGAAACACACTTTAGACAGATTCAGAAGCTTTTTGGTTTGAAACACAGTCGGTAATCCCAAGCAAGGCTTGGATCCATCCATGGTCCCATATCATCACGAGAGGATTTCATTTTGGTTTGGTTATGCTTTAACATCCCAGTCAACAATTTTTCAGTCATGTCAGCAAAGTTTTCTACCACAGCTTGTAGTGCATGTACTACAAATGTATGTATCAAACCCATAGCTCCTTGCTCATAAGTGCTGTAGTCACTACCACCAGGCCACCACTCTCAAAGAGAGGATTTAGAAACTAAAAAAAAAAGTAATTTCAACTGCTCATAAATGCTGAAATAGTCAAAATTAGTGGAAAATTCAGGTTCAAAACTCAAAAACTAGTAATTTATCCTGCTCATAAATGTTAAAATGCCAATTGTTGGCATTTCAACATTTATGAGCAGGATAAATTTTAGTCTCAGCCAAGCTGAGCATGGAAAAAGTTTTATAACCTCGGGTCCGGAAACCAGTTATCTCTCCCTGAGCAGAATAAGGGCTCCATTCTGTATACATACATTTGCATGAGTCACAAAATGCAATATCAAACAGCTTGTAGCTACAACACCCAATGTTTTAACCCCCTGGGTCAAGCTCAGGTAAAACAAACCACTTCCAAAAGACTTCAAGGAAATTGAAGATATGGAGTCCATTTTAAAATGGAATTTAAAAAGTCAGACTAAACATAAACAATAAACTAACATACCTATACATGAAAACCAGAAAAGAAAGGAATGTATTGCAATCTAGTTCCAAAGCCTCAGAATACACACTCCCACCTGATAATCTACTGCCAAACTCATTAGTGATACATAGACAGTGATATTTTAGCTTAGGCCAGTATTTTTTAATTTATCGGTTTTCCGTTCCGCCGACCGTAATTTCACGCAAAATGGAAAAAAAATAAAATTGAATTTTTTAATTTTTATTTTTCGGTGACGTTCCGACATTCCGGCCGGCGGTACCTGCTTTTATCATTGTACGCCGCACAGATGCTTACGCCGTCCTTATTAAACAAATGTGCCATTAGACATGCGCAAAGAAATGTAAAATCGATCGATTTCTTTTCTTGGTTTTCATTGGTAGACTGCAATTTTACTTCTGGCTTTTGACCAATCAATTTTTCCGTTACATCTTACACGCTTCCGAAACGAAAGTAGGAAACCACAAGGATAGCTGTTCATCGCACTAAGATGCCAAAGATCGGCTTGAATGACAATGGCCAGGCTAATTTCCGCAATAAATACATGCAATGCCCACATCCACTGTCGAGAATACCGCAGAGCCCCAGAATGACAAGCTACTGTGGCTTCTAAATATGATCACTCAGTGAACCCTCAACTGATCATTGCTCGTCATACTCATAGTCAAACAATATGCCTTGTCAGATTAACCATGGTGAGTTGTTTAATCTTCGCAGTTTGGATCATGGTTTTATCCATGGCCACATTTTTAAGGCATAGACCAAAATTATGGCCCTACCTAAAAAAAATTAAGCATGCCTATTTATCTGAATAGTTGACTGGTGACACGTCAAATGACATTATTTCACCAGGGGGTTCGGATGGGGGAGAAATTAATTCATAGAATGCACGAGGGAAGCGAACTTGGACACACATAATCATCTGACATTTCAGCAGTGGAAAACATAGAGTCAGTGAGGTCATTCCAGTCCATGATAGTCTGGGGTAAGAACCTACATTATAGGCCTCTATGGTAGCTGAAAAGCCATGGAGTGATTATTTGTACAAAGCCTAGTCTTGGGGATAAGGTCATCTGTATGTGTTCTGGCTTTACCCTTCAGACCTTTGTAAAGCAATGTGTCGATTATCCATCCTCCTTTTCTTGAGAGATTCCCAGCCGGCACGGTTCGTACACACACTATGCTTTCTATTAGAAACGTGATCTTTCAGTTTTGAATGCACAAAAGATAATTAACATTAATTGTTCTCATAATACCATAAAGAGGTACTTTAAGAAAATTGCACCTTGGCGAATGCCTGACGATCGATCTTGTTTTTCTTTCTTTCTTTCTTTTTTTTATATGATAAAGGGAAACTGAAAGAAAACTCAACCTTGGCGAATGCCCTGCAAACGATCTTTTTATCAGCGAATTCACCTGCAAATAAACACTTATAAACTGTAACACAATATAGGATATAAGGGTAAAACGGCGCTTTGGCATCGCCACAATTTTTTTTCCGTGATCTTTTTTTTTTTTATTTTATTTTTTATATATATATAAGTGGGTGGGCGAAAATTTGGGATCCAAGGCACCCTCGCATTATATCCAACACCGCATTAATTCAATGTGCTTTATAGCGAGACTGCCCTGTACTATTTAAGATTTCCAATCAGGTATGACACAAAAACGAAAACAATTATTTTAGGTTAAAAGGTTTATTCCGGGTATAACTAAATGCAGTATAAACCATGAAAGACTGAATATTTTAAACACACAGTACTTAGCCAAGAGTTAGTAAACGCTAAATTTCAGAAGATGTTAAACTGGAATGCTGACTTTTTTTTTTTTTTTTTTACCTCCTCCTACCCCAAATTTTTGAAAAAAATCCTGAAAACCAACTTATTAAAAAAAACTGGCCTTACTTTGAAATAAATCTCATCAGAATCAGTAAATCTCTCATATTTTCTGATATAATTCCACCATTAAACTACAAAAATTGAAACTTTTACTAATTCCATCAATGAAAATTGGTAGTAAATCCAGAAAGTTTGGTACACTACATTATCATGTCTATGATGCCACTATCAGATGAAAGAAAACACACCTATTGCTGTATATACTCCACTGTAAGACTATTTGAGCCGCCTCGTGGGAAAACAAACATTGTGGTTTTTGAACAGGTCCAACACAAACCGAGCTGCACAAGCACAGAAAAATGCTAGATGCTTGAAATTTTGGATATAAGTAGAAGAGGGATTATACTATCCATTTAGCGAAAACAAAGGCCAACCGCTTCGCGGTTACTGCAAAGCTGATCTGCGTCTTTGTTTTCGCCTATGCAGATTGTTGGTTTTCCCATGAGGCGGCAACACAAGAAAACCAGCATTTTGCCTATGCGAATACAAAGATGCAGATAAGCTGTGCAGTAACTGCACAGCTGATCAGTGTGTTTGTTTTTGCTACAAAGATAGTACAATCCCTCTCCTTCTCAAATCCCAAATTTCAAGCTTCTAGTCATATATGCCAGTTTGTGTCAGACCTGGTCAGAAATCCCATACAGACAGTTTTCTCAGGCAGTGGCTCAATGCTTGAGCAGCAGCAGCACAAGAAAACCTGACATAAGGCAGTCATAATTAAACACTGTAACTTTTGATGCCAAAAATTGATTAATAATGCACAAAAATGTCTTGGAGCACTCATGAGAAGAACCCTTGTGACGTTTATGAAAGAAACTTTAAGCAAAAAATGAACAAGTAGCCCAAAGGGCAATGATCACTCACCTGAGAGCTAATCCAAATGCTTTGTGTAAGAATTTGCATTGTAACCTAATGTGGGCAATCCCCAACCACAATGATACTTCTAATAAAGTTTGTCATTGCAATTGGTCTGCTGGACACTGAGATATATGTTTGAAAATGCGGAAGGCTCTCCAACAAGCTCACCTTGTGAGCCTTTGGGCTCAGGTGAGCTAAAAGAATAGTGTATGTCCTGTTTCTATGAAGCCTCTGCAGTTTTTATGCACTGAATTAATGAAAACCTGCACATGTTATGTCTACTAAATTAAGTAATTATTTATCTTCTCATAAATGTCATCGGCAAAACATGCTTTAATTTATGTTTCATTGAATTTTCATTTCAAAACAGTCTCATCTGAAATGAGAAAACCTATCTAATGGGTCTCACTAGGAAAGATTCAGTCTAAACATGGAATTTTGGATAGAGAGACTAAGCACTGTGTTGTCAGCACCCTTTAGAAACAGAAATGTGGTGATGCACTGAGAGGATATATTCTATCAGTCTATACCTAATAAAGCAATTTAATAAAAATGTTTTCATGAAATTGACCATTGCCAAGATGCCTGCGTCTAGGCACACAAACCTCTGGCTACAATTATAGCAAAACCAGTCCAAATAGCTTAATGGTTAAAGCATCTGCTTCAGGAGCGCAAGGTCGTGGGTTCAATCCCAGGCCACGTCATACCAAAGACATTAAAGATGGTACCAATGGCTACCTTGCTTGGCGCTCAGCATTCATAGGGCAAGCACTGGCTTCACTTCACCCCAAAAGATAACTTCAATGATGGCAATACAGTAAATATGTCAAGGTGATGGTTGGTGGCGGGCAGTGTAGTTCTATCATTGTGAATATCTTGACGTTACACAGTGATAACTGAGGTGCTCCCAGTGGTTGGAGGATAATACATTCAAAATAATATAAAAACCCCATGAAGACATTAAGCTGAAGCATAAATAGCTTATAGGTAGAATGGTTATGACATGACATTGTCCCTTCTAACTTTACGCATTTGTTCTGATCGCTAGCCTACTAGATATTAACTCACATCCTTGACTAGATTTAGAGCACTGGAAAACAATTCAGGATTGTGTTCTTTTAATTAGTTGAGAAAACATAATTATCACCATTATATTGCAAGCAACAAAAAACACAAACCTGTGGAATACATACATGGTTATGGTGGTTTTAATTTGTTGACCAGACAAGTATATGTCTTTTGCCTATTGTTGTAGTACATGCAGTGCTCCTATCTAGATGGTCCCAGGAAGAAAAGTTTCTCTGAGTGAACTGGCTCAAGTACGTTGTCCCTGATATTCCCCACCTGTGGTCACCTGGTAGTTATTACACAGCAATAACTAGGATATTACCCAGGTAAAAAGGTGGAAGGCAAAATGAGCTATGACAAGAGAAAACCAGTCTTTATCTTCGGGAGTTCCATCCGGGTCCAACACAAACTGGCCTGTAATCACAGAAAAAAGACTGGAAGCTTGAAGTTTTGTATATAAGTAGAGAAGGAATTGTACTATCTGTGTAGTGAAAACAAAGGCGCAGATCAGATCTGCATCTTTTGTTTCCACACAGGCAAAAATCTGGTTTTCTCATGAAGTGGCACAATTATCTCCTCAAATGAACTGTAATAGGAGAAATTCCTGGAAAACAGAGCAAACATAAAACAGTAGAAGACTGTAGGGTAGCAAGAATAAAACAACAGGTTCCAAATATTTGACCAAAAAAGGCCCACAGAAGGTTAAAAGGTACAAGCTTATCTAGATTATTAAGGACCTGCCTATTAATTTCAAGCATTGCTTAAAATGAAACTCATCATCTTCCCTCACCCATTATCCTGAGACAACCAATGCAACTGAGAACAACAAACACTGAAATCAATATAACAGCTGGGAACAACTTGCCATGGATCATTTTGATCTGTGATAAGTTGTTCCCACAGGTATTTCCATGGCTGTAAAGATGCAAATACCTGAGTGGGAACAACTTACCACAGATCAAAGAGATCCAAGAAAAGTTGTTCCCAGACAGGATATTTTTAATGTACTCCTCATTACGAAAGCACGCCCATGCAATATATAGAAAATTTTTTTGGTTGTAAAAATGAAAATTTTCACTAGAAAAAAATTGATATTTTTCTTATTTTTGCTCAAAACATAGATTGTGGGTACACGTTAGAACCGCCTCGGTGCCGAGGCGGTTCTAACGAGTACCCACAATCTATGTTTTGGAGCAAAAATAAGAAAAATAGGTATACCCCTGCATACCCCAGTTTTACTATATAAAAGTGGGGTTTAGGGGGTATTGATTGCACGGAGATGTTTTCCTGATGAATTGTCAAATACAGATTTCATCTGTGTTGGTTGTTCTCAGTTACGATGGGCATAATGTGCATAACAGATATCATTCATAAGCCGGCCGGCAACCACTGGCAAGGTCACACTCAGCTACAAACTTGTGACTTGGAAACATCACTTTTGTAAACAAATCTCTTTCTTGGCTAGTTCAGTATCTTTCTAGCAGATCAGTGGTTTTGCCTTCATCAGGAAATGAAGTGTCCTAATCCTGACATTTATTTTTGCTGACAGTTAAGGTGATTAACAAAAGACTGTCAATAGTAATCAACAGATCTGTATCAGGGCTGTCCAGAGAAGAAGAGTTAGGGATGCTGGTAACAACATTTCATAGACTTAAATGTCCAGTAAAATTTTCATTTGTGGTGTCCAGCAACACAGTGATGCCAACAAATTAGCGCAACAAAGTAGCACAGTGTCTTGAATCAAGTCATTTTGATAAGTTCCAAGAGCTGCCTATGTCACGAGGGGAGATTCAAATGCTACCTGTTGTCGTCTGAGTCATTTGTATACAATATTACACGCAAAAAGCTTGCTGTCATCCGAGTATATCGACAGTAGCATCATGTCTCGGACAACAGCAAAATCACTAGTATCATAATTAGGACTGTCAATCATATACTCGGACGACAACAGGGTTTTGCATGTGATATAAAAGTATCTCGCACAATAGCACAGGTAGCATCATTTGAATCACCCCCATGTTCATCTTCACATGATAATCAAAACTGTAAAATCATTTGTTTGAGTTCAGGCTGACTGCCACACCAGTCAACATTATTTCATGCAGTTATTTCTGACTGGTCCACTACGTCATTGGTACCAAGTATGGCGATAAAATGTCTTGCAAGCAAGACAATTTTATCGCCAATTACTTGGTGCAATCCAGCTAGCTAGCTAGTCCACTGCTTTGCCATTGAGCTTAATATTGTCGGTCTCCTTACAAAATGCCGTACCTGCATTTTGACAACTTTTCAGGAGAAGAGAAAAACGGATTTTCTGAAATGCAGTTTCGGTATTATGCACTGCAGTTTCGGTATTTTGATCACAATTTGGAATTTCATAAAGGGACGTTTTTTTCACTTTCTGAATGGTCAGAAGAGCAGATATCGCTGAGCTACGTACGCCGGAATCTATAAGCATGCCGAAAAACCGAACCTGCGTTTCGTAGCTTTTCAAAAGAAGCAAAAAACGATTTTTCAAAAATGCAGTTTCGGTATTTTTTTGTATCACCACTCGCAGGTTCGGCATTTTATCACATGACATTATTTCCACTTTCTGATTGGCTAGATGACCAGGTATCAGCGCTGTGGGACGCGGGAGTCTGTAAGAAGGCCAAAAAGCCGAAAAATGCAGTTTCGGTATTTTGCAGGTTCGGCATTTTTGTAACGAGACCGACATTATGTGACATTCAGCAAAATTTCATGATTTGGTAAAAAATGCAGAGGCATAGTCCCTACTTCACAGCAAACTCCTGGAAAATAACCACAGACATCTCATACTAATGATATTCTCAATGATATGACCTGCCCAGTGGGAAAACCAACAATCTGCATAGGCGAAAACAAAGAGGCAGATCAGCTTCGCGGTAACCGCGAAGCTGATCAGCGCCTTTGTTTTCGCTACTCGGATAGTACAATTATTCCTCTTCTACTTAAATCTGAAATTTCAAGCTTCTAGCTCTTTTCTGTGCTTGTACACGCCGGTTTGTGTCGGACCTGGTTGGAAACCACATAAATCAAACTCTCTGACCACTTCATCAGAAACATCCCAGAAATGTCAGGAACCAGAGCAATGCAGGCTGCTTTAGTTCCCCCAGTAATATGAGTCACCTAATGAGAAAAACTGCTTTTTTACATATGCGAAAACAAAGGCGCAGATCAGCTGTGCAGTTACTGCACAGCTGATCAGGGCCTTTGTTTTTGCCTCAAAGACAGCACAATCCCTCTTCTTCTTAAATCCAAAATTTCAGGCTTCTACCGGAAGCTTCTGTGACTACAGGCCAGTTTCTGTCAGACATGGTTGGTAACCCTAAGACATGTTTTCTTAAACTGTGACTCAAATATTACTACTGTCATCCTTTTTCATAACTGTCATAATTCTTCCCATCAGGAGGGGATAAATAAATAAAGAAGTCCTCATTAGATTGGGCCAAAGAGGAAGAAAAATGCCCCATAGATCTTACTGGACAGTTCATGTAGGCTGATACTGTAATAATTGTAAGGTCAGAAATATTTGCATGACTTTTGTTTTATGATTTTTCCCTTCAAGAATTATTCTTCACCAGAGAGAACTTGTGCAGTTTTTAAAGCTTTTGGTAAATACATGTATCTAAAATGAGCATTTGGGGTCCAACAGTGATCAGTGTTATATCCAAAACCGTGTTATAATGAAGCGTGTTATAAAGAGGTCCAGGTGTATTAGCGAAAATTTTAATTAAAAATTCTAACAAACATTTCCCAATTCAAAGCACTCCAAATATTATAGACTTAAAAACTATAAGATCAAAAAGTCAGATTATAGCCTTAATTTGGTCATTATTGTAAGGTTTAAGACAGACATCAAGTCACGTCACGGCAAATAGCTAGTCAGAGTCAAATGTCACTGATCCATTCCCAATTAAGGTCTTCAATTTGCTACTAGCTCCTTTTGAATAAGTCCTGTCTGTGTTCCAAACATAGCATACCCGCAGCCTCTTAAGCCTGAGCTACACGAGAGATACAAGATGTATACATCTTGATCTAAACAACTTTTGGTTCATAGACCTTGTGGAACTACATGATAGACCTAGATGTATGGACCTTTGTACTTTCTTCATAACAAATTCGTAACAATTGTTTTAATTCAAGTACACAATTAACAATAAAACGCTCACTTTCATGTGACTTTATTTTCAAAATGTTTCTGAATTTTAGTCAGTGGTGCTTTTTGCCTCGCATCCTTCTTGCAATAATCTACTAAACTTACATCCAAAAGAATGAACTTTTTCTTTCAACTCCTCCAACCCCGCAGCATGCCAAATCTAGTTTTTTTTTGTTTTTTTTTTTTTTTTTTTTTTTTGCAATGCAGTTTTTTCTGTGATGATGTTACGTATTTGTTAACAAACATTAACACACGATCCTTTCACCTCATTGGTCCATTGCCGGTGAGTCATTCAGATAATGAAAAAGATGTATAAGTCAAGGTGTATGGAATAGGACATGTTCTATTCTCACAAAAGGTTCATGAAGCTCCAAAAAGGTCTATGGACCAAGGTTTTAAGGTAGGCTACATGGAAGACCTTTGCTCTATACTCCAAGGTCTATAGAGCAAAGGTCTTCCGTGTAGCCTGCACTTTACTGTAAGTTGAAATTTACATTCCAACCTAAGGATCTATTCCACAAAAACCTCAGACATCTGAAATTCATATGAAAATGTCATGACATCTTTCCAAAAACTCAGGAGGTATACATGTTTATTATATAGGACAATTACGGCAATAATTCTGAGCAATCACCATGTCAAGTAGCCAGTGCCCCCACTGACCCCAAGATCAATATTTCCTCTTTAGTTCCTGCTAATAGCCTCTACAGGCTGGCAGAACCACCATCAAAAACATGCAAAATGCATTCTTGTTCATGCCCCAATGAGCTACCATAACTCAATAATTTGTTGCCAGTGAACCAAACAGATGAATTGAAGGAAATAGAAATTACAGGTCCAGACCAATAACAGGATCCTGAGACTTGGCCAAATAATAAGCAGATCATGCTTTGGATTGCAGCATTTCAACTTAGCAGAACTAGACCAGTTTGTGCCCATGCCCAACAGTCTTTAATTATGCAAAAAATCTCTGCTATTCAGAAGGCTAATTTTAATCAGACTGCAGAGCGAGCGAGTCAGCTATGGTCTTCATTTTCTGCAACTAAAAAGCTGCTTATAAGAAAGACTCTGATATACAAAATGTGATTCTCAGAAAGGCTGGTTTTTCAGATCAAAACAAATGAGCCGCCCCATGGGAAAACCAACAATCTGCATAGGCGAAAACAAAGGCGCAGATCAGCTTCCTTCGCGGTAACCTCTTCTTCTTATATAAATCCGAAATTTCAAGCTTCTAGCTATTTTCTGTGCTTGTACAGGCCGGTTTGTGTTGGACCTGTTCGGAAACCACATTGTTGGTTTTCCCACGAGGCGGCTCAAATTATTAAACTCATCATTTCACTCTTCAAATAAATACATTTGCTGATAAACTAGTTAAAATACTACCAAAGCTGAAATGAAGAGTTTCTATCATTCCTCCCTGGTGTCAAGATTTCCAGGATTTAAAGTCAATGAATATCCCCAAATTGGCTTCCATTACTCATGTTTGCTGAGAGAGAAACAAACAGCAATAATGATGCCGTAATGATAGCTGTCGGCTTATAGGGGGACACAGCCATGTGACAACTCAATTTCGCTCTTATCTCACCATTTCTTATTAAGAAAAATGAGAGATTTGCCGCCTAATCTTGTCATCTAGAAGGCTGGCGACAGTCAGAAGTGATGAAACTGAATTTGTCAGATCTTCAGAGACTGTGAATTATCCAGGAATCAAAACACATCAACATGCTGGGTTTAAAGAGCCTTTTAAGAAAACGTTTTACCCTAAAAGATAATCTATTAAATTGCAAGAAAGCAGCAATATAAGAATTAATAGAAGGCACACAGACTGGTTCAATTAAAAAATGCCTAACCCTGACACCAGGCCGGAAAGAAAGAACAAGAGAAAGGTAGACAGCATAAACCTGTCCAAACTTTATGAAAAAGACTTGGAACTAAAAGGAAGTCTCAACCCCATAACCGGCTTCGAATTTACAATCACATATGGGTCTTACATTTAAACATTAGATCTGCCTAGTGGTAGCAAACATTTATTTCCAGAAAACCACTTTCCAAGGAGAAAACTAAGTCAAAGTAAGATATATTAGCAGTCTGAAACAACTAAAACAAAAATCACCCTCATTCAATAAATTTAATCTAGCAAATGAAATCACTGGGTTCAGTGATTTATATACTTGGAAGTCTTAAAAGCTCCAAGACAACTATAGTAGCTGACAATTTAATGGGATTAAACTGGTCATGGAGGTCTAAAAGATTTATGGAATCCTTATGTTGTGAAGTGAAAGCTTCCATGCATGGTGATGTTGGTAGTAACACACTATATGTCGGTGGCAATGCCACCTTTTTGCTGCTGCTGATGCTGATTGCTGTTGCTGATGTTGCTGCTGCTGCTGCTGCTGATTGTTGTTGCTGTTGTTGTTGCTGCTGTTGTTGTTGCTGTTGTCATTGTTGTTGCTGCTGATGATTGTTGTTGCTGATTGTTGTTGTTGTTGTTGTAGTTGTAGTTGCTGTTGTTATTGCTGCCGCTGATTGTTGTTGGTGGTGGTGTTGTTGTTGCTGTTGTTGTTGCTGCTGATTGTTGTTGTTGTTGCTGATTGTTGTTGTTGTTGTTGCTGCTGCTGTTGTTGTTGCTGTTGTTGCTGATTGTTGTTGTTGTTGCTGACTGTTGTTGTTGCTGATTGTTGTTGTTGTTGCTGCTGCTGATTGTTGTTGTTGCTGCTGCTGCTGATTGTTGTTGTTGCTGCTCTTGATTGTTGTTGCTGCTGTTGCTGATTGTTGTTGTTGCTGCTGCTGCTGATTGTTGTTGTTGCTGCTGCTGATTGTTGCTGTTGCTGCTGCTGATTGTTGTTGTTGCTGTTTGTTGTTGTTGCTGCTGCTGATTGTTGTTGTTGCTGCTGATTGTTGTTAATGCTGTTGTTGTTGCTGCTGCTGATTGTTGTTGTTGCTGCTGATTGTTGTTAATGCTGTTGTTGTTGCTGCTGATTGTTGTTGTTGTTGCTGTTTGTTGTTGTTGCTGCTGCTGTTGTTAATGCTGTTGTTGTTGCTGCTGCTGATTGTTGTTGTTGCTGCTGATTGTTGTTAATGCTGTTGTTGTTGTTGCTGCTGCTGATTTTGTTGTTGCTGCTGATTGTTGTTAATGCTGTTGTTGTTGCTGCTGATTGTTGTTGTTGTTGCTGCTGCTGATTGTTGTTGTTGCTGCTGCTGTTGTTAATGCTGTTGTTGTTGCTGCTGCTGATTTTGTTGTTGCTGCTGATTGTTGTTAATGCTGTTGTTGTTGCTGCTGATTGTTGTTGTTGTTGCTGCTGCTGTTGTTGTTGCTGCTGTTGTTGTTGCTGATTGTTGCTGCTGCTGATTGTTGTTGTTGCTGCTGCTGATTGTTGTTGCTGCTGCTGATGATTGTTGTTGTTGCTGCTGCTGATTTTTGTTGTTGCTGCTGCTGATTGTTGTTGTTGTTGCTGTTGCTGATTGTTGTTGTTGCTGCTGCTGATTGTTGTTGTTGCTGCTGCTGATTGTTGTTGCTGCTGCTGATTGTTGTTGCTGCTGCTGTTGTTGTTGCTGTTGCTGACTGTTGTTGTTGACTGTTGTTGTTGTTGCTGCTGTTGTTGTTGCTGATTGTTGTTGTTGTTGCTGCTGCTGATTGTTGTTGTTGCTGCTGCTGATTGTTGTTGCTGCTGCTGATGATTGTTGTTGTTGCTGCTGCTGATTTTTGTTGTTGCTGCTGCTGATTGTTGTTGTTGTTGCTGTTGCTGATTGTTGTTGTTGCTGCTGCTGATTGTTGTTGTTGCTGCTGCTGATTGTTGTTGCTGCTGCTGATTGTTGTTGCTGCTGCTGTTGTTGTTGCTGTTGCTGACTGTTGTTGTTGATTGTTGTTGTTGTTGTTGATTCTTGTTGTTGTTGCTGCTGCTGATTGTTGTTGTTGCTGCTCTTGATTGTTGTTGCTGCTGCTGATTGTTGTTGTTGCTGCTGCTGATTGTTGTTGTTGCTGCTGCTGTTGTTGTTGCTGCTGCTGATTGTTGTTGTTGCTGTTGTTGTTGTTGCTGTGGCTGTTGTTGCTGCTGTTGTTGTTGCTGTTGTCATTGTTGTTGCTGCTGCTGATTGTTGTTGTTGCTGTTGTTGTTGATGGTGGTGTTTGTGTTTGTAAAATGTTTATTCCTCATGGCCTGTCAAGATTATTTCATTCATATGGAGCCAAGCCAATCATTAGCATGTCACTCAAACCCAGAGCTATCAGATAAAAGTGCACATGCATTTGTTAAGTTGACAACAGTGTTGTCCATGAAGCTTTGATTGATTCGTTCATGATAATTATACATTGCTTTAAAACAAATATCCAATTTACCCTCTCATAGGATTTCTAAATCAAAGATCTTTACAAATTTAGTCCAATATATCTTCCATCAGGTTACACAAAACCAGTAATCAAGTGAGCTGCAAAGCGAGAAAACTGATCATCTTGGGTTCAGACCAGGTCCAACAGAAGAATGCTAGAAGCTTGAAGTTTTAAAGAGAAGTAGAAGATTAAATGTACTATCAGTGTAGCGAAAACAAAGGTGCTGATCAGCTGTGCAGTTACTAGCTGATCTGCGCCTTTGTTTTCGCACATGCAAAATTTTGGTTTTCTCATGCTGTGGCTGAAGGAGGAAATTCAATCCCTGCAACTCTCAGGGGCCATTAGCCAAGATTCTTATATTGACATCAGACTTAACTGACTGGACAATTCTCTAACACTCCAGAGACCTATACCCACAGTCATCCTTTCATACCTTCAGCCCTGGGTCATGTCATAGAAAAATCTGTACAAAGGTGCCAGAACAAGTTTCAAAAGTTTAAAAAGTAATTTTGTTAAAACAAATCAGACCTGACCTATGGCAGTTTTGACTTTCAAGGTCAAGTCAGTGAACCAATATGCAGCCTCATCGGGATCTGCTCTTTTGCTGGACAGAACACAATCAAAATGGCATCAAACCCTACATGGCACTGACATGACACAGTTAAATCTGAAATCCAAGCCAATTGTCATGGAAATCATGTCAGGTCCTGGATAAAGATATTTCCGGATGGCCAGAGATTTTCAATGATGCCATTAGCAGATATTGTTCAAATAAGGTCACAGAATAAAATGTGCCGCATCAGAAGAAAACCGATTTCTTGTATATGCAAAAACAAAGTAACTGCACAGCTGATCAGTGCCTTTGTTTTCGCTACATCGTAACATTCCTTTTCTTTTTAAATCCAAAATTCCAAGCCCTTCTTCTGTGACTGTACATGCCTGTTTGTGTTGGACCCTGAAGACAGGTTATCTCGTGACACGGCTCAAATAATCTCAAATCATCTTCTCTTGTACCCCGTTGATAATTACTCATAGAAGGCTTTTCGATGCAAGCGGTGAAGTTACAAAGTAAACCTGTGGCGGTGAGTTTCTCCAATCTTTTATTTAAAACATTGAACTGTGATCACACCCCTAGATCATCTTTGAATCCTTGGTGTCGTCTTGCATGATTTGAGCCGCGTCGTGAGAAAACCGGAGTTTTGCCAATTCGAAAACAAAGGCGCAGATCAGCTGTGCAATAACTGCACAGCTGATCAGCACCTTCACTTTCCTTACTCCAATAGTACAATTCCTTTTCTACTTCAATCCAAAAATTTCAAGCGACTAGCTTTCTTCTGTGACTGTACAGGCCGGTTTGAGTCGGACCTGGTCGGAAACCCTGAAGACCGGTTTTCTATGTTTTTGTTTGTTTGTTTGAATAGATGCTTAATGTCCCAGTCAACAGCTATGGTCATGTCAGGACGTTGCCTCCATTTTATGGGGCTTGTACCCAACATTAACATGACATAAGTGAAACGCAAAATGTGCTTGAAAACTAACCACCCAAGTAAACCAAAAGCCTTATATGTACGATTGGCTTGACTTGAAACCACTTTTCCTGGGCAGGCTCAGTCTTGCATGATTTATCGTTTCTTGCATGATTTATCGTTGCAAATACATGTATATGTACAGTTGCAAATAACTTTCAACTTCAAAACTGCTGAAGCCACCATTTTTAAAATTGCATGCATCAAACAAGTGATACGGAAAAAAGTATGTAAAACGCTAAAGCAATCAATTCTTAGCATAAAACTTAATACAGCCACGATTTGATCAATTAAGTTCATTACTGATTGAAAACGACATCATTTGAGAGATTACAGGCTTCTGAATGATGCTTCAGAATTCATGTGACACGAGTTTGCATGACAGAGCTCTCTAGAACGGTAATTACAAATTATATGGAACACCGCTAATCAATGGCTGCCATATATGAACACAGGTAAACACTTAATGATACCACATGTCAGGATCAGTCTTACCGAGACAGAATTCTTGGTACGTACACAATCAATAAAAATAAAACATTTTCTGTTATAATTGGATTAATTTTTAAAAGCAGACTGGTCCCACAGCTGAGCAGAATCTGCATTGGTTAATTATTGTAAGATCGGAAATATTTGCAAGAACTTGATTTTCGAGAAATTCATATTTACGAATTTGATGCCTTGTGGATTCAAGGTTCTTGCTAAGAAAAAATCTCTATAAGCCATCAAAACTTCAAGAACACTTGTTTGTGAATTCAAAACCTAGCGAATAATTCGAAAATTGACAATTTGCCAAATAAAAGTCACGCGAAAATTTCCGAATCTACAGTACTTGGTTTTCCTCGTCCAAATGGCATTTGGTAATAAAATTGTAAACATTTGGAAATTTCCCATATCACTGGGTGCTTCCTTCGTCCCGCTGTAAAAAGGTTTTGTTTGAATTTTACGATAGGTCCCGATAGCATTTGGTTTTGTTTGAATCTGGTATCAGTTTTTTTTTCTACAATCAATTCCTAGCATGAAATTAATGTTATTGCCAACTCTGTTAAATCTATGAGATTTACTGTTAATGAAGTAGAAAAAAATCCTGCACCAAAAAGTAAAACAAAACCTTTTTATGTCAAAACCAAGGAAGCACCCAGTGCATAAATGGCCCTGAGGGCAGGGTGCCTCATGCCAAGATATACTGAAACACCGAAATATCCTCAGAGAGAATGTAGCAATTAAGTCCAAAAATTATAAACAACCAAATGCATGCAGTGGGTCACATTGGTCAAGCATGTGAAATCTTGATTACAAAGAATTTTACACTATTCCTTGACATGTAATGTCAAAAGTTGGAGAACTCAATCAAATGATAACAACTATCATTTCTGCCCCTTTTGATCAGTAGTACATGGCAAGTCCAGCATACTTGAACACCATTATAGCAAGAGATTATCTCCTGAAATTACTGTGATCCCTGTCTTTAGAACCCTTTTCTCCATTAAGCGAGCCATGAGGATCATAATTCCCTTCTAGTACTGGCTACACACCATTCCAGGTGCCAAACTGAAAAGACTTGTAAAATCTTCTACCTCATCTATCTAAAGCTACAGAACCTGAGGGACAACCAGACTTGATGGTCAAAAAGTTTCAAATCACAAGTTGTATCACCTGTCAAGTTTCAATAAAGACAAGAGCTAGAGGTTGTAATCTGATGATTAGCTTTGATGTTATAGCATGACATGAAGATGGCGTTCATTATCTACATTGTCACACAATAATAGAGCCTGATTAATGATCTAATGATTCTGTACAACCTTGGTCAATGGTGTTTAGGTCTGTATAGACAATACAATGTCATACCATCAAATCAAACAGCCTTGCTAACTTTTGAATTACAAAAACAGTAAAGGGTTGATTTTTCTGCTAATATTTCAAGAACATTTCCATTTAAACTGTATTATGGAGATTCAGTCAAAAAGCAATGTGGAGGAAGATGTTCTGCAGATACAAAATTATGCGCCACCCTTAGCATGGAATGAAACAGACAGTAAGTAACTGATGCAATCTCCCAAAACGAACATACCATTTGAGTTCAGTCCCCCGTAGACTATACTGCATTTCTCAATTGGGTGAGAACACCTCTAGTTTTACTATAAGTAAAGTTTGCAAGTGTAGAGTGTAAACTCTGTGTCACTGTGACTATTGATTGAAAAATTTACCTCAGTCTTTACTTCTATTTTTATCTGTAGTACTCTAGGTCTATTTATAGTGTACTTGTACTGTCTGCATCAATATTACTCAAAAAGGGTGACAATTAAAGTTCAGTCAGTAAAGTTTCTATTTGAATTGTGACCTCTTAATTCAAGTACATTTGAACACCTGACCCAAAATTGTTGTGGTGTAAATTTTATGAAAAGTATAACCTAATTATTTTATCTAGATTGTAAACTCTCATTACTATTACATCCTTTCAAAACACCATATTTGCCACTTATCGATTAAACTTGACTAGTTAACCTGATGTCATGCACAACTTTATTTATTCAGTTTGGGGACCAGTTTGTGAATCAGTTCAACTGATGATAAGGTGTTGACTGAGACCAGGCAAATCAAATGCAAATCAGTCTATTTGTAGGACTTCAAAGATTGTAATCTTAATTATAGGTTATCCCAGTATGAATGGTTCTATGGATTGTCACAATGTTAACCATTTTTAAACTTGTGACCAAGATAAAAGAATACCTTAAATTTTAGCAAACAATATTAGAGACAGGTGATAACAAATTGCTGGAATCATCAAATAATAACCCCAAACTATAAAACCAATCTTCATTTGTTTTCGCTATGTACAGGAAGTTAATATCCTCTCGTATCAAAATGCAAAATTCCAGGTCTGTAGCCATCTTTGCTTTCCAGCCCAGTCAGAACTCGCAACGTTGGTCAAGTTCTGGATTGAGTAAGCTAGTTAAATTCTAATTTAGTTTTATAAAGATCTTTGATGCGTGTAAATTTGCCATTGAGACGACACACATCTCAGCCATATTTTCCTTTCATTTTAAATGAACAACAGGCTCATAACGATTCATCTTTTCCATTTTGATTGCATGGTATTTTTCCTGCCAGGTAGGTATTTAGATGGTGACGTTATGGAATCCCATCAGGAAAACATGCCCGTGCAATGAATACCCCCTTGAACCCCACTTTTATATAGCAAAACTGGTATATGCGGGGATCTTGATAATCATTCTCTTATTTTTACTCCAAAACATAGAATGTGGGTACTTGTTAGAACCGCCTCGCCCAGGTGGTTCTAACATGTACCCACAATCTATGTATGCAGGGGTATACCTATTTTTCTTATTTTTACTCCAAAACATAGATTGTGGGTACACTTTAGAACCGCCTCGGCGAGGCGGTTTCCTTGTGTACCCACACTCTATGTTTTGGGCAAAAATAAGAAAAATATCAAAAATTTTCTGCTGAAATTTTTTCATTTTTTACAACTTTAAAAATCTCTGTATATTGCATGGGCAAGTTTTCGTAATGCTGCTACGCTACGTTTGTCACCAAACTTCTGCCATCAGGCAGGTTAATCAACATCTCTCGGAGAATGTGATTCAAGTATCTGTCAGCATGGAGACCTCGCATGGCGCGTTGATGTGTCAATATATGAAAAATGTTGTCAAGTTGGTATCCCAGTTGTGCAAAAAATCTTTTGAAGTAGATGTGAAAACCAGAGAAGACAAAGGCCGCACATTCATTCCTATAACCATGAGCACATCTCAGCCTTTTTATTTCCTTTGTCTCCATAAAAGATTAAATTTTGGTTAACATAATCAGATTAATAGAATTAAAAGATTGTACATCTTGATAATCATTCTCATGTAGAATGCATAGCAGTACATTTGTATTGTCTGGGTCTACCAGGTAACGGAAGAGCCACATGACTTATACTACAATGCAAAACCATGCAAATCAAGGTTAATTCAGGACAATTGTTTTTCAAAATTTCATCACAAGGAATTTTGGGTCAATAGATCAAGTGTACTTGAATTCTTAAGCCACCAATTTAAACATCAAACAATTTTCAATTTGGCCCACCAACAGGCTCACTTGTCATCATCCAGTTAAAGGAGATTGTCATGATCAAATAAATTCATTATCTTGTTAAGCAACAGCTTCCTTACATACCATATAGTTAATTTACAATAAATTGATTAAGACCATTCATAAAGTGAATAATGATAAACCTTGCTACTGAATGAACTAAATGCACCATTCACTATAATTATAGGCTAAATCAACACTTTTCCATGTGATAAACAGGGACCAATGACCTTACCTATAAAAAAGTGTGTCATTGGACAATTACCTCAAAATGTCTGAACAAAGGTGCCTTTCAATCACTTTTCCTTTTTATGAAACTTTTACTTAAAAAATTAGGTCATGACATCTAAAAAGTGCTTGATAAGGCCTATATGTATGGATGGTATGACTTGATAAAGAAAGAGCAGCTGTCAAGAACAATGAAGCTGCACAAAGTGGGTCTTTGCAGGCATTTACCTATTTTTTTTTTATTTTGCTCAAAACATAGATTGCGGGTACTCGTTAGAGCCGCCTCACTATATATATACTCCTCAAAAAAATCCGGTCACCCAAAGTGGTAAAAATGGATTTTTTTCGCATTTTGTATATGTTGTTATAAACTTGTTTCATTAAGAAAACTTGCCCATGCAGTATACAGAGATTATTCGAGCTCTAGGAATTGAAGATTTTCAGCTGAAAAAATTTGTTATTTTCCTTATTTTTGCTCAAAACATAGATTGTGGGTACACGTTAGAGCCGCCTCGTCGATGAGGTTCTAACTAGTACCCTTAATCTATGTTTTGAGCAAAAATAAGAAAACAGGTATACCCCTGCAAACCCCAGTTTTTCTGTATGTGGGGTTCAAAGGGGTATACATAATACGGAAATGCTTTTGTGATGGGTGTGCTCATACCCTTAACTATCCTATTCCTAACCCAAAACTGTGATAAATTTTGCTTTTACATCCTATTAGCATGTTATATCATATGGAGATAGAGCATGCTGAAAATGTTACCCGAAGGGCTGTAGGAGCCCTGGATCGAAACCACGCTCCCTGAATACAAAAACGCGGCGAGAAGCTTTACTATTCAACACCATAGAGGCTTCTACACTGTATTTATATCCTGTGGAAGCTAGTCGCTAGCATGGAGTGACCTTCCAGATTCTTCACCCTTTGGTACCCTATTACTACCATAAAACATCTACTTTTTAAACTGAGCATGCGCAATAAGCATATACTGTATGCGAAATGGCTGTTTATTCGCTCGATTTCCTCAAGTATTTCAAATTTAATAGCAATAGAACATATTTTTCGTTTATTTGTTTGTCGGTTGAAACACAATTGGGTGACCGGATTATTTTGAGGAGGAATATATAATTTACTGAAAATTTCCATTTTTTACAACTTGAAAAATCTCTTTATATTGCATGAGCATGTTTTCGGAATAGAAAATTTCAATTAAAACTTTGTGGTGGTCACGATTCAAATTCCCATTGAATGACATAACATTAAGATACACCGATTTCAAAAAGATCAATGTTGAGATATGCAGTCAATGGACATATTTATTTGCCACCTTTAGAAGTTTCCCCTGACTTCAGTGTATTTTAATGTTTACTTGTCTGGCTGGCCAGCCGGTAAAACAAATTAATCATCTTATTCAATTACACCTCAACCTCTTATAACACTATTGCTGGGATCCAAGCCATTTCCAAACCGTGTTATAATGACAGCAAAATGTATAGACATCTAGCAAAAATAGTCCAGTTGTGGTCCAACAATGATCAGTGTTATATCTGAAAACGTGTTGTAACGAATCATGTTATGAAGAGGTCTGGGAGTATATTGTCAAAATAAAATATCAGTTATCAAAAATATTCATTTTAACGGTTGACTCTTCAGGCAACCTGTTTACAAGAAAACGTATCCTGCCTCTTCTAGTTCTAATTCATGAATTTAGTGTCAATTTGAAAGTTATAAACAAAGGTTACTTGACAAGGTTTCAACATTGTACTTATAACAGCAGTTTAATTTACAGCAGTTTAATTAAAGCTCTATGAAATTTTGAAATAACAAACAAAATGATACAAGTAAAGTCTAAAAATAAACAGTTGGAAATACAATATTGGGTATAAAAATAAACCTCTCCTGACTACAGGTGTATTGATTTTGAACAGTACGCATCTAATAATAACTTTATTGGTCCACTGTAGTATAATTTACTGAAGATAAAGCTGTCAATGTTCTTGGTCAATAGATTTTAGCTGTAACAGGAGTATTTCTGGTGTCAGACTATATTATCATCGTGTACCTTGGTAGCTCAGTGATAGAGTGCTCACACAGTAAGCAAGAGACCTTGGGTTCGAGTCCTGGTCAGGCCATGTTGTTTTTCTGCCCCTGTGACATATCCATGGAAACTTCACATTTATGTGCCAAGATCCAAAATTTCATGATTTTGACACATCATCAAGCCATGAGTTCCAAGTTTTCACAGAGCTCTCCAATTTCAGACCACTTTTGGTGGAATATGGCTATAACTCTGTTTAGTCTGTGACTAGACAAGTGTGAGACATATATACTGATCAATGTTCTAAAGATCACAGACAAAAACCTGCAAATCACAGCTTCCCTACATATGAGCCTCACCATGAGAAAACTGGTTTTTGCCTATATATGCAAAAACAAAGACGCAGATCAGCTTTGCTTTCGCTTCAAGAACAGTACAATGCCTATTCTTCTTAAATTTGAAGCTTCTAGCCTTCTTCTGAGACTGTACATTCTGTTTTTTTTTTGTCAAACCTGGTTGGAAACCAGACCGCTTTCACACACATCTGTCTGACTTGGGCAATCCAAGTTATTCTCTAGGATGTCCAAAACTGTCTGAAAATACCATCTAGAAATCATCAGAATTAATATCAAATCAATACAAATTTAACCATACTTTTTTATGACACCAATAATTCTCTAGACCCAATTATATTTCAATTCTTTCTTTTCCCCAAATCATCTAGGCACCCAATACATTGCCTGCTTGGCCCTTTGTGGTGGGACAGTAATGACTGACCAATCTATGCAGCTCGTTACACCTTTGCCGTTACACCTTTGCCGCTGCCCTAATAATATGTCTGCCTAATATTTGAGCTGTTTATGCACCAGTCATTTGTATTCTGCCACCCCCCCCCCCCCCCCCCCCCCCACACACACACACAGGGGAAAGGGGACTTTTAGCGGGGAATTTTACCACAAATCTGTCCTGGCAGTGCCTGGCTTTTAGCAGGGCTTTCAAAATTGGAAAGTTAAAAGCCCTGCTATTCCCCAGCCCTAGGGGTGCCGGGGATACAAATGACTGGTGCATTAAGTGCTTTGTGCAAAACCACCATAGCAGATCAGCTGCATTGTTACAGCACAGTTGATCTATATGCCTCTACAATTGGGAACAATTCTTTCACTTTCGAACCAAAGCAGGTTTTCTCATCATGCTGCTTATTTCTTCTTCTACTGAAGCATTTATTCATACAATCACTTCACCCATTAAATGGGTGATTAACTGAAAGTGAATAATATTAATTCAAAATGAGGAAAACAGAGTCAATATAGGAAACAAACACAAGAAGAAAGCCGGCCAGGTGTTTATTATATCCCAAAATAATCAAAAATGAGCCGCCGCATGGGAAAACCAACAATTTGCATAGGCGAAAACAAAGGCGCAGATCAGCTTTGCAGTCACTGCGAAGCTGATCTGCGTCGCAGAAGCTGATCAGCGCCTTTGTTTTCGCTACACGGATAGTACAATTCCTCTACTTTCTAAATCCAAAATTTCCAGCCTCTAACCATCTTCTGCGACTGTACAGCCCGATTTGTGTCGGACCTGGTCGGAACCCAAATTGTTGGTTTTCTCACACACAGGCTCAAATAATAGAACTCCCTACTTATTGTGTATGTTTAAATAATTTAAATAATGTAATTTCAATCTGAAGGACTTGAAAAGTATTCTTTATAATGAATATTAAATAAATATGAAAGCAAAGCACATGGCCTATTATGTGTGATACTAAGCACACAGAGTGAAAACGCAAATAATCATAGTTCTTAAAACCAGAGCCTCATTAGCATTTAGCATTGAAAATATTCAAGTTCACTTGTACAAACAGACCTGCACATTCATATACATCAACTGATTAATTCACCAAAGTCTTCCAAGTTATGCACTATTCATTTGTAACCACTGCCCCTCACTGGGAAGGGTGGGGATTATGACTTTTCAGCTTTCAGTGCCCTGCTACAAGCTCCACCCCCAGGGGACAAACTGGAGTTTTACTCTTTGCCCTGCCCTTCTCAATAGAAAATCACCCTTGGGTAAGGGTCCTGACATCGAATCCCTGTCATATCCGCTGGACAGTAAAAAATTGCCCCACACTCTAGCCCGGCTATTATCCACCCTTTCCCGTAGGTGGGGGGTGGGGGGGTAGTAACAAATGATTGGCGCATTAGCGGCCAAGAAAATACCAACAACACCCTACAGAAGATGTGATGCACATTTAGGTGATGCCAGGATCAGTATACTTTCAATCAGAAGTTTGTGTTTGGTGCCTTGAAAGTATAATTATAAAGTCTCTCATAATGTCCAAGTGACTTATCTCATGCAGAATATCAGACAAGTAAGCCCATCATGAGAAAACTGACTTTTTACCTCTGCGAAAACAAAGGCGCAGCTGATCAGTGCCTTTGTTTTCACTACACAGATAGCACAATCCCTTTTTTTCCTTTATCCGAAATTCAAGCTTCTAGCTATATACACTACTCCTGTGGCTTTACAGGCTGGTTTGTGCAAGACCTGGTCAGAAACCCCAAAGACCAGTTTTCTTGTGTCATGGCTCAAGTAATTTCCTCCTGATCATCCTCATATCAACCCTTTAGCCTGCTGTGGTCATATTGACCACTATGCTATGATATTGTCTATTCCAATCACATTGACAAACTTAATTTGTTCCACCAACTGAACATGTACAAATAAAACTGTAATGCCAGCTGAATACAATGCACAATAATACATGCCACCACACCAGAAAACCAACAATTTGCATATGCAAAAAACAAATGCATAGCTACTGCACAGCTGATCAGCGCCTTTGTTTTCGCTCCACAGACAATACCATACCTAGGCCTCTTCTTGTTAATTCCAAAATTTCAGGCTCCTAGCCTGCTTCTGTGACTGTACAAGCCGGTTTGTGTCAGATTGGGTCGGAAACCACATTGTTGGTTTTCTCATGACGAAGCTCATTTTAAGACAACCAGCTTGCAGCAAACCCAAGAAGAATTCAAATGTTCAAATCTGTGCAGTCTGGTCAGCATGTGACTATTTCCTCAATATTTAATTAACTTTACGAAATATAGCTCAGTTTGCTTTGATTTTCTTGTTTGATGATCTTTGATATTTGATACTTTAATGTCCCAGTCAAAAAGCTATGGTCCAGTCAGAATGTTGCCTCTATCTTAGGAGATTATTATCCATCATATAGATGTAAGGAAATCTGAAATGGAGCACAAACAGTCCATCTATTTCTCACAGATCAGTTGGAGGAGGTGGGTGGCTGGGTGGGGGAGGGGGTCAATAGCTCAGTTTGCATGTAACATATACTTACATTAAGTTGCTGTGACACCAACCATGCTGACATTCCACTACATACCATGGGGCTGGGAGAGGAATCCTGGAATATACAAAATGTATACTGTAAGAGTCAAAGAGGTTAAAAGCATTTCTCCTCTTAACATACAAAAATGTTTGGGAGCCATGTGGTAGTATTTTACCCAGTAGCATGAGACCAACTTGTCGTCAATGTGTGTCAACTATTTCCTGACATGAGTGAAAATTGTTGAGTTGGATGTTAAACAATATTAAACCAAATCTATATGAGCCGCCTCGTGGGAAAACCAACAATTTGCATATGCGAAAACAAAGACGCAGATCAGCTTCGCGGTGACCGCGAAGCTGATCAGCGCCTTTGTTTTCGCTACTCGGATAGTACAATTCCTCCTCTACTTAACTCCAAAATTTCAAGCTTCTAGCCATCTTCTGTGGCTGTACAGCCCGGTTTGCGTCAGACCTGTTCGGAAACCACATTGTTGGTTTTCCCACGAGGCGGCTTATATAAATGCTTGAGGGGGATAGTAAGCTTGTACAATGTTCACTGTCAACAACAAAACATAGGATTCAGTTTATTATTCATGGCTTTCTCGAACTCTTTGCATAAAAAAGCTTACAAAAACTGATAAAATTAAGAACCTTACCTGAAAATGTTATGATTTTTTTTTCATGAACCAATTTGTTTTCTCCATTTTATTCGTAAAGAAAAAAAACTTTTTTACACAGGGACAAGTTTCACATCAAAAAGTTGTTCTTAAACCACAGTAAGTTGTTATATCTTTTAAGGTTGATTCATAAACACGTACCACATACTTTCAACATCCACATTTTCATTTGTGTCCGCAAATATTCCTTAATCCAATTCAACTCCTTTTGTGATCAAATTTGAAAACATTACAACCCATCGCAATAAATGGTTCATTCAATTTCCCGTTAAGTCCCGCTATGCATGAAAATAGATAAGCTTTCAAGCGAAAGTTCTATACTATAGCTTTTCAAACTTTCAATCCGTTTTTCCAATGTCATCTATTCAACGGCACTTCCTGAATTGGCTTTCATGAAATTTTCCTCTTATTGGACTTTTGCTCCGACTATTTGAGCCATGTCATGAGACAACCAACGACGTGGCTTCCGAACAGGTCCGACTCAAACTGGTCTGTGCAGTTACAGAAGATGGCTAGAAGCTTGAAAGTTTGGATTTAGGAAGAGGAGCAACTGTACTATGTGTGTAGCAAAAACAAAGGCGCTGATCAGCTTTGCAGTTACTGCGAAGCTGATCTGCGCCTTTTTCGCATATGCAAAATGTTTATTTTCTCATGACGAGGCTCATTTGAGTTCAATAGGAGCTAATTGAGCTGGAAACCTGTTCCACTGTTTGTATGAACAAATGGGGAACAAAATGTCACTGGAAATATGTTTGCATACAAAAGAGATACTGCTTCGCAAAACAAATAAAAAACTTAATCCTGCATGGTTATCCATATACGGTAGCATTATATGAAAATTTTGTACACTGCAACACCTTTTCAGTAATGGAGAGAAATCTGGATCCTAGGTTTGTACAGTATCCATCAGATCTTACAATCCATGGCAAAACAATGAAAATGTCTTCAAAACATCCTCAGCAAATAAAAAACAACTAATACCATGAGCCAGCACACAAGAATGAGGTCATTATCTGGTAACAAGAGAAGTCAATCTGATCGGAAACCCTGAAGACAGGCTTTTTCTTGATGTCGCTCTAGTACCTTGAAGACTGTTTACCCAGAAGATCAAAAGCTGGTTTATTTGTTAGTGTCCATCTATTTTCACCTGAGCCAAAACCTACAGCCCTACCAGTCAATTCATCCAGGTAACAAACAGCAGGAGATGTAGGTTTCTTCTCAGCAGGTAAATGAATTTAAGTTGCATCATGAGATAACCTGAATTTTACATTTGCAAAAAACAAAGCCGCAGATCAGCTGTGCACAAACTGCACAGCTGATCAGCGCCTTTGTTTTTGCTACATGGACGGTACTATCCCTCTTCTTCTTAAATCCAAAATTTCAAGCTTCTACTCGTAGCCTGCTTCTGTGATTGTACAGGCTGGTTTGTGATGGACGGAATGAAAACCCAAAGATCGGTTTTCTCATGATGTGGCTTAAATAAAATTAAACCACCAGGTATACTTTTATAATGGGATTTTCACTTTACACCAGGTGGGTGGGTGGCCAACTGTTGTGTAACAGGTGGTAACTTTGCTGACCCTTTGCTTTACAAGGCAATAATTACTTTAATTATATTCTACCAAAATAATTATCATACCACAGTGACGAGTGTAGGACAAAACACCCCACGGACAAAACACCCCACGTCCATTTTGTTATAGGTGGACGAAAACCACCACATGTTTTTTTGAAGGCTGACAAAACACCCCACGCCCAAAAGTATAACGTGGACAAAACACCCCATGCTGATTTTAAAATTAGGACAAAACCCCCCTCATGTTTTTGCAGTGTAGATAAGCAGATGGAAGCAGACAGAAGCATCCTAATGCAAACAACATGCATTTTCTGGTATTAATATGACTTCTTTTTCCTTCTTTCAATTCTATGTAGATGAATGGATATTTTCTTTGATGCCATTCCAATTATCACTTATTAAAACAAATGCATGTATACTGATTGTGTTTGTACATTTTTTAAACTCATAATGTGCTAATTGAGTGCTATTAAGGTAATTGAATTTTTTAATCATTTAATTAATTTTCACAATTAACTCAAACACCTTTATAATCTGTCTGCGCTAAAATGGTTGTTTTTCAATTGAAGTCAAATTGTTAATTGCTTGTTTGTCTGATTAAAATGATTTGAAATATGTTGTGATATTATTTTTGTAACAGCCCATATACACATTAACACAACCAGATCTGTTCATTAAAAAGTTTAAATCTTAAATAAGTTCATATGCAGCTTTCATTAACTAATGTAAAGAAATAATAAAATTTGGCCATGGTTTCATGTCCAAGTCATCAATTTTGTTATGTTATATGGGGAGCTAAAACATAAGACATTCTTATTGAAATCAAATTTGGTTATGGTTTCTTGTCCAAGTCATCAATTTTTAGTCATGTTATATGATTCATATTATCTTGGATAAAGAAACCATAAGATTTGGTTATGCCTAAATTTTACAGCCATCAATTTTCAGTCATGTCATATGGGGAACTAAGAAAAACATGAGGGGGGTTTTGTCCTAATTTTGAAATCTGCATGGGGTGTTTTGTCCACGTTATACTTTTGGGCGTGGGGTGTTTTGTCAGCCTTCAAAAAAACATGTGGTGGTTTTCGTCCACCTATAACAAAATGGATGTGGGGGGTTATGTCCGTGGGGTGTTTTGTCCGTATACCCACAGTGACAATGCTACTGAATTTTTTCTCATGTGTGGGCTGCAAAAAAAAAAAAAAAAAAAAAAAAAAAAAACAATGGAGGTGTGGGCTGCCAAAAAAAAAAACAAACAAAAAAACAAAAAAAAAAAACCTACAAGTTAACCCTTATAATGTATTGTGGGTTCTTCCTGAGCATGCTCAGCTAGATCTGACCTTCCACACTGGTTAACCAGTACTCCAGTGATCTGCCAGTCTGTAATTTATGTTACGTCTACACTGGGCCACGTTCTCACCCCGTCCTTACCACGTTCTAAAAATTCAAGAACGTGACGAGGACGGGGTCAAAATGAAACAATTTCGGATTTCTAAGTTCCCACTACGTCCTTACTACGTCCCCGCCACGTCCTTATTACGTCCGCACCACGTCCTTACTACGTCCTTCAAGTTTCCACTACGTCCTCAATACGCGCTCACCAAGTTCATCCCGTTTCCACTACGTCCTTGCTACGTCCTCACAAAGACCAAGCAGTTCATACCACGCGCGAACTACGTTTCCAGCACGTTCTAACTGTAAATATATTAATTCGCATTCTGTATATTTTGTTAAAAACTTGTTTGGTGTGCTCATACCCTTTCCTACCTTATTCCCAGCCCAAAACTGTGATTAGTTTTGTTTTACGTCCTATTAACATGTTACGTTATATGGAGATAGAGCATGCTGGAAATTTTATCCTAAGGGCTTTAGGGGCCCTGGATCGAAACTTCGACCCCTGAATACAAAAAAGCGACGAGAAGCTTTACTATTAGACACGACAGAGGCTTCTACATTGTGTTTTGAGGAAGCTAGCATGGGCTAGTCGCTAGAATGGAGTGACCTTCCAGATTCCTCACCCTTTTTGTACCCAATAACTCCCATATAACATTTACTTTTTTCAACTGCGCATGCGCAATAGGCATATGGCTGTTAATACATTCGACTTTGTCAAGTATTTCAAATTACTAGCAATGGAGCACATTTTTCGTTTATTTGTTGGGTGGTTGCAACACAATTTTTTTGAGGAGGAGTATATAAAAGCGAAAGCAATTGCTTGAGGGTACGGGACAATTAAAACAAAATTAATAAAACGTGGAGGACGTAGTTCGAACCTGGTGTGAACGTGATAAGAACCTACTAAGGACGTGTTAGGAACCGCTAGGACGTGATAAGAACGCAGTGCAGTCTTCTAGGACGCGGTAAGGACGTACAAGAAGCGTGGTATGGTCTTGTCGAGAACTTGATGGACGTAGCGAGGACGCAGCGAGGACGCAGCGAGGACGTAGTAGAAGCGTAGCGAGGTCTTGATGGTCTGCAACAAATTTGCATCGCGTCCACGAAGACCGCACTACGTTTGCGCCACGTTCTTTCTACGTCCTACAAGTTCCTACTACGTCCTTACCACGTCCTTACTACGTCCTTACTGCGTTCTAATTCCACCCCGTCCTCGCCACGTTTCTTTTGAGCATGTTCAAAATTTGACCAAGACCTCCGCGTCCATCAAGACCTCGCTACGTCCTTACTACGTTCCTACCACGTCCTACAAGACCGTACCACGTCCTCACTACGTCCTTAATTTTTTTAGGACGTAGTAAGGACGTAGTGAGAACGTGGTCCGGTGTAGACGTAACATTAGGAAGCAAAAGCAGCCCATCTACCATATTTGTTCTAATTAGCACACATGCTCCAAAAACCTGAAAATCATTTGCATAAGCGCACACTGTTCGACTATCAAAATGTCATTTTATACAAATTATAGACATTAATATTGTAATGTATTAAAGCATTAAAACTTAACTTTAGATGATTAAACACTATTTTGCAACTATTGGTACACTTAAATGGCATCATCATTGATATTTTTGACATGGTAATTTCAGCATTTTATGCGTTGTTTTTGTTCCTAGTGTGTGCTTATTAGCACGATATTTTGTTAACTTTAATCTGAAAAGTTAAGCGCATTGTGTGCTACTTAGCACAAATATAGTATTTTGACTTTTTTTCCCCCCACATTAATTTCTCACAGCCTGATGGGCAGGGGCAAGCATTTTTCCTTTGACACCTTGTGACAAAATAGTTGCCATATTTTGATACAGTAATTTCTGTATAATATTTCACACTGATTTGAGAGAATAATAATCCAAATAAGATTTATTCCACTATTTTTTGCCACATGAGCCATGTCATGAGAACACCAGATTTTTGCCCATGCAAAAACAAAGGCGCAGATCAGCTGTGCAGTGACTGCACAGCTTGCACAGCTGATCAGCGCGTTTGTTTTAGCTACTCAGATAGTACAATTCCTCCTCTACTTATACCCAAAATTTCAAGATTCTAGCTTTCTTCTGTTACTGTACAGACTTGTTTGTGTCAGACCTGGTTGGAATCCCCGAAGACAGCTTTTCTCGTGTCGTGGCTCACACAGAAGACAACAATTTGCTTTCTAATAGGCATACTTTTTTTCCAACACCACCCTAAGCAATACAAAATTATAGTAAATTCTCTACTATATGAATAAGGCATAATTTTCTTTTGTCAAAAATAGTGATAATAGTATACAATTTTGTTGATATCCCAAATAAGCATAATTCCAAATCAGCCAAGGGAGCCATAACATGAGAAAACAAGTTCTTGTTTACGTCTATGCCGATTAATAAGACACAGTTCAGCCAGCGCAATATGACTAGCAAGTTCCTTAGAACACAATATAATACGTCTACTATACATCTATTTCTTGCTAGTTTGTTGAAGGCTGGCTAAAATGTATGGCTTCAGTCCAGCACAAGTACAGGCTATTCTTCTTGCGAGGCTCTGTCGAGGAATCCCAACTGACCACCATGGGGGTAAATTACTGTCTCATTCAGTCACAATTAGCACTGTTTAAAAGCCTTATCTTTGAATAAGCGGAGTATTCCAATTCTTTGCATGTACAAGAGATAGTTTGACAAGAAACTTTTTAGTTTCAAATCAATTAGGGACCTCAGATTTGATTACCTTGTCATTATTTTAATTAGTTTTTCGTGATAATTGATTTTTGGTTGAATTCTGTAAATTTATGGACCGATGAGCAATTTGGCAAAAAACTTGTCATAAAAATATGAAATGAAATTTGCCCACAGCAATTTTGTAGCAACAATGGCAGTAATAAAATATGATTCAATATAATTTTCTTGCAATTGTTCCCCAACAAAAAGCATTCTTTCACAAAATAATCAGAATGTCACAATGAATGAAAAATATGACAGAAATGATTTTCATATTTCCCATCAAGAATCTCTTGAAAGATTTTTATTGCACCATCTTAAGATTACTCAGTCTTTACAAATGGATCTTGTAACAAAAGTTCATGTACAAAAACAGGAATTCCGAACATGAAAATCTGTCAGAACATGGAGATCTTATTAACAATTGGAGAGAAATACATAATGCCTAGCTTACTCAAGCAACCTGCTTAAGTGGCTGAGGGACAAAACTTTGTGCAACATTAAAAGTATCTGGATTTGCTTATTTTATCGATCTAAACTTTTAAGACTCGAAAAATATTTTTTACTCACACAGTTCCCCAAACTCTGCACAGAACTAGCTTACACTTCTTAAAGCACTTATTTGCCTGAGTATGATAGCTGTCTGACTGATAATGATAATTGTTGTTTTATTGCCTTTTATTGCTGTTTCTTTATTCCTGAACCAGAACTACAATGGAATTCATTTACAGCTCATGAAAACCATAGAAATCTTTCAGTATCTACCAAAGCAACTCTTCGTTTTAAACCCAATGGTCCTTGTTTGTTTGTTTATGTGGTTTAACGTCCAGGTCAACACTGACTACTTCTTCTGTATTAACTGGTTCAACTGTGAGTTATGAACCAGTCATTTTAACCACTGCCCACCCCCTCCCCTCCCCCCCACACACACACCTACGGGGAATGGTGGGGGAAAGCCGGGCTAAAAGTCGGGGCAATTACTTTTCGAGTGTCCCCGCAGTGCAGGGTAAATGACGGGGGTTTGACATTAGGATCCTTACAGCAGGGAGATTTTCTATTGCTAAGAGCAGGGCAAAGAGCAAAGTTTTGACCTCCAATTCGCCCCCTGGGAGTGGGGCTTATAGCAGGGCAATGAAAGCTGAAACGTTATAATCCCCGCCCTTCCCCGTAGGTGGGGGAGCAGTGGTTACAAATGACTGGTGCATTAATATATCTTGAACAAGATACAACCAGGCACCATCTGGGCACTAAAACCTGGGCTCTTGTATTTCTCCTTCCTTCCACAAATAAACAAATACAGCTCATTATTTTCAGACTAAATACTGACCAATATGCAGCACAAATCTGGAGGCAATTTTGTAAAGAAAATTTCTTTTCATTAACTAGTTTTTCAGTGAAGCACCCTTGTCCCCCCTAATGACAATCTCTAACCCTCATTAGTCCGTGGTAAGTTCATCTGAATCAACTGAGCCGCACCATGAGAAAACCTTATTTCTTATTTTTGCCTAGACGAAAAAAAAAAAGGCGCAGATCAGCTGTGCAGTAACTGCACAGCAGTTACCTGATCAGCACCTTTGTTTTCGCTACAAGGATAGTAGAATTCCTCTTCTTCGTAAATCCGAAATTTCAAGCTTCTAGCCATCTTCTGTGGCCGCACAGATGGGTTTGTGTCAGAATTGGTCGGAAATTCCGAAGACCAGGCTTCTTGTGTTCCGGCTCAATTAGAGATGGCAAGACACAAAGAATTATATATTGATGTAGCAACTGCACGGCAAGCCTTTGGATGCCTTGTGGGTGACAATGACATTTGAGTTCACTGGGCAAAAAAGTGTTTTGTTGTTTTCTCAGTCAAAACTAGTACTGGATCCGCAGATAATCCGAAGTCTTCAATGGCCATGGTGTTCAAAAGAATTGTATAGCAATAGCTCATCTAGAAATGAACCGCCTCGTGGGAAAACCAACAATATGGTTTCCGAACAGGTCAGACATATATCAGGCTGTACAGTCACAGAAGCAGGCTGGAAGCTTAATTTCTGATTTAAAAAGAAGAGGAAGTGTACTATCCATGTAGCGAAAACAAAGGCGATGATCAGCTTCACGGTTACCGCTAAGCTGATCTGTGTCTTTGTTTTCGCATATGCAGATTGTTGATTTTCCCATGAGGCGGCTCAAATGTAGGCCAAGTATCCAACTGGAAAAGAACCAGAGAACCAATAGTCCTGTAAACGCTCACCTGAGATCTGGGATACATACAAATACACTTGATTGACTATTATGGTCATATACATGTATATTCCCCCATGGTAGGGACAGATGAACCCCTGGAGTCAATTTTATTTTCAGAATCATAAATATTCTGTCCATTTGCCCATTTCCTGGAAGTTTTTTTCACTTCAATGATATTTTAAGTTTAATGCATAATTATGGGACCTAAGCTAACCTTGCCTTTAAATAGGTCAAGGTCATCATAGGATCATAATTTATGTACACATGGTAGTACTCCAGTTCCCAATGTTACATGTCGTTTTGTTGAAACTGGTTCATTGATTCCCGAGATAAAGATTTTTGAAGGGTTTTTACCATGTAGGGACATGGTGGCCATCTTGGTCATGTATAAACACATTGGTTCCCCTTTCCTATAGATTCATGTTTAAGTTTGGCTTTGATTGGCCAAGGGGTTTCAGAAAAGATCTTTGAGAATTGTGGACAATGGACTGACAGATAACGGACAACAACTGCGGACAGATGATGGACGGACAGATGCCTGCCTATCCTATAAAATCACCTGTGAGCCTTCAACTCAAGTGAGCCAAAAACTATTGTTTCTCATTTATGAAAAAATCAGATTCATGGTTTTCTATCTCAAACATTTAAAAATGATAATGGTACAAACCCATGACCTACCATTTCTGATGGGGACACTCTCACCTGTGTTAAAGGAATTTCTCTTTATTCAGTAGGCTAAATATTTCAGTGCTAATTTTATGTTTCAATTAAAAATTGGGAATTTGTAAAACCTCACCACATGGCTTATTATGCCTATCAGACTTCATCAAAACAAATCAATCATATATTTAATAACCTCTAAGTAGGTTTAAGTTGAGGTTTTTAAGATGAATGACAAAAACAAATTAATAATCATATTTTAACATCTACCTTGAAGGTTTTGTTTTCACTTCATTTCTCCTGAAATTTGTATAAAACTCTACAAAGTATCTTCACCACCAAAATGCTTATTTCATTATTTTTACATTAAAATTTATGCAACATCATTTATGACACAAAATATTGCCAGTCACTTCATTGCACATATTGAAGCATTTGAAAGGTAGATGAAAGATCTTTTTGGGTAATTAATTCAAATGCAATAAAATTTAGTAACTGTAACAGTTGCTCTAAAGTGCACATTTATTTTACCATTTACGCACAAAATGTTCTTGAAACAGTGAACTAGGAGAGATGGCCACAGAAATGAGCCACTTCATAGGAAAACCGACAATGTGGTTTCCGAACAGGTTTGACACAAACCGAGCTGCACAGGCACAGAAGATGGCTGGAGGCTGGAAATTTGGATTTAGAAAGTAGAGGAATTGTACTATCTGTGTAGCGAAAACAAAGGCGCTGATCAGCTTCGCAGTTACGGCACAGCTGATCTGCGGCTTTGTTTTCACATATGCCATTAGAGAAAACCAATCAATTCCCATTTCTGATCTGCGCCTTTGGTTTCGCATATTCAGATTCTTGGTTTTCTCATGAAGCTGCTCAAATATTTCCATGCCAAGACTAAGAAATGACATCCCCAATGGTCTCATATGTTCTATGACACAATTCAATTGGATTATTAATCTGGCCAAACAATCAAAGAAAAGATGAGAAAAGTGACTCTTATTCTGTCCAGTCTAATTCAAGAAAAATTACAAGTTAATCGAACAAGTTTCAATTTTCACCTCTTCAGCCTTAAGTGCCCTCAGAGTGGTCGTTTTCTGTATCCCAGAACGGCCATTAGACAAAACCAATCAATTCCTATTTGAAGTTTCGGAGTTTCCGCCCAGGTTGGAAATTTCGGATTTAGAAAGATGAGACATTGTACTATCTGTGAAGCGAAAACAAAGGCCCTGATCAGCTGTGCAGTTACGGCACAGCTGATCTGCGGCTTTGTTTTCACATATGCCATTAGAGAAAACCAATCAATTCCCATTTCTCATTCGTAAATGCTCCTTTTGCGGAGTAAAGAGACAAAACAATCGGATATTGGACGGAATTATCAGAGAGATTCTTACAATCTACAGACCAAATGAAAATTATAAGAAATGGGTCGGCGCATGACAGTATGGTTCTTATGACATTTGCAATTGGTAAAGCCAAAAGCAAGTCTGTCCTTCCCTGAAGCCCATTCTTACTAAGCTTGCATGCTCTTTTTAGCAAAGAATCTTAGGGGATTCCAAAAATCAGGAATCTCGACATACCAAATGACTAAAAACGTAATTGAAGACTAAAAAAGGATGAAAAAAGTCTCACAATCTTGCGAGGCACAGCAAATCCTTATTTTTTCAGCTCCGCAAAAAACACATCTAAGTTAATGTAGACAGGCTCATAAAGAACAATATTGTCGGAAACAAATAAGACCCAAATGGAAAACGTACAGAGAAAATCATTTTTGGTGATTTTGACTGCACTGGGTAAAGGCAACCACAAGAAAAAAAATATGTTTTGCCAACTTGATCGAAACTTGACAGCTAACAATGGGGTTACAATAATCTCAATGCTCAAATTGAATATTGTGTGTGTTGCAGGTGTGGTTACGTTCCCTTACAGAATTGCAGCATATGCTGGAATGCAGTATATGCTGATATCATACTGCATCCATACTGTTTTCATACTTCTTATTTGCCCTATATCTGCCGCACAGTTGCAGTATATATACTGAATTGCAGCGTACGTTGGAAGTATGCTGGTATTTGTATACGCTGTTGTCATGCTTCTTTGCAGCATACGCTGGAATCATACTGCTTGATGCACTCTGCATTCATACTGCACTGCCTAAGATCCATGCTGCTTTCACGCTGCTTAAACTTAGCAAAATATGATCAATTTAGGTATATGCTGTGTATACGCTGATTTCATACTGCACAGAAGCATACGCTGTACAGAAGTGTATGCTGCAATCATGCTGCTAACTTAGTAGTCTACACATATTGATTTATTGATGATGTCATAGTTTCAATTGCATTATGGGTAAAATGGCTGTCAGAAGTGGAGGGAAAGGGCTGGAGTCGATAAGACAGGATTTTGGCCTCAAAATTCGTGAAAAAATTATTGAATCATATTTCTGTGAGTTATACTCACACATATAGTACAACGTACCGTGTTTCTAGAAATGACGTCAGAACGTCCGAAAAAGCACGTGACCACGCTATGGCGACGTCACTAAGCAAGATGGTCGCGTCATTTTCCTCAATTTTCAGCTATTTTCAAATGTTCATGTCGAAAATTAAGTACCGCACCACCCCTCGACCAAAATGAGATTTCGCATAATAAAAGAATAACGTCTGAACTTCTTATCACCAAAGTTTTGTTTTGGTCGAGGGGTGGTGCGGTATCTAAAATTAGTAAAAACGACATCGGCTTTCATGCAAAAAGACATAGAGCGTCCTTGACAACGCTACGGAAACGTAAGAAAACAATTGTGCAACGTGATAAATTTTGCTAGTAAAGTACTGTTACTTCTTTGTATGAGTGATTTTCTATCTATGCTGATCTTTTTAGCTCCTAATTGTTCTTTTTAATCTAATTAAGATCAAATCTATGCCTATTATTATCGTAGCCTACTATAGCCTATACCCATGCGCTTAGTGCAAATGTCAGCGGGCGCAGGTGTTTGACTGTGTTTGACTAACCACAATTGTCTTAGTCGGTTATAGAAAGGGAAACGTATACATCAATAATTAAATTTGCTATAAAAGGGCTACAAGTTACACGTTCTTTTTATTTGAGCATCTCTCACGGCGTTTCCAACAAATGACGTCACGTAGAAAAAACACGCATGCGCTGTGCTTGACGTCACGTCGCACTTGCTCGAATCAATTAAAATTATTTCGCAAACTAATAATTTAGTCTGTTCTGTAGCCCTGTGTCGTTTTCCACGTACGGCGGTCCTTATTGCCATCAGAGTGGTAAAAGCCGTTGATGAATCATTTGACCATCTCATCTCGGGTTCGAGCTCAGTGTGTGGGGGGACACGTGAAACAAGCAAAGCTCTACTTACGGGTGTGCCGGTATTTAACAGTAATAAAAGCCGGCTCATCTCATACGATGAAACATATGAGGATAATCAAACTGAATAAAACAAAGCGGCAGCCCCCGTGGCCGAGCGGTTAAGAGCGCTGTCTCTTTATCATTCGATCATCTCACAGGTTCGAGCCCCGCACTGGCCACATGTGAGACAAGCCGTTCTGCTTGCAGATGCGCCAGTGTTCTCCCGTTTTCGTCCCACCTACTGATTGACCCGTCTCATATGAGCCGAAATAACCTTGAAAAGGACGTAAAACTTCAAATAAAAGAAAGAAAGAAAGAAAAATAAAGTAAATAAACAAAACATGGTGATGCACCCCGTTTTATCTTTCTATGTGACGCTTTCCGTTGGGTGGTCGGATTATGGGAATATGGGCCCCGCCAACTGGGGCCTAGGAGCAATTGATGGAGTGATTGTGCCTCCAGGCAAAGCTTCTAATCTCCTGAACGACCATCTGATTACTGGTTTACTGCTTATGTCTGGTTCTGCCCAGGAAGTCAAACGCATCCATACATATAAGCCTTATTGGCTTTGTTGGGTGGTTATATTTATGAAGCATATTTTGAGTGTCATGTCATCCTAATATTGGGTAAATGTCTCATAAAAGGGGGTTATCGTCCCGACATGACCATTGCTGTTGACTGAGACGTAAAGCATCACTTCAAACAAACAAACGAACAAAGCTTTCGCTTGGTTTTAGTATACTGATAGCGCATTGTTTTGTCTAGAATGAAACGTAAGAACAGACGACACAGAGATTATACAATGAAATTTACAATCCCGGCGGGTACGTACATCACAGAAATGTTATAACGACAGAATGACTGGCAAAGAGTCCAAGTAAAAATCTGAAAACGCATTCAATGTGTAATTATGTACGGCTGTGTTTTTAAAACAGAAAATGTTTTCGTTTACATGGTTATAGAATTTAAATATTTTCATCTTCATGATTGAATCATTTATGCATTTTATCATATTTATGAACTTAGAGCATTGATTAAGATATTTCATCTAAAAGAAAACAATCATTAATAGTTTAAAGACTTAGATTTTCAAGGGAAGCAACTAATAGAACACGCCCACAAACTCATCACTGTCGGTAAACTGTTCCGCGTGCAAATGTTTGCTGAAGCTGAAGTAGGCATATCCAGCTATCTTTTATATGGTCTCATATACAAACCACAAAATGTTGGCAGATCTCTTAGTCAATCTCATTCATTAAAGCAAAACGTGGACAGAGTGAGGCGACAAAAACTGACTTTTTCCTAAAAATATTTGATTTGGTTTGTCGTACAGCGTCAAGATGGTCATGTTGCCCGAATCCCGAACTATAAAACGCAACCCCGCTCCCCAGTGGCCAACAAAAAAGTACATGTATTAACAAACAAACTCAGAATAACATATATGCCTACATGTACATGTATACAACTCAATATCAAAATTATTCATGTACATGCACATTCCCGTGTCAAATATACGAACACCAATAAAAAAGATTCTCGTGAAAAACGTGTGTTCAGATTTGTTTTCCTTTCCTTAGTTTGTTTATTTCATTGCATGCTTATAATGGTCATGTGACGCTGCCTCCATTTTATGGGACTTTTACCCAAAATTTGAATGCCATGACATCCAAAATGTACTTTAAATATACATGTAACCACCAAAGTAAACCACTAAGGTTTATATGTATGGCTGGTTGACTTGAAACCACTTTTCCTGGGCAGGCTTAGACCTGTGCTGATCTGCGGCGTACGAGCTTTGCCCTGCACCTATTTCGTTATGGCCCATATTCCCACCGATCGCCATTCTTTCTTTCTTTCTTTCTTTCTTTCTTTCTTTCTTTCTTTCTTTCTTTCTTTCCTTTGTTTCTTTCAGTTTAGATATTCATTTATTTATTTATTTATTCTAAAACGCGCTGGGAAGGTCGGTGGGAGGGATATTGGCCGCCGCAAATCGGGGCCTTAAGAAATAAATGGGTAAAACTAAAAAGTCTTATTAAGTGGAGGGGGCGTCCCCCGACATGACCATAATTGTTGACTGGGAAGTAAAGCATCGATTCATAAAAAAAGCAGGGAAAATCTTTGCCTCGGCGTTAAAGTGTTTGACTTGCTCCATACTCCTATACGTCACTTTTATGATAATGCGGTACCAGTGAAGTTTAAACCTACACATGTACATGTTATGACATACACACAATTTCACCTCTTTAATACGATAAACGATAAAAGGCAATGACCAGGAAATTGTACAATAATCGTGAATCTTTCGACGTAGACTTGCGTTTAATTACGAAAAATAGTTTTTGATTGTTAGATTTATTGCTATACGTCGCAAACAACAGCTATGGACATGTCGGGACGTTAAACCCCTGTCACACCAGGGTGGCGTCCTTGCGGCGTTCTACAAAAATGCAGAACGCCAAGGTGAACGCCGTGAGAACTCCATGGACGCCGTAGCAACGCGGTGGGAACTCCATCGAACGCCATGGGAAATCCTAGAACGCCAAGGGTCGGCGTTTCTTTTGGACATGCTCAAAACAAACGCCATCACTCGGCGTTCTAATAAGAGCGCCGTGGGGACGCCGTGAGGACGCCGTGGCAACGCAGTGAGAACTTCATCAACGCGGCGGGAACTCCGCCGGCGCGCCGTGAGATCGTAGTGCAAACGCCGTGGTAGCCCATGGCGTTTCCACGGAGTTTCCACGGCGTCCATGGAGTTCTCAAGGCGTTTCAAATGAGTGAGACTTTGTTTCTGTTTAGCCTACAAGCCGTCAGAGCAGCGCTAGAACGCCGTGGAAGCGCGGTGCGAACGCCGTGTAAGTGCGGTGCGAACGCCAAGAGCGCCGTGCAAACGCAGTGAAAACGTCGTGCAAGCTCCATGGTAAGCCACATAGAACTCCGCAGAACGCAGTAGGAACGCCTTGGACGCGACGAGGACGCCGTGAGGACGCCATGAGGACGCCATGGCTTGCTTTTTTCACAAACAAAATCATTCTTTCTTGGAGTTCTCGTGGCGTTCTGGAAAAATTAAGAAAATTTAAGAACGCCACGCAAACACCTGGTATGACAGGGGCTTTAGCTGTTGAAAGGGACGTTAAACAATAAATCAAACAAACTAAGCTCCTCCAAAAGGTGACCAATAAACATTCATGTTATATGTGCAATATTATGTGAAGTTCCAAGTAGTTACTTTGCAAGTAGGTGTCATTGTTGACTTCACCAGCCATCATTTCAGTTTTCTATAGGGAATGTTTGGCGATACCTATCTTACAATATTTCAATATAACACTCAGTTGCCATGGTAACCACAATTAAAACATGACTCTCATCAAAATCTTGTGGCTCTGCAACTATGGCATTGTTATTTATCCTTCTAAACTGTAAACATAAGTTAGCACCACGCTTATTTTCGCATTGAAAACATTAATCTTTGCTAAGGCATGTCACGCGTTGCTATGTGACTTTTTTATGGATAAAAAAAGACGTGCGTGAGGGCCATTCCTAATCTTAATGCATACTTCATCTGCTTTATAACATGCAATGGCAATTTATGTTTCGCATTGCTACTAAAACCTTAGAAATGACGTATCAACCTACCAAAACTTCGAATCATTGTAAAACACGTTGCTATGGTAACCGACAATGAAACGAATTAAAAACACCATGTTTTGACACATTACATAACCATTACTATAAAAAGGATAGATACTGAGTAATTTAAAGTTCAAGTCCATTAATAAATTAACCCATTTCTTATTTTCGTCATAATTGTGGTTATTTTTCATGTTGCTAAGGAATGCTACGTGTTGCTATGACACCATTGTTTTGGAACAGTGACTCTCATGGAGGTCATTTTCATTCTTAATGTAGTCTTTATCTGCTTTAGAACGTTTTATGACAAAATATGTTTTTTTTTCTGTCCTAGCACATGAGCGACACATGTCTTATCGCTTCAAAACAGTAATCTTCGAAATATGCGCGTTGCCATGGTAACCAGCCATGCAACGAATTAAAAACACCATTTTTGTAATTGACAAATCTAGTACTATCAAAACTTGTAACATCAGCCATTTTGAAGATGAGGCCAAAAAAGGCGTCTATAGACCCCAGCCCTTTGAAAGCTGTTTTACAAATGCAAATTTAAAGAAAAACGGGCTGGAAAGAATCAAAGAAAATTAGCAGAAGTTGTGAGTGCATTTAGAAGCACATTTTCATAGCTTTTAGGGTAAGCCACTGTTTGACTTGCACTTGTATAAAGCAAAAATGAAGCTGTGACATATATTTGCAGACGACAACCAATCTCAGTTTTTTTTTGTTTTGTTTTTTAATTTTCAAGTATGCATTTGCATGCTGAAAAGCCTTGTTATAAACATGAGTGATTTTTATATCAAACTTGAATGCATGTAAGATTTATCATGTTTTTCCTCTAGTTTTTCATGTTTACAACTTTTCAGTGTATCAACTGAAATGGGTGGGGTAACATGGCAGGCATGTCGAAAAAAGTGGTATGATTTCCAGCAAGAAAGCAGTATGATTTCAGTATGACTTCAGTACATATGCTGCATTGCAGCATGAATGCAGCATGAAACCAGCATATATGCTGCATTGCAGCATGGAAGCAGCATACAAGTCTGAGAGGTTTGTAATTATTTTAGTCATGCTGCAATGCAGCGTGGTTCCAGCATGATATCAGTATGATTGCAGCATGAAAGTGGTTTATTAAATTAGCATAATTGATGCAGTATGTTTCCAGTATGATTGCAGTATGGTAACCATACTGCAATGCAGCATGATTCCAGCATGAAGCCAGCGTAATTTGCATAATTGAAACACGCTGCTGTGCAGTATGATTCCAGCATGATTGCAGTATATGGCTATACTATATATATGGCTATACTATACAAGACCACGCTGCAATGCAGTATGATTGCAGCATGAAAGCAGCTTAATTAGCATAACAGAAACACACTGCAATCATACTTCTTCCATTTAAATCACCATAGTACTTTTTTGCAGTATGATCGCAGCGTACACTACAATCATGCTAGGATCATGCTGCAAAACTATGCTGTATTTATACTGGATTCATGCTGGAACTGCGCTGTAATTCCGTAAGGGGTCCCACTCAACAATTTTTCTTTTCACACATGTCAGGACGAAGCTTACCGCTTCCATTAGTATTAAACCCTTTTTGTACATGGTGTTCCTTAGTGAAAGTGTCATAATGCTCAATGGCAAAGCTCAGCACAAGTAGGTTTAAAACCCTGGTTAATTCTCAAAGTGCAATATTCTCCCCACTTTGCACTTTTCAACTAAATAGATTATGATCCTAATTGCAGACATCCTGCCTTGTTTAGACAGTTCTAGAGAACAGAATGATTTCCGCACTGACAACTTTACCAAGCACATGCACCACACCCTGTCTGTTTAGTCATTGCCTACCCATCAATAAAAGTTGTGATTAATAAAACTCCACAGGTTCCAGTCTAAAATACAGACCAGAGGACCAATGGTCCTGTAAACGCTCACCTGAGATCAGCTGCATATACCAATAAACATGTTTGAATATTATGGTATTTAACTCCAGTGCAGGGGCAGATGAAGCCCTTAGGCCATTTTCTTTTTTCAGAATCTTCAATATTCTGTCCATTTGCCAATTTCCTGTTGGCTTTTTCCTTCAAATGACATTTTAACAGTTTTCCCAATTCAGATGCATAGGCAACCCATGTTGACCTTGCCATAAACTTGGTCAAGGTCATCACAGGGTCATAATTTATATATACATTGGAGTACTTTAGCCATCAATGCCTCACGCCAAGTTTCCTTGAAATCAGTCTATTGGTTTCAGAGAAGATGATTTTTGATGGGCTTTTACCATATATGGGCATGGCGGCCATCTTTGTCATGTGACCTAGATTATTTATATACACATTGATTCCCCCATTCTATAGATGCTTCACATAAAATTTGGCTTTGTTTGGCCAAGCGGTTTCAGAGGAGAAGGCGTTTGAATATTATGGAAATTTACATGTATATTGCCCCTGAGTGGGGGCACATGAGACCCTGGGGTCCAATTTTTTTCAGAATCATTAATGTCCAGTCCTACTGCTCATTTCCTGCAAGACTTTCACTTTAAATGACATTTTAAAAGTTTTCCCCATTCAAATGCATTGGCGACCTATGTTGACCTTCCTGTGAAATAGGTCAAGGTCATCAGAGGGTCATGATTTATATATACATTGTAGTGCTTGAGCCATCGATGCTTCGTGCCAAGTTTCGTTGAAATCTGTCAACCGGTACTGGAGAAGAAGATTTTTGAAGGGTTTTTACCATATATGGGCATGGCGGCCATCTTGGTCATGTGACCTGGATTATTTATATACACATTGGTTCCCCCTTCCCATAGATGCTTCATGTAAAATTTGGCTTTGATTGGCCAAGCGGTTTCAGAGGAGAAGATGTTTGAATATTATGATAATATACATGTATATTGCCCCGGGGTGGGGGCGGATGAGCCCCTGGTGCCCAATTTTTTTCAGAATCATTAATATTCAGTCCTACTGCTCATTTTCTGCAAGATTTTTCCTTTAAATGACAATTTAACAATTTTTCCCATTCAAATGCAAAGGCGACCTATGTTGACCTTGCCGTAAAATAGGTCAAGGTCACCGCAAGGTCATGATTTATATACACATTGTAGTGCTTGAGTCATCGATGCTTCATGCCAAGTTTGGTTGAAATCGGTCCAGTGGTTCCGGAGAAGAAGATTTTTGAAGGGTTTTTACCATATATGGGCATGGCGGCCATCTTGGTCATGTGACCTGGATTATTTATATACACATTGGTTCCCCCTTCCTATAGATGCTTCATGTAAAATTTGGCTTTGATTGGCCAAGCTGTTTCAGAGGAGAAGATCTTTGAAAATGGTGGACGACGGACGACGGACGGACGGACGGACGACGGAGCATGGGTATACTATAAGCTCACCTTGTGAGCCTGACGGCTCAGGTGAGCTAAAAACTTAGGAAGTCAGGAATGCCTATATACAAAATATTTCCGCATATAATTAAGACTGGCCATTGCAATGAGATAGGAAATGTACAAACACACAAAGCATGACTTTTCATAATGTGGCATACATATTCTCAGAAAAAAAATGAACAAAGGTTAATGATAAGAATCATCTTTCCCAGGTGTCAAAACTACCTGTTCTAAAGAAAATCATTCAACAAAAATATATATTTAAGGTGGAAAAGTACACATATGCAAAGGATAACTCTCACTGCTTTAGACCAAGCCAGGAAGCAAACAGGCAAGGGGCTGGGTTGGTTGAAGTTCTATAAAATGGGTGCACTGTTTACCATTCACTGGACATAGAAAAGCAACAAATCAAGCAAGTAAATGGAAACTTCATAATCAGAGATGCATACTCAGGTATAAGATGCAGGCATAAATTCTTGTAATTTTTGCACACCATCAAAATATGAATCATCATATGAGCCATCTCGTGGGAAAACCAACAATGTGGTTTCCGAACAGGTCTGACACAAACTGACCTGTACAGTCACAGAAGCAGGCTAGAAGCTTGAAATTTTGGAGTTAAGTAGAGGAGGAATTGTACTATCCGAGTAGCGAAAACAAAGGCGCTGATCAGCTTCGCGGTTACCGCGAAGCTGATCTGCGCCTTTGTTTTCGCCTATGCAGATTGTTGGTTTTCCCATGGGGCGGCTCATATTTTAAGTTATAATGAAGAAGCTATTATAATAATAACCACCAACTGTTTAAGAAATTATTGTAGGTATGTTACATTTAGGTATAAGCTTATACCTGCCTTCAAAACGCATCAAGTTTTGAGAGAAAAACTACATGTACTCATACCATTAAAATAAATATGTCTCAGGCCTCGATCCATTCAATGCACAGGCCACACTGTTTTAAAATGAGCCGCCAAATGGTAAAACCAACAATCTGCATAGGCGAAAACAAAGGCCCAGATCAGCTTCGCAGTAACTGCAAAGCTGATCAGCGCCTTTGTTTTCGCTACACGGATAGTACAATCCCTCTACTTTCTAAATCCAAAATCACATGTATCATTACGAAAACATGCCCATGCAATATACAGAGATTTTTTAAGTTGTTATGATTTAAAATTTTCAGTAGATTTTTTAAAATATTTTTCTTATTTTTGCTCAAAACATAGATTGCGGGTACACGTTAGAACCGCCTCACCCGCGAGTACCCACAATCTATGTTTTGGAACAAAAATAAGAAAAATAGGTGTACCCCTGCATACCTCAGTTTTGCTACATAAAAGTGGGGTTCAAGGGGGTATACATTACACAGACATGTTTTCGTGATGTCATCTTTTAGCCTAGATGAATTGCGAAAATCAAATAATTATCGTTAATTGCATTATATACACAGAAAAAATGTAGTCTCATTGTGAAGACATTTTTGAAAAGTCAAAGACAAAGATAAATCGTCTGAAGATGTTTTGGACCATATTTAGTGATTATTTAGGTCAGGTCTATCACAAACAGACCAGTACAGAGCTTAGAGCAATGTTAGCCAGTATCTGCTGTCTGAATGTTCAATTAAATCATGGAATAACACTCTCAACAGCTGAAGACATTGAAAGACTTATGAAAATGAACTTGCTGTGTCTATACTTACACCAGATAATAAAAAGACATCTTGCTCACAAGTTAAGCCTTTACAAAAAGCTTGCGCTCTCACAGCACTCATAATTTTCAGTGCAAGACCATCTGTATCCCTGTGGAGGATGCCAAAGTTCAAAATAACTCGGGCCACAACACAATTAATTTTTAACCCAGATATGCTAAGCAAGTGATATTAAGCAATGCATAGGTATAGGACTTTTGTGACCCTTTTGGAACACCATAATCAGCATCTTGCAGTATTGTAAATTTGGAAATGTTCACGAGAACTTAATTTTCGCTAATATTCACTTATTTGTCACCCCGTGAAAATTAAGTTCTCACTAATAAATCTATAGAATACACTAGTACTCGCTGGTGAATTCAAGTACTCAATCATAATTTGGAACATGAAAATTCTTGAAATAAAAGTAACACAAAAATTCCCAAACTTTGCTCTTCAGTTTACCACTGCAAGAGTGCAATCTGACTCTATGATTTCTGTGGTGCCCAGTGGGACTATGGCTAACTAACAGACACTATCAATAACCTTGTGACACAACTGGGATTGGACATCTAGACCAAGGTAATTAACCCATATTTGATGAATGGATTTTCCCATCATTATCATTTGGATGAGTCCACTTGCATTTTTAGGGGTGTTAGGAGTGATTTTTAATTTTTATCTCATTTTTCGATGACAAATTCCACCAAGCAAACAGAATAGCCCCAGATGGGACGCCGCATTCTGCGGCGTCACATCTGGGGCTATTCTGTTTGCCTATGTCCCATAAAAGGGACGCCAGGCTTAAATGAGTTGAAGCAAAAAGTCATGAGAGCAAACCAGAATAACGAAAAAATACTAGAAAAAACTTTTTGAAAGCTATTCAAGTTTTCAGTACCTCACTGGAGAGTCTGACAAAACCAGAGACATTTCCCTACAGTAGCAGTTAATTAGATTTTGACAATAAGAAAATCCTCCTTCTCTGGGCAATATGAGCCTCTTCATGAGAAAACTGGCTTATCGCCTGTGCTAAAACAAAGGCGCAAATCAGCTGTGCAGTAACTGCACAGCTGATCCTGATCAGCACCTTTGTTTTCGCTTCATGGATAGTACAATACCCCATCTTCTGAAATTCATAATTTCAAGCTTCCAGCATTTTTCTGTGACTGTACATGCCGGTTCATGTGGGACTTGGTCGGAAACCCCGAAGAGCAGTATTCTCGCATTGTGACTCAATAAGAAAGTCCCCCAGTCCTCTGGGCAATATCATAGCTTCAGATTGAATTAGAATCATCACATTGGGGAGAATCAGAGCAAATTAGATCTATAAGGACCTCATATAAATCAATCAATTGTCCTAGACCAATCTGCCAATAAAACTCACAGAAATAAACGAGGGACATCATGAGGAAACTTGTATTTTTCTAATGCCAAAACAAATGCGGGTTGGTGCTGCACAGCAGATCATTGCTTTTGATGTTCATGCTCAATACCCCTAGCAACAATCCTATTCACCTTCTTCCTATTTTCGAAACTTCAAGTTTCTAGTCATATTTTGGGGTTATACAGTGATTCTTGAAAAAATCGTACAATTATAAATTGAAAAAATCTGAAAAATCACCTTTAATGTTGTCAGTCCGTAATGCATTATTCCTACTGCAGAGAGCTTCACGATTTCAGAAAAAAAATATTACCCACACCAATTTGGTAGAAAAAAAGTTACTGTGGACCAAAGTTTATCAAAAAAAACGGCCGTTACGGAGGATAGAAATAAGCATTAATTTGAAATTTCCTCCATTTTGACATTCATATCATACATTAATAATGTGAAATAAAACCGTATTTCAAAATGGTGATGTGCAGACGAATTTTACACGGCCATGCTGAATTTTCGGGTACGTATTTGCAAAGTGCGACGTTGGAAACACAATCGATTTTTTTGACCGAAATGTTGAAAACAATCGACCCTGTTCGCGTTTCTTGTATTTATAAGGTAAACATGGGGACTGATCACAAACATGCTGAAAACGGTACATGGGTGTCAGGGAAATGAACTTGTATGACTGCATTTGGGATTGGATATATTCTAAGCATCGAATTATATATTCTCTGCAAGCACCATTTTCGTTACGGAGGATAGTGCAAGTTAACCAGTCATGGTGCACACCATTAATAACAGTTCTTCCTATTGATGTTGTACTAACAGAGTTAAAATACTACTTATTCTAATCCATAATGACATTTTCAGATGTTTAAGTCGTTTTAAGGCGATGCCTTCAGGGTTATAATAAAATGACGAACATCAAAATGATACAAACGATAGTGAAACTTCTTAAACCTGAAACTAAACAAGAATTAAATTCAAAACAAACGGTTTCGAACATCTAAAGAGAGTTTTTGCAGCAAAGCAACTTCGCCGACCTTCTACTTTTGTCTGTTATTCTATAAAGGCATTTTATAGATTCCGTTACGGAGGATAGAATATCCGTTACGGAGGATAGAATATCTAGTCTGAACTCTATAATGCACTTATGTAAACCAGTCATCTTAATTAGTCTCGCCTTCAAAGTTTGACAAGAATGTAACAGCATGTTTTGAGCAAAAATAAAAAAAAATATATTAAAAAAATCAACTGAAAATTTTCGGGGTTTTTTTACAGCTGAAAAAATTGCTGTTCATTGCATGGGCGTGTTTCGTAATGTACAGTAATGCACCAGTCCTTTGTAACCCCAGCCCCCTCCCCGGGGCAGAGCGGGGGATAGCCGTTTTGACCAAAGCTTAGTCCCGGCAGTGCGGGGGAGTTATCTGGGGTTTGCATTATTGTCAAAGAGGGCAGTGAAATGTTATATACGGTAGAGAACAACAGAGAAAATATTATTAGCCGTTGTTTTACCAACCAGCTGTCCCAACAGAGCGGGGGTTTTAGCGGGGATTTGCTGGACCAAAAGTCAAAGTCCCCGCTATTCCCCGGGGGCGGGGGCCGTGGTTACAAATGACTAGTCCATAAAAGTGGGATTAACTTATTTTTGCTCTAAAACATAGAGTGTGGGTACGCGCATCCACGATATATGTTATGCACAAAAATAAAAAAAATAATAATTTATGAGAATTTTCAGACGAAAAAAAAATGCACTGTATGTTGCACTGGCGTGTTTTCGTAATAATGTCACCGCTGCCTGGTTGGAGACTCGCTCTGGTCGTATGCTGAAGTTCTGAGGTTATTTTAATATGATAATATCTCGAGTTTTTTTTTTTTTTTTTTTTTTTTTTTTTTTTCTTTCATTTTTTCATCTCGGGGTACTACCGCTTTCGCCTTACCGGAGTTATTAGTCTCTCTATAAGTGAAAAAAGAACTTGAAACGAATGTTACGTTCATACATGTAATAATATTTTGTTTGTGTTGAGGCCCAGTCAACAATTTTTCAGTCATGTCGGGACGGAGCCACTGCTTCCTGGGTTTAACCAGTACTATGGGAAGTACATGTGCCTTGCTCAAGGACACAACACAGTGCCGCCGGTGAGGATCGAACCCACGACCTCTGGCGCTGAAATCCGACGCTCTACCACTGCGCCACCATGCTTCTCCTACATGTAATGATAATTATCATTATCAATGACAATGATTTTCAATGCAGTTTCAACAAGTATCAACTGTGACGATCGTTTTGTGAGTAAGTAGTTCTATACCAATTAACTGAAATTCATAATTTTCCATGCGGTTTTATCGAGTACCCACAATCTGTTTTGGAGCAGAACAGAAAAATAAAACGTATTTAACTATATCCATGTAGGCCTACACCCCAGTTTTGTATCATGTAAGGCGTGGCATTAATTGAGCCGCGTCATTGACATAGACATAACCCGATTTTTGCGCCTGCAAACACAAAGACACAGATCAGCTGCAGTAAACTGTGCAGCTGATTTGCACCAATGTTTTTCCTACACGGATAGTACAATCCCTAGGCCTCTTATTATTTTTTTAGATACGAAGTCCCCAGCTATCTTCTTGCTGAACAGGCTGGTTTTTATCGAAACTGGTTTAATTCTCGCGGCTCAATTACAAGTGCGTGTTTCCAAGCGTATTATGATTTTTGGGGGAGAACAAACAATGTATGGTAATAAGCAAACTTAGCCACTTTGGATGATAAATACGAAAAATACTGGTCAGAAGAAGAAGATGAAGAAGAAGAGAAGAAGAAGAAGAAGAAGAAGAAGAAACAAAAACTCGATCTATATCTGACAATGAAGTTATTGAATGGTTTGTATATAGTGTGGCAAAATTGTGTTGGCTGATTGAAAATATCAGTGTCTGTTGCATATTCCACTATCCTCCGTAACGGGATAATGTACGATTCCTGGTGCCTTTTCCAGCTACCTTATGATTTATCTCTTTGAGGATAGTCAAGTCTCTGCCAAAGTCACAGAGGTTTGAATGTTTACATCCTATATTAATTGTAAATGGATTTCCAATGCATGTGGCGTGAAGAACGACTTTTTCTATCCTCCGTAACGGATAAATATACGGGGGTATAACTAAACTTTAACACCGGAAACAGCACAAATGTGTATGTTTATTTTTTTTAACATGCCAAGTGTTAACAAAGTACAGAAAATCGATAAAAACTGGCCGCTACATTATAAATTACATGCCGAGACTAAAATATCGGAAAATCGTTCACCTTGTAGCTTCTATAAGTTTGACAAAAAAGTTTCGCACAGACGACGAATTTCGGTGTCAATGTCTTGTTGTTGCTTCGGAAAAGTGTTTAAAACACTCAACTGTGAAAATTATTGTTATATTTCCCAGTACGGCCGGGTTGAAATTTTCGTTACGGAGGATAGTCGTTACGGAGGATAGTGGACCAGTGATAAAACTATATTTTCTGAATAGGTTGAGTGCTCTTGCTTAATAATTATCGTTTTTATTTATGATGTCACTACTAATAATCCACAAACTAACGGGTATATGCAAGTCAGACGGACTGTAACAAAATAAAGTGCCGTAACGGAGGATAGACCTTGAAGAGTGACAAAATAATTCTTTGCATTGACATGTCATACTAAGATGTTTGTAATTCAGACGCATATGTTCGACCTTAATTAGTCCAACATAACACTCTGGTGATCTATTAAGCCTATTATAACAACAACAAATACTTGGAGTTTGTTTTTAGACTTGTATGGAAAATCGTTACGGTAGGATAGTCTTATTTTGGCGACAAGGTATTTTTTTATTTTGTGTTTTCATATGTAAAAGTCTTGGTTAAAGAAACCTTGCATTAAACTTACCATCATATTGCTTCAACATCGGAACCAACTTATCCTTTGTTGTCAAACATACGAACGTAAGGTGCGATGCTTTCTATGCCTTAATTAGCTGGCGACAGCGCAAAATGACGCATCTCTGTCTCTTACGGTCAACCATAGACACCAATAAGCATTTTGCACACATGAGCGAATTTACAGACTTTTTGTATATTCAATAAGGTATCGAAATATCATTTTTTGTACACGGATTTTCGTGCATCGAAGGTGCCTGGTCGAGTTGAAACATTGGCGACAGGGTATTTTCATAATTGTACGATTTTTTCAAGAATCACTGTATAACAACCCTATTGCTGAGAATATAAGGACAGGGTTTGTCATGCTGTCAATCAAATTGAAATTGACAGATTTCTCCATTTACTGATGTGCTGACACAGATTTGTCTAAATTTTACCAATCACTTGAAATTCAGTTTGCATGACACATTCACCCCCATCACATGCATACCCATTTGATAATGGAGAGAAAAGGAAAAGTTTTATGAACAGAAGTACATGTACAGAATGTTGAAATGAAAAAGGTCAACTGTACATCAGGCAGCCCTTTCCCATGAGGCACTGAGGGAAAAAAAGACTACAACAGAGGAAACTGTTTGAAAACCTTTGTGAAGCCTTATCTATCATTTTGTTTTCTCTACAAATCACAGCACTATTTAGACTGTATACCTGAGCAACCCAAATTGTGGCTGACCAAGCTCAAACACCAACATCCACTGTATGAGGACAGACTTTCACACGCCGGATGCATCAGGAAAACACATCCCTGAAATGCATACCCCCTCAAACCCCACTTTTATATAGCAAAACTTGGGTATGCAGGGGTATACCTATCCCTCTTATTTTTGCTCCAAAACATAGATTGTGGGTACTCGTTAGAACCGCCTCGGCGAGGGGGTTCTAACGTGTACCCACAATTTATGTTTTGAGCAAAAATAAGAAAAATATCAACATTTTTCTACCGAAAATTTTCAATTTTTACAACTTTGGAAAAACCTGTATATCACATGGGCAAGTTTTCGTTATGACAGAGGACAGACTTTCACATGTCGGATGTGATTTGTATCCTGTCAGTCAGGACAAGCCGCCAGGCACCAGTCATTGTTGTGTTTGTCACCCTACCCTGTACAATGTCAGTCACACCATTGCTGCTTGTCACTGAAACCCAGGGGTTTGGTTTTAACAGCATTTTTGTCACCCTATAGCTAGCCTGTACAATGTCATTCATACCATTGCTGCACACACTGAAACCAAAAGGTTTTCCTACAAACTTGATGTTCCCAAATCAAATATAAGCATTGCTCTGTGAAACCTACCTTTGCAAACCCAGTCATGTTAAAACTGCAAACTATTACTTATTTAATTAAAAAGATTTATTTATTTATTTATTTATTTATTTATTTTTCATGCTGCAGCTAAAATTAAAGACATGCACTTCATTTTAAGATAACTTCAAGGATCAGGAATTTCATTTGTTTTTGTTGATATTCAACATCTCCATCAACGATTTTTCAGTCATGTCTGAATGCAGCCACAACTTCCTGGGTTCCTAATCATACTATGGAGAGCTTTGTGGAATCGTCAAGCTCAATGACAAAACATGGCAACAGTCTAAAATTCTACTTACTACTGAACCACTGCTCTACTGTTCTTTTTTTTTTTTTTTTTTTTTTTTTTTTTTCAATTATTGAACCTTAAAACATTTTACTCTGATCTATCACCTGTTGATAAGCTGTGTACAATAAAACATTTCAAAATCTTGCAAATTTAATCAAGAACATTTCATGAACATTTGTATTTGACATTTGTGAAATTTTATTTGATTTATTATTTAATTATGTAACTGAGTCAACCCCACTAAAAGCCAGTAAAAGGTGTTTATTACAATTTGATGAAGCATTTCCTTTTTTTTTTTCTTTTTAATTTGAGATATGACATGAGAAACTAATGTTTTTGCATATGTAAAATGTAAATTGCAAAATCCCAAAATCCGAAATATCAATCAAGACTTTTGTTTTTAAATTGTTTTTGGTAGTAGCATAACAGGTAACTTAACATACATGTATTTCTCCTTAACATAGACAGAGTCCGTATTTTGGCTTTCCGGCTTAATGCCAACCTCTACTTGCTTGCAGGTCGAAAATACACTGCAACAAAGTAAGAATTGCTTGCCAAAGCACCTTTTTTTCATGACAATGGTACAAAGTTTGGTTTCTCTTGATTGGGTTAAATCATCAGGAAAACATGTCCGTGAAATGTATACCCCCTCATACCCCACTTTTATATAGCAAAATTGGGGTATGTAGGGGTATACCTATTTTTCTTATTTTTGCTCCAAAACATAGATTGTGGGTACTCGTTAGAACCGCCTCAGCGAGGCGGTTCTAACGTGTACCCACAATCTATATTTTGAGCAAAAATAAGAAAAATATCCAAATTTTCATACTGAAATTTTCCATTTTTACAGCTGAAAAAATATCTATTTATTACATGGGCATGTTTTCATAATGTTGTAGATCTGTAGATATGATCAAAAAGTTTATATTTGAATCCTTTTAAGTTTAAAGTTTCTTTTTATTTTCCATTCAACTACTTTTTGGATTAATGATGAATTTCTTGTAAAACACCTTAAAACATTGCTATATTGTTAATTATTGTATTAATCTAATATTTATACAACATGCAATTTGACATTAAGACAAACGAAAAACACCGAATTAATAAACCAAACTATTATATCTTGTATCATAATATGACAGCAAACAAAAAACATGATATTTCTATGACATAAACATGCCATTTCCATAGAGAAAACTGACAGCTTAAACTATTGTATGGATTTTAACAATTTCCTGTCATCTTTAATATGAAATAATAAATTAATGTAAAAAAAAAAAATCAAACTACAATATAATAATCTGAAGCATCAGTCACTGTTCTGCTTTAAAAAGATATCTGCAGTGGCTATAGTTCTGGTTAAGGTGGACTCAGGAAAGGAATCACTTATACTTGTTAATTATGTCTAGGAACAGGTTCGTAAATCTAAACCTGTTGAGCCTTCAGGTGTTGCCTGGACGAAAACTAACCACCTTAGACTTGGTCAGGCTTACCCTGAATGGTTAGGTAGTGGTTTCCCTATTCTATTCTATCTATAATGTGACTGAACCTTGACTTAACTTAATGTTGGGCAAAAAACAGTAAGAATGGCACATAAAAATAATTTTCATTAGACCAACTTGACAAACAACCCCACAAGTTTTTGTCACATTTTCCCTCAATTTAATTATATTTACTGCACAAAACCTAACAGCATGATACCAGTTAAGTGTAACTTTTAGAACACCCCAACAATACAGTGGGATGACACCCATTTATTGGCTCAAAAACTTAATTTGAAGTTACCAATTAAGTGTGAAAATAGTTATATTATTAGGCTAAGTAATGGTCCTAAGTTTTTGGACTGAACAATTGCCAGAACAGCGTGCAGATCCAGATAAGAGTGCAAGGAGCAGTGAGGTTTCAGTCTAGTGTGTTTGCCATTCCAACAGTTTCATTTCTCTATATATTAATAAAGACCAGGACCCAGATGTTCAAAGCATCGTTAGCTTAACGATATCGTTAAGACATAAATTTGTTAAGCAAATATCAGCTAAAGTAACATATATACTATTATTTTTTGTTGAAAAAATGTGAGAATCCTTTGCAGTGCAAAGGATTCTCACATTTTTTCAACAAAAAATGACAGTGTATTTGTAATATTAATGTTTGAAATTTTAACGAAACGTTAACTAACAACGTCGTTAATTTTGAACAACTGGCCCCTGTTTGTCTCTGAATGATGATAGGGTCAGTACAACCAAAGTTTTCAGTGTCCAAAACTTTGGACTTACACAGTAGCCCAAGGAGACATTGGTAGATTTTGAGAATGCAGTTTCATAATGGGAGAAATTTTGATATAATGTGGGAGAGATTCTCAATGACTCAAGCCAGGAAGTGTGGATACCCACAGTGACAATGCAAGATTAGACCTGAGAAAATTAGAATTTAATAAGAGGTTGGGGAAACCACATTGAAATCTACAGTGAAACTTCTCAGTTGTAATACAAAAGTATTGTGAAAACCACAATTTGAAATTGCCACATTTTAGGCTTCTTGGTGCCCTCTGTTACAATCTTGTTACCCAAATGCATCACCCCCTCAGTGACTCTGACCACCTTGTATCCTGCTTCATACAGGAAAGCTGAACGTTACATGTAACAGCATCCAACCAACAGCTATCATTATAATGAAAATCATGTAAGCAAACAGAGTAGACCGGGTCACAAATAGCAAACCTGAGGACTAATAGTGATAACAGATGCACACTTAAAAATGGAGTTAAAATTTCAAAATTCCATAATTCTGTCAAAATTTGATGGAAAGTCCTCAGAAGTTAATCAAGTGATCTTCTCCATCCCAAACGGTACACCAAATATGAACGCTCTAGCTAAAATACTTTTTGAGATATCTTGCACACAAGATTTTCAAATTTTGTTTCCAAAGGAACATAACTCAAAAAGGGGGCATAACTCAGACATGAAAAAAAAATATGGGTCAACTATTTTCTCATGAGGAATCTGTAAATGAAATTTCAAAACCCTAGCATTCACGGGTTAAAAATTTCAAATTTCACCGAAAAGTAGAAAAATCATTCAAAATTCTGTAATTTTGTCAAAATATGAGGTGACATTCTCAAAAGTTAATCAGGTGATCTACTCCTTAGCCAAAATTAGTTAACCAAATATGAAGGCTATAGCTTAAATACTTTTTGAGATATCTTGCACACAAGATTTTCAAATTTTGTTTTCAAAGGGACACAACTCAGAAAAGAGGCATAACTTGGACATGACAAAAAATACGGGTCAACTATTTTTTCATGAGGAATCCGTATATGAAATTTCAAAACCCTAGCATTCACCATTTAAAAGTTTCAAATTTCACTAAAAAGTGGAAAAATAATCAAAAATTCAAAATTCCCTAATTTTGTCAAAATTTGAGGTAAAGTTCTCAAAAGTTAATCAGGTGATCTACTCCTCAGCCAAAATCAGTATACCAAATATGAAGGCTCTAGTTCAAATACTTTTTGAGATATCTTGCACACAAGATTTTCAAATTTTGTTTTCAAAGGGACAGAACTCAGAAAAGGGGCATAACTTGGGCATGAAAGAAAATACGGGTCAACTATTTTTTCATGAGGAATCTGTATATGAAATTTCAAAACCCTAGCATTCACCATTTAAAAGTTTCAAATTTCACCGAAAAGTGGAAAATAATCAAAATTCCGTAATTTTGTCAAAATTTGGGGTAAAGTTCTCAAAAGTTAATCAGGTGATATACTCCTCAGCCCCAACCAGTATACCAAATATGAAGGCTCTAGCTTAAACACTTTTTAAGATATCTTGCACACAAGATTTTCAAATTTTGTTTTCAAAGGGACATAATTCAGAAAAGGGGCATAACTCGAACATGAAAAAAATATGGGTCAACTATTTTTTCATGAGGAATGTGCATATGAAATTTCAAAACCCTAGCATTCACCGTTCAAAAGTTAACTGACGCACACACACACAGACAGACAAGCCGAAAGCAATATGCCCTTCCAACTTTTTCAAAGGAAGTTGGGGGCATAATAAAATTTTAAAGGATCATAAATGTTAAAATGACAACAATTGTTAGCATTTTAACATTAATGAACAGGATACATTACTGGCTTTTGTAATTTAAACCTGAAAATTCTACAGATTTTGGTTATTTCAGGTTTTATGAGCCTTCAAAATTTCAAGCTCAGCTGAGTTGAACATGAAAACAAGTTCTATAACCTCAGGACAGAGTGACTGAGCACTACACTATGGAGGCTTTTGGTGAGAATAATTGTACAAGAATCCTGTCAATGCCGTCATAAAACAAACTAAAAATGAACAGAAAGTAGACAGCAAAAAGACACAATAGGATTTCAGGAATTCTATGCTGGCAAAAATGTTGAACCTGATGAATTCATTTTGGCCCCAGTAAGTGAAGATTTCATTTATAAGGAGTTGTGCAAATTAAATCCTTCTAAAAGCACGGGAACAGATAATATTCCTGCTAGATTCGTAAAAGATGCAGCTTCAGTGCTCACCAAACCTATTTTGCATATTGTAAATCTTTCAATTGATCAGGATTTGGTTCCAAATGATTTGAAAAATGCAAGAGTCGTTCCCTTATTTAAGAAAAACAAAAGGTGTGAGGTCGGAAACTATAGACCAGTAAGTGTGTTGTCGGTAATATCTAAGATCTTGGAAAGAGCTGTTTATACACAATTGGAAGATTATCTTATCAAGAAAAAATTTATGTTCGACTTCCAGTCTGGTTTTCGTAGTAATTTCTCCACGGATTCATGTTTGACTTATTTGACGGACTATATAAAATCACAAACATCAAAGGGTTTATACACTGGGATGCTCATGTTGGACCTTCAAAAAGCTTTCGATACTGTCGACCATGATATATTGTGCAAAAAGTTAAAAGCTATGGGTATCAAATCTGTAGATTGGTTTAGGTCTTATTTGTCTCATCGAAATCAGATTGTTCAGGTGAATGACACTGTGTCTGATCCTTCACTTGTAACTTGTGGTGTTCCTCAAGGAAGTATATTGGGCCCTCTTCTCTTTCTTTGTTACATTAACGATATGGAACTCAGTATAAGTCATGACAGTAAACTTTTGTTATATGCTGATGACAGTGCTATTTTGTATTCTCATAAGGACCCTAAAGTCATATCTGAAAAACTTGGTTTTGAACTTGAGATGTGCAGTAAATGGTTAATTGATAATAAACTCTCTTTACATATGGGAAAAACAGAATGTATACTATTTGGATCAAAGAGAAAACTAAGAAAAGTTAGTGATTTTTCGATTGAATGCAATGGTCATACGATTAAAGCTCAACGCTCAGTGAAATATCTCGGACTTAACTTGGATGATCAATTATCAGGGGAGGCAATTGTGAATAGTATTGTTCAAAAGGTAAATGGTAGGCTTAAATTTCTTTACAGGCAATGCAGCTTTTTGGAAGAGAAACTTAGGAAATCAATATGCTCGGCACTTATTCAATGTCACTTGGATTATGCTTGCTCATCTTGGTACTCCGGTTTGAATAAACAACTCAAGAAAAAACTTCAGATTTGTCAAAACAAAACAGTGCGGTTCATAAAAAATCTTGGCCCTCGATCACACATTGGCTTCTCGGAACTTGATAGTCTGAAAATGTTAAATGTCGATTTCAGGGTTAAACAATTACGATTGAGTCATGTACACAAAATTTACAATGAAACTGGGCCGTCATACATGTCTGAACATTTTATCAAAACCTCGGAGGTTCATCATCATTTCACTAGGAATAGCATTGAAAATTTTGTATTACCTTCAGTATGTGGTGCAGCAGCAACAACTTTCTATTATAATGCGATTAAAGATTGGAATTCTCTACCCTTAGATGTCAAACAAAAGCGTAGTTCCAATGGATTTAAAAGTGCTGCAAAACAATACCTTAGAACCCAACTGAAACTTATGGAAACAGATCATTTCATATACTATTAATTGGCTTTTCAGAACTTGGAATATAAACTTAGGATTCATTTTTGCGCTTGTTGTCTGGTAGTCTTGGATCTAACCATCAGGACCCCATTGGAAATAAGCCTTTGGGCTTTCATGGGCTATCCTGGGTTATTTCAACACGCATACAAAACAATACATTTTATGCATTTTATGCATTTTTTTTTTCATGTCTCATACACTTGGGCACCGTTCTGCTGGCGGCACCAGGCTTGGTCACTTCCAGAGACGGTGGGTGTAGGCGAAGAAGCTTGACGTGACGCTTTGCTACACTCCTTTGGTCCGGGAGTGTGAGACATGATTATGCTGTGATATTTTTTTTATTACTTGCCTCTTTAACTTGTTATTTTTAGCAACGTATTTTCCCCCAGAACTATTTTTATACAGTGACGTCTTTCAAAAATGTATATTTATATTTTTTAAATTAGTTTATAAAAAGTGTTTTTCAAAAAGTGTTTATTTATACATTTTAGATTGATTTATAAATAGTGTCTTTCAAAATCTCTTTATATATATTTAATTTATTCATAACAATTAATTGTAATAGGCAATGTGCTTTATACTTTTTATGTTTCTATATATGTATGTATGTATGTGTTGATTTTACCGAATAAATATCAATCAATCAATCAAAAAAAAATATGAATTTTTAAAAACATAATCAAATTTAAACAACATAAAAAGTGAACAATTTTGAAAGTTTTGTTGAAACCATTGCAATAAAAAACGTTTTTGATATAAAACACCTTCAAAGTTTTATGACACTGCTTCGATCAAAGTGTCAGCATGAGTCGGTGTCGAGACAGAAGCTGTATTAAAAACTAATCGTTTTGACGTTTTGATAACTGACTGAGCTCAACCAATAATTCGTATTTTGGCATGGCTTGACTTTTATATAAAATTCTTAACTGCATCATAAGAAAACATGTGAAAATGAACGATGAGCTGATCAGCACCTTTGTTTTTGCTACATGGATAGTATAATCCTTCTTCTTAAAACCGAAATGTCAAGCTTCTAGCCAATTTTTGTATTTGTACAGTTGGGTTTTCGTCAAACCTAAGTCCAATTCGCATGCGCCAAAAATACACACGTGTAAATATACTCCGGTGTGCAAATTTTACTCGGGGTAAGTAAATGGCGCATGCGAACGCAAATACACACCGGAGTATATTTACATATGGGTAAATTAACTCCTGGGTCTGACCAGATGCAAATTTTATTTTTACAAATACACACGTGTAAATTTACTATTATGTCCCATGCGAACGCAAAGTAAAATTTACCCATGAGTATTTTTATTTCAAGTCAATATTCTGCTTTTAGATAACAAATTTTCACTTTTTTTTGTTCCTAACTGATCATATGACAGTTGCTGAAACTGTGGACATTGTTGCTAAATAAGAGTTTATTGCCATTCATCACATTTTAGATCATATGGAGTGCAAACAGCCACACTATTCCTTCATCATTCTTGGTTAGGGTTCTTGGGGCATTTTAACAGTAATTCCTTGTAAAAGGATGAAAAAAGGGAACTGTATAACTGCTAAGGTTATGCCTGACCATTACATGACTCCCCTCTGCTGCCAAAGTCTACATGAACACCTTGAAGCAGCCTCTTCTTGTTTTGCAAATACAGAAAACTTAAATGAACAGGTTTTAATCCAGAAATGATAAATTTACCTACAAAAATACTCCTGGCGATAAAAACCATGCGAACGCAATTTAAATTTACTCTCAGGTTGATTTGCACACCGGAGTATAAATACACACCGGAGTATATTTACACGCGTGTATTTTTGGCGCATGCGAATTGGACTCTAGTCTGAGAAATCCTGAAAAAAGTTCATTCTCTTATGACGTGTCTGGACTTTGATATCCTTTATGATCAATATTTACCGATGTGGCCCATCAAGCAATGAGTCAATCAGTTTTGCGTGGGTACCCAAGTGTCAGAGGTATACTGTAATACATGCTCAGCACCCACCGAGGTGACGCCACAATGATGACCCTAGATGAGCAGCGACACAAGAAAATCGGTGCTTGGGTTTCTGACCAGGTCTGACTGAAACCGGCCTGTGCAGCCACAGAACAAGGAGGCTACAAGCTTGAAGTTTTGAATTTAAGAAGAAGAGGGACTGTACTATCCATGTAGCGAAAACAAAGGAGCTGATCAGCTGTGCAGTTACTGCGTCTTTGTTTTCGCATAGGTAAAAAAATGTTTTTCTGGTGACACCACAATGATGATACTAGATTAACCCTGTTCAATGGTAATTTCACTGTCTGGTCATTAGACAGGAAATCCTCAGCTCAGAGTAATTTTAAAACTTTATCCACTATTTCCAAAAAAAATTTAAGTATAATCATTTATTCAAAAAAAAAAATAAATAAATAAATAAAATGAACATATGTTCCAAAATAAACTGACATACTCAGAATAATAACTGCAGAATACAACATGAACAATTATACTGAAAGAAGCCTTAATTTCTTCCACAAACTAAAACTGGCCTATTGCAACTATACTGGAGAAAGTCTACCTGTAAAGCCCCCCCCCCCCCCACCTCCCTTCCACCCCCCATAAATTTGCAATTCTGAATAAAAAGTAGCACTTTTAAATCTGGAGAAAGCTTGAGAAGGGCACTTATTTATCACTCCATCACTATTTTCTCAAGTTTGTGGTGACAAAAATCTGAGTGGTATGTCTGCCTCTGTGTGTGTCCAGGAAGCCAGGGTGATTGAACTGACTGAGACTTTGAGCCATGACACGAGAAAACTGGTCTTTGGGGTTTCTGACCAGGTCCGACACAAACCGGACGAGCAGTCACAGGAGAAGGCCCAGGCTAGAAGCTTGAAATTTCACATTTAACAAGAAGAGGGACAGTACTAATTGTATAGCAAAATCAAAGGTGCTGATCAGCTGTGCAGTTACTGCACAGCTGATCTGCATCTTTTATTTTGCATATTTGATTTTCACTTTGATTGTAATAGTTTTCTATTAGATTTAATGTCTCCTACCCCTGAAGTGTTTTTCTTTTCCTATGCACCACTTGTGTTAAATCATCATCAATTAAAATCGCATTAGTAAAGATATTAAGGCTATTGTCACTTGGGGTGACATTCATCAGATTAAATTAGCAACATTATGTGAAAACCTGCCGTTTTGCATTTGTGAAAAAGAAAAATTAATGTGCACATTGGATGCATGCTCAGCAGATTGGCACCTTTGCTCTAACTGCAGAGATTGTCAAATTCCTCAATTCCAAAAGATCAAGTTTTGTGGCTGTATGGCCCAGTTTGTGATGTAGGTAAGATAAGAGGTTTTCTCTAACACAATTAAAACAACAACCTTCAGAAGCTGAGGCAATATTGTAACAAGATTCTGATCATATCTTGACAGTTTTTACCAAGACATCAATTATGCTTACCATATTATAAGTGAAAGGAAAATTGCAATTTCTTCATTTACAAAATTTGATGAAAGATGTTAAAAAGAGGATAAATTCCAATAGATGCAACTTGAATCGAATGTACAGTATATTTAAAAACTGCATCCATATGCAAAATGTTATGTCCCATTGCACCACTCATTCATTCGAGATTATCTGCCGTGGTTGGAAGGTCGGGTTGACAGATCATGATGCGAAGCATCTATACATAGCACAGCTATTCGATATAATGTATCCTATAAGTACAATCTCTGACATACTGCGTCAGGGAGTCAACTCTTTGGCTCAGTGGTTAGAGCATTGGATTTCAACCCCGGCTATCCTAGTTCGAATCCCAAAAAGGACGTGGGATTTTTTTTTTTTTTTCATATTCGTAAGAAAAATTGCAACTGCATCCCTCTTCTTTCCCCTGGTGTATGGACATACATGTGATACAACCTTCATTCCAGGAAATGAGCCATAAAATTGGTAAAAATTCTTCTAAAATGTACCACTTTTTTAACAAAATTCAAAACCTCCCTGAAAAGGATCAAAAATCCCACATTCCTCTTTCAGTGATTACATGTATCTATGGATAATAGCAATCCAATTAATAATAAAAGTCTTTGCAGCTTATATTACCTCCTGATTTCAAAAGTCCCCCCCACCTTTAATACCATGATGAAGAAGGCTGGCACCCATCTCTATCTCTTCATCAGTCAACAACAAGTGTATAATCTCAAAACATCAATAAAAGCTAATTTGTTCAAATTCTTTAAAGTTTCAAAAAGTATTGATAACTTTTTTCATAATTTCCCATAAGTTCTTTTAAATCCACCATTACGAAAACTTGCCCATGCAATATACAGAGATTTTTTAAGTTGTAAAAAAGGAAAAGGTTCATTAGAAAAATTTCTGATATTAATATTTTTCTTTTTTTTCCCTCAAAACATAGATTATGGGTACGTGTTAAAACCTAACGAATACCCACAATCTATGTTTTGGAGCAAAAATAAGAAAAATAGGTATACCCTTGCAAACCCCAGTTTTACTATATAAAAGCTGGGTTCACTGGGGTATACATTTCACGGACATGTTTTCCTGATGCAATGTTCAAACACAAGAAAACATGTATGTCATTGATTTGCCATTAGATACGTTCCAAAACTGCTTTAGCGAGAGTGATAAAATTTTACATATTATTTTGAACATGCATATACATGTATATAATTCCGACCCGGTACAACAAAGACATTGATGAAACTGTACATATACGCAGACTGCTTTTCACTTTTGTATATGCAGAAAAAAGTTCTCAAGGCACAGCTCATTTATAACTGATCTGGAATTTTGATGAGGCACTAAAATACATTCTGAATATCAATTTATTTCTCTTGTGTATTGAACTGAATAAATTTTGCTACTTTTTGTGACTCCAATTTAACTACAAATTGTGCAATTTGAGTTTCAACAAAACTTCATAAATTGAAATATAGAAAATAAAATCAGTCAAAATTATGTACAAGTAGTCTCTAGTAATAATCTAGTTGTTGTATTCCACAAACTGACTTACATGTTTTGTTGTTTTTTTTTTCTGTTTCTAAACATGCTTTAAGTTCATGGCAAACAGAAGAGGCTATGCTGCAAAGCATTTTCATACCGACAAAAGTCTAGCCGTGTTCCATATAAAGCGAATTACCAGAACTCAGTGGCCACTCTTTCACAAGTAATGGTCATAACATGTTAAACTGTGTTGCTTGCTACAAAAGTCTCTCTCTCTCTCTCTCTCTCTCTCTCTCTCTCTCTCTCTCTCTCTCTCTCTCTCTCTAAGTGCAAACCATCCTTCACGTGTGCGATGGAGGAGCGAGGGGGTATTCCTCCTTTATACAATGACTCTCTCTCTCTCTCTCTCTCTCTCTCTCTCTCTCTCTCTCTCTCTCTCTGCATACCATCCTTCACATGTGTGTGATTGAGGAGAGAGGCGGAATTCTTCCTTTATACAACAACAATTAATAGGGGTCATCACAACCTTATAATTAACAAATCAGCCTGGCACATATACAAAAAGGTTCAGCCAGGCAGAAGGGCCAAAATCCCACAGGTGGGGCAAAGATCAGTCTGAGATAACCCCTGTAAAATGAAAAAACTGACTTTTTGCATATGCGAGAAAAAAAAAGACGCAGATCAGCTGTGCAGTAACTGCACAGCTGATCAGCGCCTATGTTTTTGCTTCTTCGTCATCTAAAATCCTAAATTCAAAGTCTATATCCTTTTTCTGTGACTGTAAAGGCGCAGTTGTGTCAGACCTGATCTGAAACCCAAGAGACAGTTTTTCAAGTGGCCCCACCTGCTGGGGATCAGATCTGTCTCAGATAACCCCTGCAACAGATCACTGCAACACAGACACCTCTTTAATTATCTGATGGTTATCTCAATGATTTACAAATACTTGCAAACAAATGTGTTGTCAATTTAATCAATGTTTGGATGCGCCCAATTTCACATCCTATGATTATTTCTGATCTTTTTCCAACAATATAAACCTCATAAATATCTTGGGTGGTACCTCATCATTTTTTCCTGTGATATGCAGTAATAGTCGCTCAGCTGAAACTGATTTTGGAAAATAAAATTACCTCATCGTTCGGAAGGATGAATTTGGTCTCAAATTAAAGAAAATTGATTGTACTTTCAAAATCCGGTTGTCGTAGTGTCAAAAAAGTGTAGCGTCATATCAGAAAAAGGGGAGATAACTCTGTATTTAGTAAAATTAAGAATTGTCCGTTGGGATGGAAAAATGTAAAAAATATTTTTATTCGATTTCGGTTTTGAGCCTTTGATTATATTTTCGTATTGTACATTGATATGTCGACACATTGTGGTTGTTTTGATTTTGTTGTGCCTTTTAACACACGCTTTAACGGCCGGTAACGTACGTAACACGGTAGAAATTTTGATTTTGACGCCTTGCGTTTTTTATACAGAGTACAGTATTTTAGATATACCAATAATTTTGTATCTATGTAATGTTCAGTTAATGGGCACTGTGTAGACGTTTCCATTTTTCGCTATTGCATCTCTCCATGTTGTCAGTATGCTTTTAAAAACCCAACCTATTCTTGAAAAGTAACGTTTTTTTGACATGAAATCGCCATTGATAGAGAATAACTTATAGATTCACGAGTATATCTTTAAAATTACCACGAGAAAATTGATAAACTTGATAGAATTGTTTTATTTTCCAGTTTAAAGGGGAATAAATGATAAAATAGGCTTCTTGGTGTATATGGTCACGTAGACTACGTGCTTGCAGACAAATATAAACACAATTAGTAAATACAGTATAAATTTAGCATTCCCTATAAAGGCGTTATGCTGATCCGGGGTCTTAATATGAAACATTACCTTATCGTTCGGATGGGGAAGTTTAGTCTAAAATGAAAGATGGGTGTCGCCTGGAATATTTGGTTGTTTTGCGCCCCAAAACATTGTAGCGTAATTTGACAAATATGGGCACACATCTCTTTCTCAAGCGTATTCATTTTTGGTGCATGGTTACAAAACCAATTTGAAACCGATTCGTAAATTGGCTTTTCTTCCCAATTCTTCCTGACTCAATAAATATATACTCATATAGAAATATGTATAGAGCTTCAATGTGCATTCTGCGATGTAACATATGTTACTTTATAAAAAGGACTTGGGTCGGCCGATAAAACAGTTTTAAGTTTTTACAATTTGCGGGTTTTTTTTTATTTGTTCTAGTATTCATGTTATTCATATCAACATACAGTTGTATCGGTTACATAATAGATTTAATGGAAACACTTCAAGCAAAATACTACGAATCTATCTTTGACATATATTTCATAATATGTCGTTGATCACTTCGACCCCTATTGAAAAGCTAGAAGATTTAAAGTCGCCCTTCAACCATTTTGCACAAATAAGAGCTATTTTAATACCTTTCGTCTTGGTAAAACTGGGACAATTCTCTTACAACTTTTAAATAATTTCAAGAAAGAGGTTTCCTAGAGAAATAACGTATTTCGGTAAGAGCTACGCCATGTAACATACGTAACATTTCTTAATTTTGAACATCAATGCATGTATTGAACATACAGTACCCAATAGGATGCGTCTACTTAGCAAGAATCTTAAACTGTTACTAAATATATCATATTGATTTATCAGGAAATTTTATTGTTTTAACTAAAACCACGTGTAACACTGAATTTGATTTAAGCAGAATGAGTCAACGGGATCAACCTTGCTTACACCATACACACATGCGAATAATCAAAGAACATGTTGCTTGCAAAGATATCGTTTTGAGATATATTATATAACGTTTAAGGAATAATGACTTAATGGTAGAGTGTATTTAATTTGATAAAACCGAATAATTGCATCGATTTCTCGGCATTCTGTACTAACTAAATTACTAAATTGAAAATGTGACGCGCGTAACACCATAAAGTAAAATGACAAATACAAAGCATAACATGGCATGAAATAAACAGCAAAAGAAAGAAAGAGGGAAAGAATGAAAGAAAGAATTTAAGAAAGAGGGAAAAACACGTTATTGAATATTATTTAATGGTAAATTGTACGCATATACAATATACATGTACTCTGGGTAATATCAAGATCTACTTTGCACCCCAGGATAATTGCTCATGGGTGCAAATGTGTTATTCTGAATACAAAATAGATATCAAAGATACTCCAAGTTAGTTTCTTATATCAAGTGAAGAATGACTAATGCTGCCATTTTATAGACACCACCAATTAATAATTTATTTGCTTTTTAAATGTTGTAAACATATAATATTTATATGAAGTCATTGAGTTAAATGTATTTATCTTTGGATAGCCATACCCTTTCCCAAACTGACACTCTTCCACTGGTATCACTGAAGTATTGCGCACAATATTCAAATATTATCCCCGAAACCTCAATCGTTTTAGTATAATGATTTTGTCTTAAGTATAAAACAATTGAAAGCTCAATCTTTATAATATTTTCCTTTATGTTCAAAATGTAACGTGTATAACACATTTATTAGAATTTCATAATTGTCTCACTACGTTTTTTTTCCTTAAAACACTGTGGTCCCTTATGTATTGGACCAAAGCCGTCACTTCATATGCCAAGATAGTTCATTTTGTATCAAAAGAAAGAATTAAATGATACAATTATACTTTAAGTAATAAAGTTATCCAAATTTGCGATCTCGTATCATGGTATATAATATTAGCCTTGATAATAATTATCAAGGGAATGAGTTTCCTTCTTAGCATACTAAAAACTTTCAGGAAACATGAAAGGTAGCTTTTCGGTTTCCGTTTGCCTACTTTTACCTTTCTGTGTATCATGAGAGTATCACAATTGGAACGAATTCCTGTTTGTATTTTTTTTTCACAAAGATGCTTTGTTACAAGCTATTATACCAACAGGTGTTTTAAAGGTTTTGCATACAATGTATGTTGTGTTGCAAAATTATGAAATTCTGCTTCATCAAAAGCAACTTTGTCATATTCATTTAAAGGGAAATGCAATAAGTATCATTTTATTTGTAAGCGTTAAGGAGAGGTTCAGTAATGTGATTTGTGTGTAAAACACATACGGGTTTTCCTTATTTCCTTATTCTTTAAATCGGTTGCTAATTCTTCTATCCCGGCACTCCAATGCATTTTTATAACGTTGTAGCTTTACTTAAAATTACATAACAACATAAAAACACAGATAAAATATATGCTCAATTTTATTAAAGTCAATAAAATATGAATCCTTATTCAATAGCACCATTAAATAAAAACAAGCTTCTGTATTATTATTGTGTAACATACGTAACATGATTTAGTAATTTGTTTGTAGAATTTAACATATAAGTTTGCTTAATCATGACGAGAACTTAAGGAGCGTATTTAATGTAAAAGAAGCCATTCTTACAAAGAGACGATAATTTCATCCCAATACTTTATAGTAAGTGTTACACGTTAGTGATGTCGCTGATATGATTTCAATACTGCTTGTTTCACATATAACTGTTCGTTACCATCACTATATGTACAGTAAATTGACTAAAATCAAAGTTATTAAGAGGTTAACGTCAGTGGATTGGAAACAATCGTTCCCAAAGTGGCTCCTCTTATTTTGTAATCAAGTTTAAGGTTCTATTGATATGCTATAAAAAAGTACAAGTAGGCAAAGATCAGGAAAAGGCGCAATCAGAAAAAGACTCCCACTCCAAAAACCAAGGTGGGAAAAAACCAAACTAACAATCAGGTACTTATACCATGAAAACATTTCGTAAGCCGAATGAGCAGCTATTTTCCCAATAGGTGGCCACTCAGTTACCTTAACTTAACTAAAAATATGCAAACATACATAAGGCGCCAACAGCACAAAAATATTTTAAACACCAAGACATAAAACAAAAGGAACCACCACAGAAGTATCGACTTGGAACGATCAGTAACACAAAGTTACTGGCGGGTTTAAATCGATTTTACACGGCCGTAACCTCACCCTCAGCTTCTGCAGTGGTTCATCACATTTAGTTAGTTCTTCGGTCCTCGTGGTGAATCTCTAACTAGTAAATGAATCATCAAGAACAAACAAATAAATCATGATAAACATCCTGATGAATCAAAAACCAGGACTCACAGATTCAGTAAGCTGCTCGACGATGGAGATCCCTGGGCGCCAAATAACTTACTAACTCCGGAGCTAAAGAAAAACATCAGTTGGACCCCGGTGGGCCAAGCAACAGACAAGAAGCTCCGGCCACAACCAACTAAAATGAATAGCTTTAAGTCGGGGCCATCATAGAGTCTGACGCATGTATGTGTAAACAATTAACAGTGCAAGGTTATCTACGATACGCATAGGAATATTATATACTAAGTAAACATCTATTAAGTAAACATCTCTTATTAAGTAAACATCTCTTTGAATGTACGTTTTGAAATGATTTCATGTTTTCGCTATCATGGTAACAGCGTGGGCTTAGATTCAGATAAGTAATTTATCAAACTTTGACCATATCCGTATCTCTAGATGCTGATTAGGCCCTGCCATGCCAGTTGGAAATAATTGCGTATAGTCAACCATTACTATCATTCTTGATAAAAACGGAATAATAACTGCACACAGTAAACCTGAGATTGAAACAATGGATCTTGTATTTGGAAAGGGCACATGAATACACTTTATTCTAAATATTTTAATAACTCCAATGACTCCACACAGTGAAGAAAGTAAATAAAATGTAACATATCGTGTTGTGTGTGTAACGTATGTAACGCAAATTAAAATGCTGCCTCAGGACATATCGGTTTCACTGAACTCCAAAATAGAACCAAATTACAAAGAAAAAAAAAACACTAAAGAACTAAGAATAAAATGTAGGCTTTATAGACATACTCTTATCTGGATCTAAACTTCTATGTTAGGCTATACAAGTCTTCAAACCACTATGCTACAAAATAGTGTAGAGGAAAATACAAACGACGACGACAACAGCAACAACGACAGGTTGCATTTAAATCAAATAAGTATATTTTGGTAACCGGAAACTGCATTAAATGATTGAACGGACCTTAAACTTACTTTGATCCTGAAATTAAACTGTATGCAATGCTTAGCTGTTTTATTAATGCGAATGTAGTTTACGTAGCCATTTGAATAAGACTACTTTGCACTTTACACTTCAGCTTTTTTCTCTCCTCCGTCGCGGTCGCGGACCGTGTTCCGAACTTTCTGATCTGGTAAAGGCCAACATTTTTATTTAATAACTTTTTAGAGTGGCGAAGTATCCATTTCTACACAGAAAGCGGTATAATTCAGGAATGTGGTAGGTGATTTAACAGTGGCTAACGATATAGAAAAGATCACTGGTAAAGTAAATTATTCATTGCAAAGGCTTATAAACAGCATTTTCATGTACATTTTATTTTTGTACGCTATGAAATATTTTATCTTATAGAGAAATCGCATCGCATGGCGCCAGTTCAGTGTATAATAATGTGTTACGTAAGTTACGCTTCGCTATGGCAGTGGCGTACGTTCTTAAAATGTTTAAACCAATTAAAATGTGCAGACAAATGATTGTATGATGAAACAAATTTAAGTCAGTGATCAAAATTGAAAAGAATAAATGATATTTCAACCTTCCAATATTCCAACGTGTCATTTAGGATTTAACCCAATAAAGAGGTATCTATCTGCCCTGTCCTGGTTTAGTGCTACACCTTTTTTCAAAGAACAACCACTTTACTTTAATTTATGTCGAAATGTTTCCTTCTGGACGATGAGGTATAGTTGTTTCGTTTCAAAATCATGCTCATGTATGGGCCTATCTATGGGGGCCCGAATTTTTAGCGTTTTGTCTTCTGTATGCATACATGTAGTCTACGTGATCATATACGTTTTGAAGCCTATTTCATTATTCATTTCTCCAAAAATGTTAAAAATAATTTGATTTGAGCCAGTATGTCCATTCCTCGTAGTAAATTAAAAGACATGCATGTTTATCCATAAGTTTTTCTCTACCGAATGAGAAATTTAACTTCGTAAAACGGCATTTTTCAAGAATGGGTGGGTCACTTTAAAACGCACTAACAAGGTTTAGAGATGTCCTAGCAAAAATATGAGAGCATTTACGTGCTTCCCACTGACTGAGTCTTATATGGATAGAAAATCATTGGTATACCTAAAATACTGTACTTTGTATAAAAAACGCAAGACGTCAAAATCAAAATTTTTGCAAGGTTACATACGTTACCGGCCGTTAAAGCGTCATTGAAAAATCACAAACAGTTTAAATCAACCACATTATGTCGACAAATTATTGTACAATACGAAAATATAATCAAAGGTTCGAAACCGAAATCGAATAAAAATATTTTCGATGTTTTCGTATCCCCATGGGCAATTCTTAATTTTAACGAATACAGAGTTATCTCCCCTTTTACTGATATGACGCTACACTTTTTTGACACTACGACAACCGGATTCTGAAAGAACAATCAATTATCTTTAATTTGAGACCAAATTCATCCTTCCGAACGATGAGGTAATTTTATTTGCGATTTAGGGCTTGTTTGAATTTCAGCTGAGCGACTATAACAATGGTTGCACCCATTTCCCTCTGGAAGTCATTTTAGGTTGACTGCTAGATTTTGATGTCCCCAAAAAATGGAAGTCAATGAATCAAATACGCCCAAATTCCAGCCTTTCACCAGGATATGATCCGCGTCATGAGAATACCAGAATTTTTGCCTTAGTATGTGAAAACAAAGGCGCAGATCAGCTAGGGCCAATCTCATCATCCATGTTTTCACTACATGGATAGTACAATTTTTCTTCTATCTACATTCAAAATTTTATGCTTCTACCTTTCTTGTGTGACTGTACAGGCCGGTTTGTGTAAGACCTCAGGTCATAATGCCCGAAGAACAGTTTTCTGGCGTAGCAGGAAATATAGACTATGATTTGCCCCTTGTAGCTATTTTTTTTTTTTTCTTTCTCCACTGTGGCTAAATTTTTAACTGGCATCCTTAAAGAAAACTCATCTGTGATTTAACATCCCACAAAACATTTTATCAGTCATGTTGGGATAGAGCCTTTAACAAGAGCCGTGAGGAGTTTGGGTCAAGGACACAACCCACATCCATTGCTGTTGTTTTAACCCAGAAACAGGGTTTCAGGGTTTTCCCAGGCACACAAAAGTATGCATTTTGACCCTTTGTTGGCCTCCAATGACCCCCAAACCTGTCCAGAGAGGGGACAATGATGTTCCCCCCCCCCCACACACACACACATCAAAGTCTCAAATATTCTGTTCCCTGAAGTAAATGTCCCTATGAAGCTTTCGAGTGAGATATTGGTCACCTAAATTGAAACTCCACGGGAAAGCACTGCAGACCTCTCAATCCAAAGTCTGAAATTCTTCCACTTTTCACAGCACACCTAATATACGAGCTGTCATGAGTAAACAAGCCTTTTGCAGAAGCATGAAAAAAGAAAGACATGATTCATTGCACAGGCGATAACAGCACCTTAGTTTTTGATATACTGCTAATACAAGTCCTCTTTAACTTGTATCCAAAATTTCAAGCTTCTAACCTTCTTTTGTGACTGTATACCAGTTTATGTTGGACCTGGTCCGAATCTCAGTAGACCGGCTTTCTCCTGTGGCGGCTCGTAAACTATAGTACTAAACTTTAGATTCTTGGATGAAAGTTATGCTGACAGATAGACTAAGAATCTTACCTTGCACTTGATAATTTCATATAATGAACCTGAAAAATATAGGACCTTTTTAGTGACATAAGCCATTAAAAACACCTACAGATCTTCTTCAGTACTTGTACATATCTGGTTCCAAATAATTTTGTTTTGTAGTTTTATTTCATATATGTATCATCCTACAAAGTTAGCAACAAAAGCCGTTGTCAAAGGATGCAAAAAGATAAAACTGACAAAAATTTGCATAAATGCAGAACCTGATGAAAATAAAATCTCTTTGAAGATATCAACTTTTATTATATAAATAAGGATTTCATGTCTCAATAAATTTCAGTTTAAACATAATTCTTTAATTTCAAAGCAAGAGTGTATGTTTCTTGTGGTATAAAATGAGCCGCATTGTGAGAAAATCAGATTTTTGCCCATGCAAAAACAAAGGCGCAGATCAGCTTCGCAGTAACTGCGAAGCTGATCAGCGCCTTTGTTTTCCCTACACGAATAGTACAATTTCTCTTCTTCTTAAATCCGAAATTTCAAGCTAGCCTGCTTCTGTGACTGTACAGGTTGGTTTGTGTCAGACCTGGTCGGAAACCCAGAAGACCGGTTTTCTTGCGTACCGGCTCAATATGCATATTGAAAAGCATGAGCTGTGATCAAATCTGATACAGAATTGTCTCATTAAATTTCTAGATAGATTACAAGCATCTTACCAGTTCATCGGGAGTTTCAGGATAACATGTCCCTGAAATATATACCCCACTTTATATACTAAATCTGGGGTAAAGAGGGGTATACAATTTTTCTTATTTCTGATCCAAAACATAGATTGTGGGTACTCATTAGGACCTCCTCAGCTAGGCGATTCTGCTGAGGTGGTTATAACATATGCACAATAAATGCTTTGAGCAAAAAGAAGAAAACAATCTAAAACTTTTCATCTGAAAATTTTCAATTTTTACAACTTTTCAAAAATCTGTATATTACATTGGTATGCTTTCGTAATGGTCCAGGCAGAACCGTGTGTGCTGAAGACTTGTCACCATGATATTTTCTGATATAACAGTTTAACCCATATTAGCCTGGCGTCCTTTTTGTGCGACCTAGGCAAACAGTATAGCCCCAGATGTGACGCCGCAGAATGCGGCGTCCCATCTGGGGCTATTCTGTTTGCTTAGAGGAATTTCATCGAAAAACAGAATAAAGATTCAAAACCACTCCTGATGTCCCTAATAATGAAAGAAGACTGACCCAAATGATAATGATGGGAAAATCCATTCGTCAAATATGGGTTAAACACAAAATACTTACTTATTATTTGATCCACTTCTTCCTTCAACTATACATCTAAATTCCATACATCCCAATTCTCATAGAATCACAGATCTGTGAAACTCCAGAAAAAAACTATATAAGGTAAATCCTCATATGGCATACATATACGAAAGCATCAAGTCAAAATTCACAATTCTTCCACCCAAAGTTTTGAATGTACCGGTATAGATAAATTTATTTTAATGTTAATGAAACACTATTCCGCAGATATTAAAAATATATCTGAATGAAAACAAAAAATCACCAGTCAAATTTTACTCCACATTTATTCAAATGTCCCACTCCTATCCTCTTTCATCCATTAGTATCGGATGACCCTGGCCACCAACCAAATCCAATTCAATTGTCAACAGTCACAATTAATGTAGAAATGACCCTATCAATAGTGTAACTGCTTAAAGGTAGAAGAAACTAAATAAGTCGCATCATGAGGAAAACTGTCTACAGGTTTTTAGCCTATGTCCGACAAAAAAGGGCTATACATATATACAGGATCAAAAGGGACTTGAACATTTCCAATTATAAAGTGAAATAATTTGTACTGTATATGGCTTCAAGATAAAGACAATGATCAGCTGCGCAGTTACCGCAATGCTGATCTGCACAAATGTTGTTTTGCAAATGAGAGTCTCCGAATTTCTCATGAGTAGGCTTAAATTAAATTAGTTTGTGTTCGCAAACCAATGAATCTCAGTCGCTGCACATGATTTGCATACTGATGCGAGAGACTACCACGCGTCAAGTAACTCCAATATATGGCTGAATAACCTCTTAAATACCAACTCCAAATTTCTATTACCGATAATTTATTCAAATTCACACTTAGGTAAACAAGAAGGAAAGGTATAAATGAGCCGTGATGCGAGAAAACCGGTCTTCGGGTTTCCGACCAGGAATGACACAAACCTATCTGTACATCCACAGAAGCAGGCTAGAAGCTTGAAATTTCGGATTTAAGAAGAAGAGAAATTGTACTATTGGTGTTGCGAAAACAAAGGCGCTGATCAGCTTCGCGGTTACCGCGAAGCTGATCTGCGCCTTTGTTTTCGCATAGGCAAAAATCCGGTTTTCTCATGTTGCGGCTCAAATTATACTTGTACATAGATCGGACATGTGTAGAGTGATAAAAACGTTTTTATACTTGATACGTTTTCATGCTCGAAGATGCTTTGCCTACTGCGTAAAACAGCATGAAAGAGATTTTGAATTGAGAATCAGAAAGAGAATAGTAGCACCCTGGTCTTCATTTATTTTACATTGAATATGAAATATAGCATTAAATTGAAAAAATATTTGTAGACTTTACATGGGTATAATAATAAATAAACATACAAATGAATTTTTTACTTTATAAGAAAATATTATTTGGTAGTAGGATGAGCTTGAACATTTGTTTTGAATTATTTCAAACTTTCAATTATTGTAAAATCTTACTACTCAGTGAATAAAAATTATCAATACAGCCAACTTTAAATTCTATGGTTGTACAATCACTCAGCATGGTTTGTCTAAGATCTAGTCATCTTTTTGATGGATCTTGTCAGAAATCCCTAAGGGGAGCATGGTGGTATAGTGGTAGAGCATCAGACTCCGAATTGAGAGGTCCTGGGTTTGATCCCCACTGACGGCACCATGTTGTGTCTTTGAGTAAAGCACATTTACTCCACAGAGTTAACACCCAGGAAGCAGTGGTTCCGTCCCAACATGACTGAAAAATTGTTGACTAGGACGTTAAACCTCAATACAAACACACGCACAAGAAATCCCTACAACAGATTGAGCAAATAACTATTCCGTACCAAATGTGAGAGGAATGGCCCTGTGGTGTAAGTGTTTTTTACTTCAGAGTGAAAAGTCCAGGATCTAACCCACACTAGTGCCAGGTTGTGGTCTTCAACATGACACTAAGCTCCCTGTAGTACTAGAAGCTAAGGCTCTGTCTTTACATAACTGAAATATTGTTGACTGGGACATTAAGCCATAACCTGACCAAACCAATATTCCTGTGTATTATCTGTACATTGTCACACTAATCTTTCTAAATTATCTTCCAATATCAGCTCCCAAATCTCTATAAACCCTTCCAAATCAAAATTTAATCAAATTTTTGGAGAAGATATGATGAAGTCCACTGTCCAATAATCCCATCAAACACTCAATAAATATTCTCATACCATATTATTAACACTTTAACCATATCATGACAAATACTACTGTTGCCGACTTGCAACAAGACAAGTTTCTAAAGCCTCGCCTCACCTACAGATGTTAGATTCAGTACTGCAAGTTCAGTTGTAGAATCTCTTCATTGGTTGTTACTGGTCAGACTTCAAGCATTACAAAGGCTGAGCTGGTTCTTCGTTGTTCCCATAGGACCTAAGGTGTAGGGTAGGTTTGCTCTTTCTTTATCATTGACACCTGAAAGATCAAATATTTTGATAATTACTGCACAGAAGTGAGTAAATCATCCAGCCTTCTGTTGTTGAGCTTTCAAGTAGCTCAGTGATGAGACTGAACAGTACTTTACTTAGCTTTTGCTCTCTGACAAAATTTGCTCTCCTTGAATCAGCAGGAGAACACTGTTGAAATATTTTAGTCACTGATAGCCAAATGCAAAAAGAAGGTCCTATCATAAAGCTGCTCAAATTATTTGTTTGTTTAGAGCTGTGGCTTAGCGTCCTAGTCAACAGAGCCATGGCCATGTCTGGACATTGCCTCCTCTTTACGGGACTTCTACCCAACACTTGCATGTCATGACACCCAAAATGTGCTGGACCAAGCAAACTAAAAAGGCTTCTATGTATGGATGGCTTGACTTGAACCATTTTTTCTGGGCTGGCTTAGACCTTCTGAGTGGTTAACCAGCAATCAGATGGTCAGTACATTGTTTATTACCATTGCTGGAGGCACAAAAAGGTACAAGTAGGCAAAGATCAGGAAAAGGCGCAATCAGAAAAAGATTCCCACTCCAAAAACCGAGGTGGGAAAAAACCAAACTAACAATCAGGTACTTATACCATGAAACATATCGTAAGCCGAATGAGCAGCTATTTTCCCAATAGGTGGCCACTCAGTTACCTTAACTTAACTAAAAATATGAAAACATACATAAGGCGCCAACAGCACAAAAAATTTTAAACACCAAGACATAAAACAAAAAGAACCACTACAGAAGTATCGACTTGGAACGATCAGTAACACAAAGTTACTGGCGGGCTTAAACCGGTTTTACAGGTACCTAACCTCACCCTCAGCTTCTGCAGTGGTTCACAACATTTAGTTAGTTCTTCGGTCCTCGTGGACAAGCAGCCCGTCCCAATGGGCTGGGGTCCTTAGCTCAAATTATGTAGAGGTTCAACATCCATTGCAGCTGTAAGTGTTCATAGCCTAGTTTGGCCAAATTGTATGTTATCAACACATTTTGTATAAATCTTCACAAGTTACAGTTCAACCTAAAATAAGTGAAAATTTATTCAGCATCATGACTTGGTTGTTAAACAGAACTCATTAACAAATAGTGTTACTATTTTGAATAAGGCTATTCTGAACCACAAACTTAAGTACCTTTTTAACATATATAAATCTTGGGAATTTGGACACCTGGATTACTCAGGGTTCTTGTTCTACACATACCAGATCAGTAGATTGTTTGTTTCTTAATATAGCCAACCTCAGATTGATCCTTACCTTTAGTCCCTGAAACTTTTCTACCATCATTCTTCCTCTTCAGTTGATTTTTAAAACAGCATTTGTCAGTAAGTAGTAAAATAAATGTGCATAAAGTTCTGCCTAACTGCCTATGGGAGGTTTGCTTAAGAGCAGTGTGGCTAAGATAACTGACCATCCTAACATGACCTATTATATGCTTCAAGCTGTTGACCATGTAAGTAAAGCACCAATACAAACATTATATAGTAAATAGTAAGGGTGTCCCACAGACGGGGCTAGAGAAAAAACAATGGTGCTACAGCCAGCTGCCTTAGGGTAGCATAATGCATTACAATGCACTTACCTTATGAAAACCAGGTTTTTGCCTATATGAAAACAAGGGCTGCGAAAACAAAGGCGCAGATCAGCTGAGTAGTAACTGCACAGCTGATTAGCATTTTTTTTCACTACAAGAATAGAACAATTTTTTTTTCCAGAATCTGAAATTTCAAGCTTCCTAAGCCAACTTAATTCTGTCGAAGCACAGGCCGGATTTTTTCAGACCTGGTCGTAAACCCTGAGGACCAGTTTTCGAACGTCCTAGCTCATATATATTTTCTTCTTACCAATTCTCCACTTTCTTGTTCTGTCATGGAAATCATCTAATTATCATTTATCTTGTGGGTAGACACAGGTAGCACATCTTTCTGATAACAATCTAAAATTAAGAATATGTATATAATTATTAGCCGCAAAGCTAGGAAACCAGTCTTCAGGATTTCCGACCAGGTCCGACATTTATTCGGCCTGTACAGTAACAGAAAAGGCCTAGAAGTTTGAAAGTTCAGATTTAACAAGAGAAGAAATTGTACTATCCGTGTAGTGAAAATGAAGGCGATGATCAGCTGTACTGCAAAGCTGATCTGCACCTTTGTTTTCGCCTATGCATGGTGTTGGTTTTCTTGTGTGGAGGCTCATATATATGAACTGGATCATTTTCAGTTTTAATGCATAAATTAACATGATTATAAACAAGATTTTGAATTAACTTGAATTTTGTTTGCATCACATACATGTTATCTCTTTCATTTATTCATGAATCATCTAACTATTAAAAATGCCAAAAAGCTATTTTTGGAGCATTTCTAGCACATACCCCAGAGAAAATGTAACTGAAATTTCAGTGAAATTTTGATGAATTTCAGTGAAATTTCACTGAAATCCTTATATTTTGGTAAATTTCACCGAAATGATCAAAATTTGAAAAAATTTGAGTGATGTTTTATTGAGATTTCAATAAATTTTAATGTCACAGGAATTTCAATGAAATTTTCAACGAAATTTCATTGAGATTTCAATGTCATAGAAATTATAAATTTCAATGAAATTTCAACGGAATTTCAGTCTAGAGATTTCACTGAAATTTCAGTATAGAAATTTTATTGAAATTTTCAGCAAATAGATCTCAGTGAAATTTCAAAAAAAAATTGATGTCAGCAGAAAAAATTCAGCAGAAAAATAAATAGTTTTTTTTTTTTTTTTTTTTTTCAGCTAAAAATTAATGACATTTTACATAACACATGGTACATGATAATAATAACAGTAACTGGTGATTATATAATGTACTTTTTACTATCAACAAGCATGAAAAGTAAGCATTTCTGTACAGTACACAACCATAATTGCTATGACTTTAGTCTCATTTATCAGCATATTTCAGTGCTCATATCTGTATATACAAGATTTGGTGGTTCAGAAACGTAGGTTCTGTTTTTATTTAGGTGCATATAAACACACTTTGTTACCATTTTGTCCACAGAGATCATTTGGTATTGTTTTGATGACTTCACTGAAATTTCAGTGTAATATCAGCTTGTAAACTTTCACCAAAATTTACCGAAATTTCACTGCACCGAAATTTCACTGAAAAAAAATCCTGAGCATGCTCATAGCAACTCTATGACATCACTTCCTGTCTAAAATGGAGGGAAAGAAAACAGACACAATATATGTTTTTTTCAAGTTTAAAGAGAAGGTGCTCAATAATAAGAAGTTAATTTCATTCAAGATTGATGCAGTAAGTGACATGTACAATGTTTACATGTATTTTAACTGTATATATCTTTTCCTTCAGATCATGTGACTTGTATTGATGCTTTTTCTGTTAAATTGCATCATTCCAATTCCCCACCCACACAAATCATTGTGTGAGAGTGTAGAACCATATTTTGATTCAAGAGTCATTTGGACAATCTTTACTGTCAAACCCAGTGCCTAGGTAGTTTGATTGTTTCAATTATGGCTTAACATCCCAGTCAACAGCGAAGATCATATTGGGACATTGCCTCCTTTTTTATATGGGACATCCACCCAAAATTGGGATGATGTGACATTCCAAAGTGCAGCAATAAAGCACTATAGTGCATCCAAGTAAAAAAAGGCTTATATGCATGGATGGTTTTACTTTCAACACTTCTCCTGGGCAGGCTTTAAAAGTCCTTCTAATTAAGCAGGTGACCATATTGGATATTCTCCAATTGTCAGTGAAAATTTCATTATTATTTCAATGAAATAACAGTGAAATCTCAGTGAAAGAATTGGTCAAAATAACACTGAAATTCAGCGAAATTTCACTCATTATTTCAATGAAATAACACTGAAATCTCAGTGAAAGAAATGGTCAAAATAACACTGAAATTCAGTAAAATCTCGTTGAGATTTCGCTGAATTTCAGCATTATTTTGACCAATTCTTTCGCTGAGATTTCAGTGTTATTTCATTGAAATAATAACAAAATTTCAACAAAATTTCATTGAAAATCTTAATGTTATTTCAGTGTTATTTTGACCAATTCTTTCACTGAGATTTCACTGTTATTTCATTGAAATAACACTGAAATCTCAGTGAAATTTCAGTTGCATTTTCACTGGGGTAATTAGTTACTAAAAGCCTATTTTTGGACAACACAAGTAAAATGCATATAAATTTACATGTAAAATCAAATTATATTTGATTCTTGATTCAAACCTGTTTCTGTATATGTGTTCTAAAAATCCATCTTGCTCACAAAATTCTAGAGAAGTAAACTCTCATTTTGGCTGCCATGGTATCCATCTTCAGCACCAGCATTCTGAAACAGAGAACAAGCTAAACTCATTATGCACTAGTCACTTGTAACCATGGCCTCCCATCCCCAGGAAATAGCGGGGACATTGACTTTTGGTTCAGCCAATCCCCGCTAAAAGCCCCATCCTGCAGGGACTGCTTGTTGGTAAAACCACTGCTGTTTTCCCTCGCAGCCTGCTACCACCCTTTTAGCCTATATAAACTTTGGTCAAAGCCCCGCTCATTTCCATGGCTACCCCCCACCCTCCCCCTCGCGGGGTAGGGGGCTGTGGTAACAAATGACTAGCACATAAGTGACCAATGACATCATTTTATTTTTGAAGAAATTCCTTCTTAACAAACAGAATAGGCCCAGATGATTCTGCGGCTTCACATCTGGGGCTATTTATAGCCTATACTGTTTGCCCTTGTCCAACAAATGAGCCGCCTCGTGGGAAAACCAACAATCTGCATATGCGAAAACAAAGACGCAGATCAGCTTCGCGGTAACCACGAAGCTGATCAGCGCCTTTGTTTTCGCTACTCGGATAGTACAATTCCTCTTCTACTTAAATCCGAAATTTCAAGCTTCTAGCTCCTTTCTATGACTGTACAGGCCGGTTTAAGTCGGACCTGTTCGGAAACCACATTGTTGGTTTTCCCACGAGGCGGCTCAAATATGTGATGCCAGGCTTAATGGGTTGATGTCTGTCAGTGAACATCCATTTTCTCTCTACCAGTCTAGTGCTTATTCTGGAAGAAGAACACTTGGCATCTACTGGTGAAATGATGTACACTTTGTTCTGGTAAACTGACTTTGTTACGCTAGCTTGTAGGGTATGATAGGACCTCTGCTATTTGCCATGGATATACAGTAACTAATCAAATTAATAAAGAAGATTTCTCAATGATAATTGAGGCTTTGCATGAAAAAAATCAACAATGTAGGTGTCTGACCAGGTCTGACACAAACCGGCTTGTACAGTCACAGAAGCAAGCTAGAAGCTTGAAATTTTGGGTCTAAGAAGAAGTGCTACTGTACTATCTATGGAGTGAAAATAAAGGCTCTGATCAGCTGTGCAGTAACTGCACAGCTGATCTGCAGCTTTTCTTTTAGCATATGCAGATTGCTTGTTTTCTGATGCAGCGGCTCATATTATAATAAATTAGGCATGCATTGCCACAAAAAATATGAATAAGCCACAAAAAGACAAATAGATTAATTTTATGGTAATAAGATGTTAATTCACTAGGGTAATGTGAGGCCAAATTTAACCCTCTAGATAGTTTGCTTTGTTTCAGTTAAACAATTTAATTAATTTTATATTTTATAACCCACTTAATTTCATCCCGTTATCTGATTTTATATGAGCCACGCCATGAGAAAAAACTGGATTTTTGCCTATGCAAAATCAAAGGCGCAGATCAGCTGTGCAGTAACTGCACAGCTGATCAGCACCTTTGTATGCTACACTGTAGTACAATCTCTCTTCTTCCTAAATCCGAAATGTGAAGCTTCTAGCTTTTTCCTGTAGTTGCACAGATCGGTTTGGGTCAGACCTAGTCTGAAACCCCAAAAACCTGTTTTGTCACGTCATGGCTCATATGATATCTGTGTGTGGTAAAGGTAAATCTCCTTTGTTATTAATCAGAATTTGGAAGAAAACAAAAGATGATCTTCAGATTAATTCTGAGTCTGAGCAGTAATAAAGTGATCTTATTGTTAATGAACACAAGACCCCTTTATAAAAATGAGAAAATCTGAATCATGCATATCAACTACAGAGACAAAATTCAAGGTCAGCCCTCACATCAGATCTGTACAAGTCAGAATGCACTGTCGAAAAGCATGTAGATCTGTACAGGATGCAAACATGTATGTTGTTTGCCGCAAGGATACTGTGATAGCATATCTAGTTATGGGGTAATGATGACAATGATATTTCAATAACATCATTTTTGAGAATATTGCATTTCTGCATTGCATGCCGACATGTCAGTTTGACTCCTCCTTTAGGGCACTTCTTATTAATACAGAAACAATAAACACTAGCTCGCATTGCATAATATTTTATTTATGATAAAAAGACAAAGACAGATAGGCAAAAAATTATTTTCTTTGCCTAGAGAATAAGTTTGACCTTGGTGACAAAGAAACAAGCAATATGATTCTTTATTTGGTTCTGACATTTGACATTCTTCAACTTATATGAGTGTTCATTTCAGAAAAACAACAATTTGGGTTTCCGTTGGACCTGTACAGTCACAGACTCTTTGCATTTTTGCCTCTGTGCTGGCATTCTTATCCATATCATCTGCATAGAGGAGCTCATCTAGCACATCAGTCTGGACCTTAGTTTTGGCTTGCAACCTTCTGAGGTTGAATATGTTGCCATCAAAACGGTACCTGATTGGAAAACCAGTGTCACTGTCCTGAAAAGCATCCATAAGCATGGCAGAAAACATCATGCTGAACAGTGTTGGTGCCAGAACACAGCCTTGTTTGACCCCATTTGTTACTTCAAATGGTTCAGAGAACTCTCCATCATTTTGCACACGTGCCTGCATGCCATCATGAAATTGCCGCACCATTGCTATGAATCTGGGTGGACAGCCAAACTTGGCCATGATTTTCCAGAGTCCATCACGACTAACAGTGTCAAAAGCTTTGGTGAGGTCAACAAACGTCATGTGAAGATCTACATTCTGTTCTTGGCATTTCTCCTGAGCCATGGATCAAGTCTCACAGTCATGTGATAACTATGATCTCACAATCAGCACAAAAAAGACAGAGGTTGTACACCAACCAGCGCCCGGAAAGCGATATAATGAACCAACCATCACTGTAAATGGGCAAAAACTGAAAGTTGTTGACAAGTTCACCTACCTGGGAAGCACTCTCTCCAGAGCAGTGCATATTGATGATGAGATCACTGCCAGAATTGCAAAGGCTAGTGTGGCATTCGGACGACTCCGTGCAAATGTCTGGGAGCGAAATGGAATCAAGCTTGACACCAAGCTGAAAGTCTACAAGGCTGTGGTACTGCCAACCCTCTTGTATGCATGTGAGACCTGGACAGTATACCAATGCCATGCAAAGAGACTTAACCATTTCCACTTAAGCTGTTTGAGAAAGTTGTTAAAAATCAAGTGGCAGGACAAGATTCCAGACACAGAGGTCCTGACGAAAGCAGGGATGCAAAGCATGCATACAGTCTTAAAGCTAGCACAGCTAAGATGGACTGGCCATGTTATAAGAATGCCTGATGCGCGACTTCCAAAGAAAGTTTTCTATGGAGAACTACAGGAGGGAAAGCGCTCTCAAGGTGGCCAGAAGAAACGCTACAAAGACACCCTCAAAGCCTCTCTGAAGGATTTCGAAATACCAATGGGGTCCTGGGAACAGACTGCACAGGAGCGATCAAAGTGGCGAGGTCTCATCAACAAAGGGGCAGCTCTTTATGAAAAGAAGAGAATCTGTGAAGCTGAAAGAAAGCGAAGAGAGCGCAAAGCCAAAACAAATGTGCCACCATCAGACTCTATGACATTGACTTGCTCTACTTGCAACCGACAGTTTAGAGCCAGAATTGGCCTAGTCAGCCATCAAAGAACTCACCAACACACATCAGCACTATTCAAGAAATAATGATGGTCTTTCTCATTAGTGAGAGACGAACTATCACAGTCACAGAAGGCTAGAATAAGAAGTTTGAAATTTAGGATTTTAGAAGAAGAGGGACTGTGTCTGTGTAGCGAAAACAAAGATCTGCGTCTTTGTTTTCGCATCTGCGGACTGTTGGTTTCCTGAGACGGCGACTCGTAGTGTCACATAAGCAAAAATCCGGTTTTCTCACGTTACAGCTCAGAAAGTATCAAAAATATTTGTGTTTGCATTAATGGCCATAAAAATTATCACAGTATCATCCACTAAAGACAGTTCTTTTTACAGCATATATATTTCTATTGAAAACAGCAAAAGAAATGTAGACAGAAAGCTGATACTGTTATTTACCCATTCACAAAACTTCATAGCACGCAAAGACTATGTAACATCAGCGCAAAATGTGTAACATTATCAACTCAAGTCATTGTCCCATGTATAATTAATTTTAATTTACGAATGAGTAAGTAGTTGACATGCATACAAAAGTTTGGGGTTTAGATTAGGAGACCACCACAGTACACTTTTTGTCGTTTTTCCTAATGGTTTGCTTATTGGTGTTTTACGTCCCACACAACAGCTAAGGCCATATGGTGACATGACCTTGGTTAAAAGTCTCATCCATAGGACTGGAGGAGCACGGACTGGAACACATGAGCCCTGGTTCTCTATCTTCTGATAAAGCAAGAGTGCCGGTGATTGCATTAAATAATACATCTACATTGAGCAACAAGCTCCCCAAAGATTCTGTGACTTTTTTTTCAAAGTCTGAAATTTCAAGTTTTTAGCTGTCTTGAAAGTGTTTATACCAGCTCTGTATTCAATCTCATCCAAACCCAGGCTTTTTGCCACTTGTCTCAAACAAGTATAAGTTATTCTTGACAGCTCATCAATGCCTCAGAAGAATTTCTCCAATTATTTTCTGCCACCAACCAAATCAATCCCTGACCCCACATGCCCCAACAAGCTGCTAATGACCCTGACTTCCTGACAAAATGAGCACTTAGTGCAGGCTAATGCATTTTTTATGCATTCATCAGTGCAATATGTGTATCCTCCTAAATTGCATGGCTTCGGGAGATTTGGAGAGGGATTTGAATGGATTGTGACTGCACAATGAGAACTACAAATTGTTCGCAATTGTGTCGCTTATCCCATTACGAAAACTTGTCCATGCAAAATACAGTGATTTTTTCAGTTGTAAAAATTGAAAATTTTCAGCTGAAAAATTTTGATATTTTTCTTATTTTTGCTCAAAACATATATAGATTGTGGGTACACGTTAGAACCGCCTCGCCGAGGCGGTTCTAACGAGTACCCACAATCTATGTTTTGGAGCAAAAATAAGAAAAATATGTATACCCGTGCATACCCCAGTTTTACTATATAAAAGTGGGGTTTGAGGGGGTATACATTACACGGACATGTTTTCGTGATGCAGTGTGATGAGAACAATGTCAAAATTGCATGAGGACCATTTGAGGGCACAACAATTGAAATTCCATGCTAATTATTGAAATCTGAATTTCAAGAAAACGATCTGAACGATCTCCTATGATTATAGTAATGATCACGTGAAGATGGTGACAAATGCAGATGATAATATGCTGCATATTTTCATCAGGATAACATGTCCATGTAATAAATACCCCCTTATACCCTACTTTTATATAGCAAAACTGGGGTATGCAGGGGTATACCTATTTTTCTTATTTTTGCTCCAAAACATAGATTGTTGGTACTCGTGAGAACTACCTCGGTGAGGCGGTTCTAATATGTACCCACAATCTATGTTTTGAGCAAAATTAAGAAAAATATCAAAATTTTTCCAATGGTATTTTCAATTTTTGCTTTTCAAAACAATAAATCTCTGTATATTGCATGGACGTGTTTTCGTAAAGCAATGGGCTTGGTTTCTTCTCTTTTGCAGTGCAGTTCAAATGCTGATCCACATACATACAAAAAGCATAATATGACTTTTACAACCTTTAAATCTCCATGCATATCAGTAGGAATGGAAAGTGAGGCTGTATGTTACATTAACTCATTTAAACCTGGTGTCCCTTTTATGGGACATATGCAAACAGAATAACCCCAGATGTGACGCCACAGAATGCGGCGTCCCATCTGGGGCTATTCTGTTTGCTTAGAGAAATTTCATAAAAAATTGAATAAAATTTAAAAATCACTCCTGACACCCCTAAAAATCTTGTTTGATACCTAGTGAACCCACATTTGCTATATGTTTTAGGCTTACCGCAACTTGAAATATTTCATATCTGGAGGTTCCATTGATATTAGCATCCGACTAAGCTTGAAAGGTTTCATAATTAATACACTGCATGTCAATTTCCGTCTTAATATTGAGAAATTGTCTTATTGAGACTGAAATGTCTTGTCTAAAAGCAGCAGAAATGTCTAATTATGTCTGGGTTCCAGCAGACAATTAGATGTGAATTTCATTGTCAACGGCAAATGGTTTACTGTAGAATAGAAGCTCTGAATTCCTCTCTGATTATACAACAGCAGCAGAGAATTTAAAGTGCAGAAAGCTTTGATAAGTTCAACACAGTACTGTACCATAGATGTACTTGCTCACTAGAACTCAATCCCGCACCAGTCTTACAGTCTGCTTTCTGCAAATAATATGACAATGGCCTAGATCAGCTGCACAGGAAAGCCAAGCTGGTCAATATGCAGTGCTTTTATTTCTGTTATAATAATAAACTAACAATATAAACAAATCCTCTTCATTCAGGGTTAGAAAATTTCCAGATAACCTACTGGTCCTGTGGGGCGATTGGTCTTGATTTTTCACTCGTCCTTACTCAAACTCGACTTGTCCTTTATTTAAGCTTGCAACAGTTTCTTATATCACTTTCTTTGACATGATTTCTTTCGATATCAAATACTTCCTTTACTTGACTTTCCATACATGCTGTTTCATGGAACAAATATAAAAGCTGGAATGACAGTAATACCGCATTATTATTATACTAAAACTAGAATTTGTTTTCTATGTGAAAACTGATGTCTCCCCCCTTTCTACGTGCATGTCCAAAATATGCAAGCAAGAGTTATAGTTCTGTGCATCACATATCCTGTCATTCTGTTTTATAAGTGTACCAAGTTACATTGAAATATCTCTTACGGTTTTCAAGTTATAGAGGGGGCACGAAAGTGTTTGGAAAATAATCAAAGGGAAATAACTCCAAAGATATGAAAGCAAGAGTAATGATTCTTGTGCATCATGCTTTATAAGTGTACCATGTTTCATTGAAAAATCTCTAATGGTTTTTGAGTTATAGAGCAGACACGAAATTGAATGAAAAATAATCAAAAGATAATCCAAAGATATGCAAGCAAGAGTTATGGTTCTTTAGCATGACACATCATCTCATCGTGCTTTATAAGTGTACCAAGTTTCATTGAAATATTTCTTATGGTTTTCAAGTTATAGAGTGGACATGAAATTGCATGGAAAAATAATCAAATGGAAATAACTCCAAAGATATGAAAGCAAGAGTTATAATTCTTGTGCATGACACATTGTCTCATCATGCTTTATAAGTGTACCAAGTTTCACTGAAATTTCTCTTACGGTTTTCAAGTTATAGGGTGGACACGAAATTGTATGGAAAATAATCAAAGGGAAATTACTCCAAAGATATGCAAGCAAGAGTTATGGTTCTATAGCACGATACATAATCTCATCGTGCTTTATAAGTGTACCAAGTTTCATTGAAATAACTCTTACGATTTTCGAGTTATAAAGCGGACACAAAATTGTATGGAAAATAAGGGAAATAACTCATAAAATACTCAAGCCAGAGTTATGGTTCTTGTGCATGACACATCATCTGATCATGCTCAATAAGTGTACCAAGTTTTATTGAAAAATCTTAATTAGTTTTCAAGTTATACAGCGGACACGAAATTGTATCGAAAATAATCAAATGGAAATAACTCCAAAAATACTCAAGCCAGAGTTATGATTCTTGTGCATGACACATCGTGTCGTAGTGGTCTACAAGTGTACCAAGTTTCATTGAAAAATCTTTAACGGTTTTCAAGTTATACAGCGGACACGAAATTGTATCGAAAATAATCAAAGGGAAATAACTCCAAAAATGCTCAAGCTAGAGTTATGGTTCTTGTGCATGACACATCCTCTCGTCGTGGTTTACAAGTGTAACAAGTTTCATTGAAAAAAAAAAAACAAGTTTCATTGAAAAATCTTTAACGGTTTTCAAGTTATAGAGCGGACACGATTTGTGACGGACAGACAGACGGACGGACGGACAGACAGACAGACAGACAGACAGACGGACAGACGCACGGGGAAAAACAATATGTCTGCCGACCCTGTCGGGGGGAGACATAATCAATCAATATGTTCCGGTGTATAGAACAAAGTCAGACCGGGTGTTACCGGGTTGGATAGTTATGGCGGTCAAAATGTAAATATCTGTCAGATTTATGTTTTCACAATATCTATTACACTTTAACTCTTTGTCTGGTTCTTTTCCACTAAGCACTTCATAAGTTCAGCCAATAAAAGAACACTCATTAGCCCAGAAATGCTACTCATTCCCTTGGGCGAGCATATGGAAATTTCCACTCGCCCTTACCCAACTTTTACTCATAAATACCAGCGGATGAGAGGATTTTTCGAACCCTGCCATTTCTAAATCAGAATTTTCAGGTGTCTTAAGTCGAACATACGAAAAACTCATCTTGAAGCCTGACCAACCTAGCAAAAGCAATAAGGCAGCATCACCTAACAAATGGACAGCTCATTGATGCTTCAATACTTTTTTGAGTCACTTTTGAGTTGTGCAATGTAAATCAAGGGCAAGTTCTACATTTGGGATGCAAATATTCGTTTAATTGAATGTCATATACTCACGGAGCTGTCATTTAAGAGCATGTCACCAGTCAATAATTACATGTCTGATCTTTTAAGGGCTATTTACACATGTCGGAACTGTCACTCAGAGCCATGCAGTTTGACTCAGTAAGCCCATACATGATAATTAATGCCAAGAGAGAGTAAATTTACAAACTTGAATTCTTCTGACACAGGAAACTATGGCCCTGGTCAGACCTTTGCATATTTGGGGTGAGTTTTCAGTCTTTGTGAAATCTTTTTCCTGCTGCAGAGCAGTTGTCTGGCAGATTGAAATTTTTTGTAGGATAAACCCCAATTTTGTTCTATAGATACTTTATCATTGTAATCTTGGTCATTTTTGCCAGATATTTGTCTGACAGAATAAAATATTTTGTCAGACAGCATGAAATTTTGCTGGTTTTGTCTGACAGAATGGCACTTAGATAAGGGACATAACTCAGACATGAAAAAAATATGGGTCAACTATTTTTTTCATGAGGTCAAAACCGTAGCACGCAGCATTCAAAAGTTTGAAAAACCTAGTAACAGTCACACACACTCACGACAGTCAAACTGAAAGCAATATGCCCTTCCAACTTTTCTAAAGTGGGGCATAAACACTTGCTCAGCAGACCCTATTTATGAAATATCAATTTCAAACCCTTATTTCAAAAATTCAGACACACAGACAGACAACCCAAAACTAGAAAGCTCTCACTGTTTCAAAATGGGGGCATAATAAAACCCAGAATAAGATTGAAATTAAAGAATCTCCTTAAAGGATTTCAAGACAAAGCAAGGAACTAAGGAATGCAATAGGCCGATGGGGCTTTATGATGTAATTCATTACGAAAACTTGCCCATGCAATAGACAGAGATTTTTTAGCTTTAAAAATTGAAAATTTTCAGCTGAAAAATTTTGATATTTTTCTTATTTTTGCTCAAAACATAGATTGTGGGTACACGTTAGAACCGCCTCAGCGAGGCGGTTCTAACGAGTGCCCACAATCTATGTTTTGGAGCAAAAATAAGAAAAATAGGTATACCCCTGCATACCCCAGTTTTGCTATATAAAAGTGGGGTTCAAGGGGGTATACCTTTCACGGACATGTTTTCCTGATGTAATAGCTGATGCCAGAAGCCCTGTAGTGTGACTGAGTCAGTATCCAACTTTTTCATTTAAAAAATTAATTGAAACCTTAAAACATGTGAAGGCCAGTCATTACATTTCCATTTCCTCATTTTTAATTACTTCCTTCAACATTAAACCATTCACATTGGCCCATTTGTTTTCCAAAAGTTTTGGACATGTAGGCTATGGTGAACTGCCCATACCCAAGTCTGGGTGTGCTTACAAGAGCAGTCTGCACTGTTTCTGATTCTGTATGCAAGACCTTTGGCAGCATCACTCAATTTCAGCCAGATTTCTTAGAATTTTAGAGTCAATGATTGCGGCACATTTTTTTTTTTTTTTTTAATTCTTTTATAGAGCAATGTCATGAGAAAACTGAATTTTTGACTATGCAAAAATAAAGACGCAGATCAGCTGTGCAGTAACTTTACAGCTGATCAGGACCTTTGTTTTCGCTACACAGACACCTTCTCAAATCCAAAATTTCAAGCTTCTAGCCTTTTTCTGAGACTGTACAGGCTGTTTTGTGTTGGACCTGGTCCAAAACCCCAAAGACCGGTTTTCTTGCATCACAGCTCACATTTTGAATCATTAAAAAAGCAAACTGACCCTGAAGGGCTTTGCATGAGTCAGGCTCTCAGATTAAGATATTTGCACTTATTTGAGCCTGTGCATGAGAAAACCAACAATTTGGGTTCCCGACCAGGTCTGATATAAACCAGCTTGTACAGTCACAGAAGCAGGATAGAAGCTTGAAATTTCGGATTTAAGAAGGATTGTACTATCCGTGCAGCGAAAGCAAAGGCACTGATCAGCTGTGCAGTTACTGCACAGCTGATCTGCGGCTTTGTTTTCGCCTATGCAAATTGTTGTTTTTCTCATGCACAGGCTCATTTTGTGTTTTTCTGAAATCCTTTAACTGACATTTTCCTATTTTTTCCCATTCAAATGCATGGGTGACCTAAGTTGACCTTGCTGTAAAAAAGGTCAAGGTCATCCCATGGTCATGATTTATACAAACTTTGTAGAGCTCTATTGCCAAGTTTCAAAATCATAGACCTTCTTGTTCTGAAGAAGAAGATTTTTAAAGGTTTTTGCTATTTATAGCCATGGCGGCCATCTTGGTCATGTGATCATGACCATTTATACAAACTTTTATTCCCTCTCCCTAAGGATGCTCCACATAAAGTTCAGCTTTGATTATCCAAGCGGTTTCAGAGAAGAAGATGTTTGAATATTATGGTAATATACATGTATATAGCCCCGGGGCTGGGGCAGACAACACCCTGGGCCCAAAATATTTTCATGCCATTTTCCTATTTTCCCCTCTCAAATGCATGGGCGACCTAAGTTGACCTTGCCGTAAAAAAGGTAAAGGTCATCCCAGGGTCATGATCTATAAAGATTTTAAATTTTTTATGCTATTTATAGCCATGGCGGCCATCTTGGTCATGTGACCTGGACCATTTATACAAACTTTCGTTACCCATTTCCTAAGGATGCTCCACATGAAGTTTGGCTTTGATTGGCCTAGCGGTTTCAGAGGAGAAGATCTTTGAAATTGTGTACGACGGACGCCAGAGCATGGGTATTCTATAAGCTGCTAAAAACCTGCAAGGGCAAATTTTCATAATGACATCCTTACCATTGAAGGACTCTTTCTTGTTTAATCTCAAATCTTTAAAACCTGGATACCAAGACCAATTCTGAAAAATGTAAGAAATTCTGACTTTACCATCAAAGTTTTACTGTTTTGCTTGTACCAGCCTGTGACATTTAAGCGCCAAATAAAGCATAAGATTTCGCCCAACTTTATTCAATTTCTGTGGAATCTTCTTCATTCTAAAAGCAATAAAACAAAATTCAATTTTCATCTGTGATTCTGAATGTGTTCGCAGATTAGTTCTGCCATGTGAGCCACATCATGAGAAAACCTGCATGAATTTTGAATTAGGGAAGAACAAAAGTTCAGATCAGCTGCTTCGTAACAGTCTAACTGATCAGCAACTCTGTTTCTGCCATAAGATATAGCATAGTTACTCTACTTCCTTAATCCAAATTGTTCAGACCATCTTATATGGCTGTACAGCCTGGTTTGTGTTGATCCAGGTCAGAAAAAATGTCCTAAGGTTTTCTCATGACGAATCTCATGTAAGGGCATTAGACCGAAATATGAGCCACCACATGGGAAAACCAACAATCTGCATAGGCGAAAACAAAGGCGCAGGTCAGCTTCGCAGTAACTGCGAAGCTGATCAGTGCCTTTCTTTTCGCTACTCCGATAGTACAATTCCTCCTCTACTTCACTCCAAAATTTCAAGCTTCTAGCCTGCTTCTGTAGATGTACAGGCCGGTTTGTGTCAGATCTGTTCGGAAACCACATTGTTGGTTTTCCCACAAGGCGGCTCATATATGGATTCCCGGAATCTGCCATCTCCCGCACTCATTTCCTATGTATTGTTGAACCAAATTAGGTATAAAGTGATTAAGCTTGCGACTCATCGGCTCGTCAATGTTGCTTTAACATGCAGCTCTATATGAGCAGAGAATCTGTCATCCGCAGCTACATGTACAGCATGTGCCACTTCAGAAGATTTTGTTGGGGGTCTAATAATACAGGGAAGGATTTAGAGGGTTCAGGAGGTTCAAGCTAACCCCCTCTTGGACCAAATTATTTCAATTTCATTGGTAAATTTACAAAAAAACCAGGTACCCCCTTTGGTGGATTTGACACCCCCCCCCCCCCCCCACACACACACACACAAACACACTTCCAGAAATCCTGGATCCACTCCTTAGTAACTGGATGCCAATAATATTTAAAACACCCACTAACTCTGCTGTAGATATTCTCTAATTGCAAGTTCGAGAAGATTTTGTATGACTGTTTGTTTGAATTGTGGTTCATGGACAAAGTAAAAAGTTGAGGTCATGATAAGCAGTTAGAAGCTTATCACTGTTCGAGGTCCAAATGGTAGTTTGTCAGTATCTGGTGCTCATTCTTTCACTGGTAACTGAAATTTTGTTTGAATCAAAGGGAGAGAGATAAAAGAATGTGTCATACTTGAAAAAGATTGATCTTTGGCCCCCTGATTGAAAAGCAGACGTATGATACAAAATTTCTTGGCTACATAGAGTAAATGTACAACAGCAATTATTTTCTGGGAAGATTTTGAAATATTCGCTCATTAATTTGGTAAAAAAAATCTCATTTAAATTGGCAAAATGGGAGGAAAATCTCACAGAGGTAAATTTCTCAAAAGATTCTGCTAATATATCTCACTTAAATTTAAAAAACAATTCTTGCCAGTTTTGCCCAGTGCGCTATTTTATTCTAAAATATTATCAAGCAAGAACTGTACCCCTGTACAGATTCAGCAACTCCATGCCAGCTCAAAAATCAAAATTGTAATCGAGGCAAAATGGGAAGTTCCTTCACATTCAAGGTGGTTCAGTGGGAATATGGGTCCCTCCACATTTTTTGGGGTGACAAGTTCCAAGTCAAACCATGATCCATACAATATAAGCCTTAGTTGTTTACTTGGGTGGTTTTATTTTTGAAGCACTTTTTGGATGTCATGAATTTTTGGTAAAGTCACATAAAATAGAGACAACATTCCCAAATGACCATAGTTGTTGACTGTGACATAAAGCACCAATTCAAACAAAATTCATTCACTATCAGCTATTTGGTTCTGAGCTCACATTCTGGTTTCTGAAAAGAACAACTACCTAATTTGACGTTTGATTGCATCAGTTTGATATAAGACTAATTTGCATGCAGCATTGAAGAAATGAGCATGGTTTGAGTGGCATGTGCTTCATTATTGACTGCAAACATGCCTTGAAGATTTAATGAGAATACTGTATAGAAGACTTCTGACTTGTAATGTTACTGAGGAGCTGTGCAATAGCAAAAGCAAACAAAATATCCTCTGTGAAACAGCAATAAATGGCAAAATAAAAATCTTGGGTTTCTGCATCTTTTCTTCAGCAACACATTGTACCAGCCTGGGACTTTGCCCTGTGGTTGATCTATTCTTAAAGACTTCAAAGGAAAGATCAGACTAAGGCGAAACTGTTTCAGGATCAGAACAGTTTACTTGTGAAATGCCAAACTGACACTACCACACCTGGGTGTGTGTGCCTATATGTCCCTAGGCTTTAGCCAAGTATTTTTTCTGGAAAGGAATTTTAGATTTACTGTTCCTATAAGATATGACAACTTTTATACCTAACTTAATACAATCAAATTAACTTGATTTTGATAAGAATTGACTGATTTCTAACATTACCAGACAGTGTTTTTTTTTTTTTTTTTTTTTTTTTTTTTTGGGGGGGGGGTGTATGGGAGCATGTAGAAGAGGGGGTATTAAAGGCGTCACAGAAGCAGAGGCTTCAAAAAATAAATATGTAGATCTATTGTAGATAAAACAAAGCACTCAACATGCTCAAAAAGCCAATTAACTTGTCTCTGTTATAACTAAGTGGTACTAAGGATGTAGGGGAAACAACTTGCAGAACAAATAATTTGATAAGCTAGGAAAGATTGTTTGCCTTGCAGCAGATTCACTTTGATCACTTCATGTAAAAAAAAAGAGTATTCTTTCAACAATTTCTATGCCTACTATTTTAAGAAAGCTGTTACCATTCTACATTATGTGAGCACATTATCATTAAGTGAAGGGGGCAGAGGCCTCATGTTCTGCCATATTTTTGACAAGGTGGGCATAATCATAATGAGGTTCAAGCAAAGATTGAAAGAAAAAAATATGGAGCTCTTAAAGTTTCAAATACTGAAAGGGAGAAAACATTTATCAATAATGCAACCAATATAACATCTGGCACATTCTTTTTTATGTTACTACTAGGGGGTAAAGGTGTGAAATATTTGACATTTTTGAAAAGCTTAAACTTGTAAATAAAAAATACTGTCAGAATATTCCAAGTTACTCTTTTAGTTTTACCGGGGGAGGGCACTTTCAGAATTATTTCTTTGGATAAGGGAAGAGATGCCAATTTTGTAGCATACACATACATATTTTATACCATAATACCATTTACGTTCTGGACAATAACACCAAAAACTGTCGCATAAACTCAAAAAACTTTCGAACAGCATCAGCAGCTTCCCCAGTAGTCGACAAAACGCTTGACATGATTACGATCCCCTGACTGCGTGCATTGATCATGCGTCTAAATAACATTGCAATGACGTCATTCCCCGCGCGTTTTACATATCCAGCCAGTTTGGGGTCACCTATGGTGTGTGGCAAGTGATGGGAATACAGTAGGTAAATTGTGGTTGGTGGAGGGCAAAGTAGTTCTATCATTGGGGTGGTAGAACAATTAGGCAATGGAATAGTCTCCCTTACAGTCTAAAGGCCAGTTCCAGCCTAGGTGAATTCACTTCTGGGCTGGCCACTGTTACATTCTAATCATCACATCAGTTTTATGTTTTAACTTTAAAGCCTTAGTAAATGTAGATCTTTTTAGATACTTAGATTCATACTTACTTAGATTCATGATCATTCATTTCATCTATGCCTTAACATCGCCCATTTTCATCATTTTCCTAGCTGTTCCCGACAGCGCCTCCCAGTAACTCGGATCCAAAATAATTATATATTTATTGGATTTCTTGGGGGTATTTATATTTCACCTGCTTCTTCTGAATACACAAAACGAACTAATGTAGATAAGATTTTATTTAATAAACTAGAAACAGACATCATGAAATTTCAGCAAAGTAGCTCTGTGATGATCATGGGTGATTTAAATGCACATATTAACATGGATGACTTGGATTTTATACATAATGAAGAAGATGATGTAGCCCCTGACGTTTTACCAAATAATTATGGTATTGACAATAGTCACACATTTAGAAATACTTCTATCCACCAATCTACCAATGAATATAGCAGGAGTGTTCTGGAGCTTTGTATAGGCTTACAATTAAGAATATTAAATGGCCGTACAATTGGTGATAGTGTGGGTAAGCCTACTTTTCATGGCTTTCATGGGTCTTCTATTGACGATTATTGTATATGCAGTGCGGATTTCATGTATGCTATTAATAAGTTGCAAGTTTTAGATTTTGATGTTACTTTTTCAGATCATTGTCCTTTATTTGTTGAAATTCAGTCACTATTTTGTCATGAGACACCAGAGTTTCTGAGAAAGGCCCCACATAATCTAAAATGGGGTGAAAGACAAAAAGTAAATTTTGAAGCAAATATAAGTAAAGTTGATAAGACAAGGTTTTATAATAACATATTAAATATTTCAAATAACTCAATTATCTGCCAGTGAGCAAATAGATCTTATGGTGGATCACATGTCTTCCACGCTTCATGGGGCCACATCGATAGACCAAAAGAGTAATTTAGCATTTAAAAAGAAAACTAAAAAGCGAAAACCTAAGAAAAAATGGTATGATGCTGACTGTGATTTCAAGTATAGGAATTTAAAACAGTTATCACGTAAACTGGCATCTGATCCTTTTAACCGTACTCTGCGTAGTAAAAAAAGTACAAGTAGGCAAAGATCAGGAAAAGGCGCAATCAGAAAAAGACTCCCACTCCAAAAACCAAGGTGGGAAAAAACCAAACTAACAATCAGGCACTTATAACATGAAAACACTTCGTAAGCCGAATGAGCAGCTATTTTCCCAATAGGTGGCCACTCAGTTACCTTAACTTAACTAAAAATATGCAAACATACATAAGGCGCCAACAGCACAAAACTATTTTAAACACCAAGACATAAAACAAAAAGAACCACCACAGAAGTATCGACTTGGAACGATCAGTAACACAAAGTTACTGGCGGGTTTAAATCGATTTTACACGGCCGTAACCTCACCCTCAGCTTCTGCAGTGGTTCATAACATTTAGTTAGTTCTTCGGTCCTCGTGGTGAATCTCTAACTAGTAAATGAATCATCAAGAACAAACAAATAAATCATGATGATAAACATCCTGATGAATCAAAAACCAGTTTATTTCGAACGTAAAGAATACAATAGATTGATTAGAAAGAAACATAGAATTTTCAAAGGAAAATTATTGAGTGGCCTCATGGAGAGTGAGAAAAGGAATCCAAAAGAGTTCTGGAATTGTGTTAATGATTTAATGGAAAAACAGAAAGTTGACCCGTCAGCCGATATATCCTCTAGATAGCACATGGACTGAATATTTCAAATCTCTCATGAATATTGACTACACAAATAATTTTGATGAGCAAGCACTACCAGAATATAGTAGGTTTGCCTTTATAGATAATTCTGTTCTTAACAGAGATATTTCAGTTGATGAGGTTCTTAAAGCAGCCAAAAACTTGAAAAATGGCAAGTCTTGTGGCATAGATGAGATTTCTAATGAAATGTTACGTATATCTGTATCTTTACTTATAGAACATTTCACATTGCTGTTTAATCATATTTTACAAAAGGGTACATATCCTTCATTTTGGAGAGAAAATATTATTAAGCCTATTTATAAAGGTGGAGGGACAACTACTCCAACTAATTATAGAGGTATTTCAATTTCTAGTTGTTTCAGTAAGCTTTTCAGCAGGATATTGTTTAATCGCTTAGATGATTATCTGGAATGTAATCATATTATTGGTCCTGAACAAATTGGTTTTCGCAAGAATTGTCGTACTAGTGATCATATTCTGACTCTGAAAACTTTAATAGATAAGGCATTTAAGTCTTCCAAATATTTGTATGCCTGTTTTGTAGATTTAAGTAAAGCTTTTGACACAGTTAATAGATGTGCTCTTTTTCATAAGCTGTTTAAATATAATATTAGAGGTCCTTTTTAAACATATTGAAGGATATGTACGCCTCTTTAGTATGTTGTGTGAAGACCGATGCTGGGTTAAGTTCAAGTTTTGACACTAAAATTGGAGTGAAGCAAGGGTGTATTTTGAGCCCTACATTGTTTTCAATATATTTGAATGATTTAAATGATTGTTTCGATCATTTATGTGATCCTATTAAGATCCATAATACTAGCATTTCTAGTCTACTTTACGCTGATGACATTGTACTCATCTCTAACAGTGCCGAAGGATTGCAAAGAGCTATGAATAAGTTAGGAAATTTTTGTCAAGTCTGGAATTTGACTGTTAATATATCAAAAACAAAAGTGATTGTCTTTAACAAACAGGTAGAATTTTAAAAGGGTTTGCTTTTAACTTTCTGCAAACCGATGCAAAAGAATATAAATATCTTGGTATAGTTTTTAGAGCCTCAGGTGTATTTTCAAATGCAGTTAAGTACTTGTGTAACAAAGCCTTGAAGGCAGTTTTTTGTATTAGAAAAGCACTAATGTCAGAAAGTATGAACACTGAATTATATCTTACAATATATCAACATTGTGTTAAACCTATACTTCTTTACTGTAGTGAAATTTGGTCACTAGATTTCATAGTTAATAAGAATGACTTAACTCAGATAGAACAAAGATATGAGTTACTACAATCTGAAAAAATCCAGGTACGCTTTTTGAAGTCGGTAATGGGAGTACATAAGTATGCGAGCAATAATGCAATAAGATCAGAATTTGGAATCTTCCCACTGGCTGTTTATGGTCTAAAAAGCTCTCTGAGTTTTTGGACTCATCTGGTGAATCTAGATCAAAGTACATATGCTTATCAAAGCTATAGTGATAGTTTGTCTTATTCCAAAGGGTTTGCTAGTAAATTTAAACTGTTTATGAGTATAATTGGATTTGAACATGTTTGGATTAATCGTTCAACATTTTCCAAGAATAAATTGAAATATGCTGTTTGTAACAAGTTGAAGGAATTATACATACAATACTGGAAAAAAAGTATTTTTGACGATTCTGGCTCTATAAATGGTGATAAACTTAGAACATTTAGAACTTTTAAAGTTAAGTATGATAATGTATTTGCAAATAAATGATTTACCCAAGGAATATATTACATCTTTTGCAAAATTACGTGTTAGTGCACATAGTCTCCAAATTGAAAAGGGTAGACACAAAAATAAAGCTGTTAGCGAGCGATTATGTCCTTTGTGTAAAGCTGATATAGAAACAGAATCTCATTTTTTACTACAGTGCCAATCTTTAAATGACCAAAGAATACTATTTTTCACAGAGTTGGAAAAGGCTATTCCATCTTTCATAAATATGGATGAATCTGAAAAATTTAGATTCATTTTACAGAATAAAGAATATGACGTACTTAGTATATGCATTTCCCATATTCACAAGATGTTCAAAATCAGAGAAGATTTAATAGATAATGTTACTGTCTCTAATTGATACAATTTGTTCATTGCTGGTATTGCCTTGTCATAGACAATTTAGATTTCATACAGGTTAAATTGGTACGGCTAGTTTTATTGAAATATTCTGTCTTATAGATATCATTCCACAATTTTAGTATTATTACATCTGTGATAGATACTTTTTTCTACTCACACATCTGTTCATAGATACCATGGAAATGTAATCATGTGAATTTTAATGATTGATCCAATTGTTCAGATATACCAGTTACTTACATTGACATTAATAATGTTTGCTTCTTTTAAGGATAATTTACATTGGCATTAATAATGTTTGCCTCTTTTAAGGATAATTTGTTAAATCCTAGTCTGATTTGTATATTATTAAGGTCATAGATACCATTCCAGTCATAAATTTGGTCATAGATACCATAAAATGTTGTATTAAGTTGGTTATAGATACCTTTTATAGTCCTTGTCTGATTTGTATATTATTAAGGTCATAGATACCATTCCAGTCATAAATTTTGTCAATTTTTGTATTAAGTTGGTCATAGATACTTTATATAGTCCTAGTCTGAGTTGCCAGTCATAAATTTGGTCATAGATACCATAAAATGTTGTATTAAGTTGGTCATAGATACCTTTTATAGTCCTTGTCTGAGTTGTATATTATTAAGGTCATAGATACCATTCCAGTCATAAATTTTGTCAATTATTGTATTAAGTTGGTCATAGATACTTTATATAGTCCTAGTCTGAGTTGTATATTATTAAGGTCATAGATACCATTCCAGTATTAAGGTCATAGATACCATCCCAGTCGTTAATTTGGTCATAGATAAAACATAACATGTTGTATCAAGTTGGTCATAGATACCTTTTATCATCTTAGTCATAGTTGTATATTATTAAGATCATAGATACCATTTTAGTATTGTAGTCATAGATACCATTCCAGTCATTAATTTTGTAATAGATACCATAAAATGTTGTATTAAGTTAATCAGAGATACTTGTAATGCATATTTAAATCGTTTGCTGTTTGTATGTTTAGTATTATGTATGTTTGTATGTAGTTGGTAACAATCCTGTTTCTGGATTTTAAAACCAATAAAGATATTTGATTTGATTTGATTTGATTTGATTTGATTTGGATCCGAGCCAGTAATAATCAGCAATTGATTGTTGGGAGTAAGAAGTAGAAGAAGTAGTAACCATGTCGTTCTTCTTCTTTTCTACGTAGTTCCTGCCTTTATAGGGCACACGTACCCAGAAATCCGGTGGAGAGTTGTTTGAATGGGTTATATTATCATGAGTTTTGGCACCACCTATGACTGCACGATGTGGCGTTTTAAGCCTCTACCACTTCATTGCAGCGCAAACCTGTCCATGCAATGAATATCCCCTTATATCCGATTATGATTATATTATATATCACACTGGTAAACGTAAACGCAGTGGCTAAGGCACGAACGTATTGGCTAAGGCAATTTCAACGCTATGGCTAAGAAAGAAAATGGCGGACAATGATACACATGTACAGGTTTGTTGTTGTTTTACACTTTCATTTTCCGGTTATCAATGATGACAGCTACTGGCTTGGCGGCGCGGGACCCACAAATGAGTCACAAACCTACGTTCGATGGTCAGATGTCGCCAGCTGCAGCCAGTAAAAGTGTAACCTCGACAAAGTGGAGACAATGAACAACGAAATCTCATGATTTTTCACGAAATACTGTTTTTCTATGATATCGTACGCTGTCTTGTAGTTTATACACATGCAAATGATAAATCGGACGCATATGAGCACGATTCGTGAAAAAAATGAAATTGAAGGAGCCTCAGCGTGTCACAATACTTGAAGTTTCATTACAACGCTACTGGCTAAGGAACTGGAAACAACGTAGTGGCTAAGACCCCAGAGTTTCTCGGTGGGGAAAATGTTATAGTATGGTAGTAAGACTCGTAAGTGGCTTTCTCAAAGTAGGTTTTGAGGTCTAAATTATTGTTCAAACATGGTCTAGATACCCTAGAACCCAAAAACCTGTATCTCTCATATTTTGAGTTTGAGGTGACATCTCCTGCTATAGTTGGTTTGAATGTTTTTTTAAGTAGTCCTCACCTTCCTGATGAAGGATCAAGTGGGCTGCTCTGGAAATTTTTTTGGCACAATGGTCAGATTCATTGCTGTATGGAAGTAGTGCTATGACAAAAAGCTATATATCCTATGAAAAGTCTGCTGCAATGTAGTATATAAATTGGTTCTTTTTTCTTACTTATTAGTTACTTTCCAATGTATTGTATATTGTTTGTAAGCAAAAGTATAAAGTGCAGTCACATTCACACTAAAAACCTCAAGATCTGTTAAAAGTATGGCATTATTTCACACAGAATTACCCCACCCACATTAAAACTCTGCATATAGTTGATTGTAACATGAAAGTTAGCATTTATCAGAATATTATGATATTTTCTTTTAAATGTATTATAGATATATTGATGGAACATTATCATTCATAATATCAGACTGCAACCTCATTACAAAATACCTCTATATAACATTAATGTTAATAGAACTTGCTTAAGTTGGAGGTAAGTACTTTTGAAGATACTCTGTCTAAAAATTTCCGAAGTATTACTTCCATTTAAATGAAACTTTAAATTATATTATGTTATTATAGTCAAGTCAAGTCAATTTTATTTCATCCAATTTAGGCCACCGGCCCATAATAGAACAAAATAACATAAACATACAGAAAAGAGTGACACTATACATGTAGTGATCATTACAACGATCAATATAAAAGCATATCTATCCCAGTAATTGTTTTTATTATAAAATACATCCAGTCTATCCAGTGTACATGCGCATTTTGTATTAAAATAGTTTACTCATCTAGTAATATTTTTCGCTGTTTAAAGGCATAGTATAAATATTTTGCTAATGAAGTGATAATCATATCTTTTTTTTTGATTTTAGAAAATTGTAAAACTTATTCAGACTAACGTTTTCAAGCATACTATCTGGAAAATATTTATAACGAATATCTTCATAATAAGGACAAACCATCAAAAAGTGATATTCATCTTCTATTGAATAAACATTCCTTTTTAGACATAACTCACAATTACGATAAATTCTATCTATATCCATATGCCTACCTTTTTCTATCATTAATTCATGTGACGAGCATCTAAATTTTGCAAGAGCCTTTCTATACTTAAAAGACAAATCAAGAAACAAATATTTTTCAGTATCTAATAGACTTTTGAAATATTTATAGTGTTCTGCTTTTGATGATTCATTTATATTTGCTAACCAATCCTGAAGATAACAATCTTTTAATCTCTGTGAAAATAAATATACTAAATATCTACCGTTACCAACTTCTTGTGCAAGCCACACATAACCAAACCCGAATTTAAACAACATATCTTTAACATGAGTTGCCCATGTAATTTTTCCAGCATCATCTAATCTTTTTAACATTATATAACTTTGTTTTGGATATCGATGAGATTCCATTTTCAACAATCTTATCCAATAGCTTAAACATCTAACCATGTACGTGATAGCAATCGGCAATCTGCCACACTCACCTAATGCAAGACTATCAGATGTATTTGGACTTAAACAGCAAAAACGCTTGCAAAATCGACTCTGAACTTTTTCTATTTTTTCATAATATCCATATCCCCAAATTTCTGAACCATAACACAGTATAGGTTTTATGATTGAATCAAATAATTTAAATGCATCTTGTGGGCTAAAGAAACCGAACTCTTTCTGATATTGAAAAATAGATGCCGATGCTTTCATTGCTTGTAATGCTTGCGACTCTATAGTTTTAGTCCATACTAATTTTGGAGTAAAAAATACGCCAAGATATTTATAGAAAGGAACAACTTCTACATTTTTACCCTCAAACATCCATTTCTCTATTACTCTCAAAATTCCTCCGTTTCTATGCACTATTATTTTTGTCTTATCAAAATTTACATATATGCCAACAGAATTGCAAAATATTTCTAAATCATTCAACACGCGCTGAAGTCCAACAACTGTATCTGCGAAACCTGACACATCATCAGCAAACATCAATCCTAACAAATCTGGTATTTCAGTTGTAACAAAAATTCCGCGGTTTAGTTTAGTTTCTAGGTATGTTATCAAGTCGTTGATGAATAAGGTAAATATTTTTGGGCTGCCGACGCATCCTTGTCTTGTCCCTATTGAACAGTCAAAAAAGGTTGTTAATAAGTTATCATCAATTTTAACACATGCTTTCAGTTTACCATATAATGATTTCCATACGTTTAGAAAATTTCCACCTATACCTTTACGTTTTAGCGCATCCCATAATTTATCGTGTTTTATACTATCGAATGCTTTTCTAAAATCTATGAATAACGTGTAAAATCTTCCCCGCTTTTTATTAAGATACTTTTGTACTAAGGCATGTAATGTAAATATATTATCAATTGTAGAATAATTCCGCCTAAAACCAGCCTGCGACATATATCACAGGCAACAGTGCAGTGCCTCAGCAATACATGTAATTGGATGCCATTTGAAGCCTTATAGGTCTATTAGCAGCCGACTAACAGGTAATTTTGTGAGTCAGTTCCTTATTTTTCTGCATTTTGCTCTTATTTCTTAACATTATTGAAGGATACAGTCGCGCCATTTATATATCTGAATATGGGCCAACAGAGCATTGTCTTAGCAATCTTATGATGCCATCTACACCTGATGCAATAACTTTTGTAAGTATACCACTTTATTTTTTCCTCAAATTTTCTCTGATTATTTCAGTTTTCATAAATATTTTTGAAAATTGAAATCACATGATTAATTCATTTGAACATATAACAATAGACAATTGTCTTGGATATCAGTTTGCACCATTTTCAGCTCGTTATGGCAATCTGAGGCCATGATAGAAGAACTTTTGTATGTACACCCCATTGTCGTTTCTGCGTATTTTCCCTATAAGTTTTAAGCATTTATAAACAGAACAGAACAGAACAGAACATATATTTATTGACTTATGCATAATACAGCACATCGTCATACAATCAATACAATAAATGGTAAACATGAAATATGGCAAACAAATATACAAGTACAAAAGATAGAATAAATTGAATTAGAATTTGAATTGAGAGTGAAATGTAATTTCGGCTATAGCTACAGTAAATCTTTCTCATTTCATCAATAAAGTATTAAAAATGTAATGTTTAGATGATAATGCAGGTAAATCTAGGTAACTTCTACAACAATATTTAATTTTCTCATTTCAGTTGCTTTTATTATAAAATTTGCTAAATTTTTTAAATTTTTTATGCCAGTACAATTCAGGAGTTGGATTAATTTAAACATACTAGGTGATCGGGTATAATATTTGGGTATTAGTTCTTTTCGTAAATCGCTATAAAGCGGACATATTAGGATAAAATGGAATTCATCTTCAATGTCATTTAGATTACAGAATTTGCATTTCCGAATATCTCGCCGTATATCGTTATGTCTTCCAGTTTCAATCGCTAAGGTATGTGATGATAATCTAATTTTTGCCAGAGCTTTTCTGTATTTTGCATTGCAGAGCAATTTTAAGTATGGTGCAGTTTTTATAAACATTATTTAAAGATTTAATCATATGGTTAATATATCTGAATACCAGCCAATGTGCCTTAATCGAAGCAATGATTTTACACCAGAGGCCGATATAAGGAACTTTTGTTACCATACTCCTTCATTTTTTCCTCAAATTTTCTTTAAGTGATTATGTTTTCAATAATATTTTTGAAACTTGAAATCATATGATTAACTTACCTCAATACATACCAATAGATAATTGTCTAAATAATCATTTGATGCCATTTTCTGCTATTCATAATCATTGGTTGACTAGAAACAAGAACTTCTGTAAGTATATCCCTTTATTTTTTCTGCATTTTTCCTCCATCTTCTATGCCTTCATAAAAATATTACCGCTTTGAGTCACTTTGATTTATATATAAATGAATACAAACTTACAGAACAAAGTCAAAATAATCCTTTGACACCATTTTCAGCTATTCAGGCCCATCAGAGGCCAAGATACAAGATTATTTGTAAGTATGCCCCTTTTATTTTTCCTCAATTTTTCTTTAATTATCTCTGTTTTGAATAATATTTTTAAAACTTGAAAACATTTTGTTAATTCATCTGATTTCAAACCAAAAAATAATTGCCATAGCAATTTTTTAACACCATTTTCAGCTCTTTATGGACATCTGAGGCCGTGATATAAGTACGCTTGTATGTATACTCAGACATCGTTTCCGCGTTTTTTCTTATAATTTTCACGTATTCATAAAAATCATTAATACATTTAATCATATGGTTTATATATCTGAATACCAACCAACGTGCTTTGGTCAAAGCAATCATTTAACACCATTTTCATCCATTTTGGGCCACCAGAGGCTGAGATACAAGAACTTTAGTAAGTATACCTCTTTATTTTTTCCTCAATTTTTCTTTAAGTATTTATGATTTCAATAATATTTTGAAACCTGAAATCATATGATTAACTTATCTGATTACAAACCAATAGATAATTGTCCAAGCAATCATTTGATGCCATTTTCAGCTCTTTGTAATCATTGTTTGACTTTAAATAAGAACATTTGTAAGGATATCCCTTTATTTTTCCACATTTTTTCCTCCATCTTCTATGCCTTCATAAAAATTATCACCAGTTTGAGTCATATGATTTATATATATGAATACAAGCTTATAGAATAACGTCAAAGCAATCATTTGACACCATTTTCAGCTATCCAGGCCCGTAAGAAACCAAGATACAAGATTTTTTGTGCATTTTCCCCTTAAACTTTTTCTACATTTTCCCATATCTCTTATGCCTTCATAAAAATTATTACATATTTTGAGTAGCATGATTTATATACGTGTATGATTACAAGCTTATAGGTCAAAATCAAAGCAATCATTTGGCACCATTTTCAGCTATTTAGGAACGTCAGATGCCAAGAAACATGATTTTTGGTAAGTATACCCCTTTTATTTTTCCTCATTTTATCTTTACTTATCTATGATTTCAACAAATAGTTTAAAAACTTTAAATCATATGATTAATTAATCTGATTTCACTATGATACCAAAAGATAATTATCTCAGCAATTAATAAATACCATTTTCAGCTCTTTTTGAGCATTGAAGGCCAAGAAACAATAATTTTTTCTATGTATACACCTTTTATTTTTCTACATTGTTCTTCTATTTTCAATGCATTCATCAAAAATATTAATAATTTATGCCATAAGATTTATTTATCTGAATACCAGCCTATAGAACAAAGTTTAAGTAATTAAATAACATCATTTTTAGCTATTTAGGGCTGTCAGCGGCAGAGATACAAGAACTTCTGTAGGTATACCTCTTTATTTTTTCCACTATTTTGCTTAAGTGTTTGGTTTTTTTTCATAACTTTTTCTTGACACTTTAAGTCACATGATAATAAATCTGATCAGTGGACACTTTACATTGTTTTTTTCTATTGACCATATCTACATTAATTGCTGGTTTCCAGCTTACAAATAATCAATATTGGAAGGTACAAGTAGGCAAAGGTCAGGAAAAGGCGCAATCAGAAAAAGATTCCCACTCCAAAAACCGAGGTGGGAAAAAACCAAACTAACAATCAGGTACTTATACCATGAAACATATCGTAAGCCGAATGAGCAGCTATTTTCCCAATAGGTGGCCACTCAGTTACCTTAACTTAACTAAAAATATGAAAACATACATAAGGCGCCAACAGCACAAAAAATTTTAAACACCAAGACATAAAACAAAAAGAACCACTACAGAAGTATCGACTTGGAACGATCAGTAACACAAAGTTACTGGCGGGCTTAAACCGGTTTTACAGGTACCTAACCTCACCCTCAGCCTCCGCAGTGGTTCACAACATTCAGCCAGTTCTTCGGTCCTCGTGGTGAATCTCTAACCAGTCAATGAATCATCAAGAACAAACAAATAAATCATGATAAACATCCTGATGAAACAAAAACCAGAACTCACAGATTGAGTAAGCTGCCCGACGATGGAGATCCCTGGGCGCCGAATAACCTACTAACTCCGGAGCAAAAGAAAAACACCAGTTGGACCCCGGTGGGCCAAGCAACAGACAAGAAGCTCCGGCCCCAACCAACTAAAATGAATAGCTTTAAGTCGGGGCCATCATAGAGTCTGACGCCCGACCCACCGGCGTGCAATTAAAGAAGGCAGCATAGTTATCAACCATGATTGGGTTAAAAACTAAGCATGCAGACTGTCGCATAACATTCAAGTTATAACCTATACGTCTGTAACGTGATATGATTTTTCCGAACTGAAGAGAAAAATCATTTATTCCTTTAAGTTTCTTTAATTTGTAAACCAAGTCACCATAAAATTCAGGTTCCGAAAGGCCCTCACTTAAAAGTGTCTTTAACCCAACATTATATTTGGAAATCAATTCATAGTGTCTACGATAAAATTTAGAAAAGGTTTTTCGAAGTTTATGATACCGATAGCCCTGTTGGAGAAGTTTTGCCGTTAAACATTTATTTCGAGCGTTGAAGTCTGTAACATGATTGCAGACTCTAGCAAACCTAATAAGTTGCGAAATGTATACACCATAAGAAGCACGACGAGGAACGTCACCATCCAAAAAAGGAAAATTTACCAGGTAACCAATAAAACCCCCTCAGTTAGTCATTGGTTAATATTTGAAGGTGTGTCCAATATTGACCAATGGCTAACTGAGGGGGTTTTCCTGGTTACCTGTATTTTCAATATTGATTATTGGAAAACTGGGAACCAGCAAATTAATGTGGATTTGGTGAATACCATTTCCTGCCTGTCAGGACAGTGAGAAGCTGAAGAACAATAACTTTGGTAGATATATCCCCTTATTTTTATAGACCACACTAAAATACATCGATATGGACATACCTATAATGTATTGAACATGGATTAATACCTTTTTGGTGCATGAATATTAAGTACTTCTGATTTTGCCTTCCAAATGTTTAATTATAATTAGATCAAATATAAATTGTTTTGTACATAAAAGAACTGATTTCGGCAAATTACGTGCTACAGACATACAGATGAATAGAACAAAATGGTCATCTGTACATGCAAATACCCAAATAGGCACAAAGACAGAGTGTAATCTCTATCAATGATAATGTTTCAAATAAAAGTATCTAAAAAGCAAAGCTATAGATCAATTTCAAAAACGCACATTGCTTGAAAGTGGGTGGGGTAACTTGGCATGACAAAAACCTACATTATTAAGGGTTTATAACACTTTATGACCTTAAAATGCATTTTGAAATGTCTGAAGTTATTCACATTTAAAGTATTTGCATAAATATGAGTTGTTTTATTAATCAAAAAAGTACAATGACCCCTTAAATGATGCAAAAGTCTGCTTTGTATGGAATTGAGTATTTTCCCATGGTTCCTCAGAACATGGTGTGAGTAAACCTATCTGCCAAAAAAATTTCCAGAGCAGCCCACCTAAACCATTTATGGGAAGGTTAAAACTAATCAAACATGCATTCAAACCAACTATAGCAGGAGATGTCACCTCCTTCAAAAATTAACCTGGCTGGATTCTAGGGTAAGAGCTGCGTTAAGCCATTTGAAGTTCGTTTGAGGTTATCCCCCCCACTCCCGAAAAATATCTAAAATTGCCAAAACGCATTAAGAATAGTCCCTTTTTCGACATTAAACACCCAAAACATATACGATGTTTTATGAGACCCCCAAAACATCTCCAAAAATCTCCCTGACCAAAAAAGAAAAATCGATTTTTACAGAAAACTCTCCAAAAATATTGACATTCAAATTTTGATCCCAACCCACAGAAAAAGAAAATGAAAAGAAAATAGACCGAGCCTATGTACACAGAAAATGTCATGGTATCCCCCCCCCCCTGGGACCTCAACTATAATTAAAATGATTTTAAGTAAACTATATAAGATGTTCACGAATGTTTTATAGATACTCTTCTTACATCATCCTTTGGAACTCACCTTTTTCAATACCCCATTGTTCTGAAACACCAGAAGAAAAGTATTTGGTCGTCATCCTTTTACAATACAAGAGTCCCCAAAACGGCCAAAACTGCAAATCGGTTCACAAATAAAAAAAATATCCCCAAAATAATTTTGAATAGGGTTTTTCGCACGTACAAGGTAGATAGTACATTTTTTAAATTGGATATATCTAGCAGATTTAGAGTTTTTGTTGAAGTGTTGTGCCCTCTATCAGGCATAGTTTACCGATTCGCAGCATTTAAATGAAAAAAAAATATTACTTTTATCCTTTTTTTAGGAATGTTCTTGCACCCATTTTACAATGGAAAATACCGTATTCAAAGCTACTTTTGGTCATAAAACTTTTATTTGTGGACCGATTTTCAAAATTTTTGCGACAAAATTTAGGACTCTTAGAATACAACGGGAGTGGCATCAAAATAGTTTTATTTGGATGTTGCAGATCAAGCGGATATAAAATGTGGTTTCCACGGGATGGTGTACAGAAAGTAGTTTCAATTTATAGTATTGATATGTTTAATTGATTGCAGTCATGAGTAGAAAGAAGCCTCGTCTGTGGCTACACAAGCCAAAAAGGAAACAGAAGCCTGTAGCCTCAGTACCTCACAACAGGACGCCCGCTAAAAGTGTGCAGAAATCCCCAGGATGTACACCAAGAAAACCCATAAAGCGGTTGCTCACACCAAAGTCTACACAGAAAAAATCGCGTAAAAAGAAAAAAGTGTCCCCTACCAAAACACCTGCCCGAGTATTGGATGAGAATGTTTTATTCGACGAATTTGAAGAGGAAATATCACAGGAGGCGAAAACATATATCGATATCGCAACAGGAAATAGAGGGAATGTACTATCCATAAAGCAAAAACAAAGGCGCTGATCAGCTTCGCGGCTACCGCGAGGCTGATCTTCGTCTTCGCATATGCATATTAATGGTTTTCTCATGACTTGGCTTGAGATTTCCAGTGGGGATTAACAATTTTTAAAAAGAGGTCTAATTCTCCAATCATTGATCGCATTGTGATGTCCTAAATCCCCTGGTGGGTCATAATTTCGCTGTATAATTTCAGGTAAAATTTCTTAGTTACCATTCCTGGGTCATGGTACTCTGTCTAATTCCCAGGGATTAGGATAATTTTGTTGTTTAATTCCCCCTGTAACCACCCCCCACCCCCCCCCCCCCCCCCGAAGAAAAAAATGATAGGTGCATAGGTGCATAGATATGATTTTTTTTTATTTCATTAACACAGCTCTAGACCATGTTTGAACAATAATTTAGACCTCAAAACCTACTTTGAGAAAGACACATACGAGTCTTACTACCATACTATAACATTTTCCCCACCGAGAAACTCTGGGGTCTTAGCCACTACGTTGTTTCCAGTTCCTTAGCCAGTAGCGTTGTAATGAAACTTCAAGTATTGTGACACGCTGAGGCTCCTTCAATTTCATTTTTTTCACGAATCGTGCTCAAATGCGTCCGATTTATCATTTGCATGTGTATAAACTACAAGACAGCGTACGATATCATAGAAAAACAGTATTTCGTGAAAAATCATGAGATTTCGTGGTTCATTGTCTCCACTTTGTCGAGGTTACACTTTTACTGGCTGCGGCTGGCGACATCTGACCATCGAACGTAGGTTTGTGACTCATTTGTGGGTCCCGCGCCGCCAAGCCAGTAGCTGTCATCATTGATAACCGGAAAATGAAAGTGTAAAACAACAACAAACCTGCACATGTGTATCATTGTCCGCCATTTTCTTTCTTAGCCATAGCGTTGAAATTGCCTTAGCCAATACGTTCGTGCCTTAGCCACTGCGTTTACGTTTACCAGTGTGTATATAGTGAAAACGAGGTTTACAGGGGTAAATATTTTTTTTTTTATGTTTGCTCCAAAAATATATCATTACGAAAACATGCCCATATGATATACAGTAATTTTTTTCAGGTCAAAAGACGATAATTTTCAAAGGAAAATCTTTGATGTTTTTCTTATTTTTGCTCAAAACATTGATTGTGGGTACACGTTAGAACCGCCTCGCCGAGGCGGTTCTAACGAGTACCCACAATCTATGTTTTGGAGCAAAAATAAGAAAAATAGGTATACCCCTGCATACCCCAGTTTTACTATATAAAAGTGGGGTTTAAGGGGGTATTCATTGCACGGACATGTTTTCCTGATGTTGTGGGCATTCGTTAGAACAGCCTCGCGAAGGCAGTTCTAACGTGAACCCACAATTAACGTTTTGTGCAAAAACAATGATATAAAAGATTTCAACGTTTTGTAATGTCTACATTGAGGCTGAAAAAAAAATCTGTGTTTATTGCATGGTGAAGGTTTGGTAAGGTTTTAACTCACAGCATAACATGCTAGTTTGACTCGAAGGTTTGTGACATGTGGTTTCGGTTCTAACCTGACAGAAACTACTTAATTAAGCTTTAACCAAATCGACTCAACATCAGTATCTTGGAAACTCAGTTGTCAGTTGTTTGAACAATCTTCATGGGTAATTGCTTACGTTTTACTTTCATTATCAGTTGTCTGCCGGGTAGTGCCACGTGGCCCCAACTAAATTTGAGTCTCTCCGTACATCAATCCAATGACCTTATTATTCCAGTCCAATATCAGGGTTGATAAAATCATTCGACGTCGATCTGTTTCTGGTTTTCGGTAAATTTCAGTAGAGTTTAATTGTGGGTAGCTGAGTTGCCAGCTTTTCCATCACGAAAACATGTCCGTGTAGTGTATACCCCCGTGAACCCCACTTTTATATCGAAAAAAAAAACTGGGGTATGCAGGGGTATATCTACTTTTCTTATTTTTGCTCCAAAACATAGATTGTGGGTACACGTTAGAACCGCCTCGCCGAAAAAGCTCAAAAAATCTCTGTACGAGCATGGGCAAGTTTTCGTAATGTCAGAAAAAGCTGCCCCCAATGTTTTCCATATAATGTTTGTTCATAATTTAATTGCCACATATGTTTTACTTTTTTCGATTTGGGGTTTCAAAGGGCTGCATATGACGTTTGGTATTGATTGTGTCCTTGTGTTTCGATTATTCAAATAATTCCAATTGCATTAACCCATTAAGCGGTAGCTTCGTCCTGACATGACTGAAAAATTGTTGACTGGGACGTTAAACCTTAATTAATACAAACAAACTAACGGCAATGTTTCGAGTCCTCGACTTCTATGAACTGGCTTGAAAATAAAACAATTCACAGCTGATTGTTTTTATCCTATCTTTATTCTTTATTGCAATAATTGAACACAAATTGCTATGTCAACGCAAGTTGGTGTAAAATTTAGCGTTTAGTTTTCTCTTGAGACTCATCTGAAAAACAAACAGAAGACAAAACATCATGCTATAATTCTCATTAGACTATTATAATCTCTGTCTGTCTGTCTGTCTGTCTGTCTGTCTGTCTGTCTGCACTTCTCACGCTTTCGTACACGCGCGAGCGCGCGCGCACACACACACACACACACACACACACACACACACACACACACACAGTTTTGTGGTTTTTAGCACTGTAAGCTAACTGTGACTAATTTGTGGACAGTTTTTGCTTCAAGAATTTATATGTACAGGAAAAGTATGAAAAGAGAATCAAATCAACATATATATAAATATTATTAAAACAATTTTACAGAATAGAAACATGGAATTTTTAAGATTCTCTGATAAACTTTTATACGTACATGTACTTCACGGCAGTTTGACATTAATGCAGCCTTGCCTTGCGAATAAGTGCCTCATTTGGATGAGCTGGTCTTGGCATCTTGGCTTTGCGAATAAGTGCTTCATTGGGATGGGCCGGTCTTGGCATATTGGCATTGCGAATGAGTGCCTCATTTGGATGAGCAAATCTGGGCATACTGGCCTTGCGAATGAGTGCCTCATTGGGATGGGCTGGTCTTGGCATATTGGCCTTGCGAATGAGTGCCTCATTTGGATGAGCCGGTCTGGGCATATTGGCCTTGCGAATGAGTGCCTCATTTGGATGAGCCGGTCTGGGCATATTGGCCTGGCGAATGAGTGCATCATTGGGATGAGCCGGTCTTAGCATTTTGCGAGCCTGGTATGGATGGACAGGCACCGGTATCTCCTTCTTTGTTACGCTTCTTCTAATACGGAACACAGATTCGCTCGGAGGTTCTGGTCTTGGAACAAACGAGCTTCCAAGCCTGTGTTGGTTGAAGTGAACGGGTTTTGGTGGGCCCTCAAGTTTCCTTGTATAGCCTGGCTTCAGAAAATCTGGCTGCCGAAGAAGGGCTTCATTTGGGTGCATAATCCTCACCTCTGGTTCTGCCAGTGCTGCAAAACAATCAGATATCAGTGAACATGCAGCAAACATTACGAGAAAATACGGAAAATCTACGAATGCAAACTGTAAGAATTTAAGGTGCGCAAACAAAAGTGTAGTGAGCGGATATACAGATGTTCGCATGGGAGGATTTTATTAAAACGGATGTTTATAAACCTAATGTTCGGACCTCCCTTGTGTCGGAATGCTTTATCCATTGAAGAAAGAAAGAAAGAAAGAAAGAAAGAAAGAAAGAAAGAAATTGTAAATATATTCTCTTACCAGTGGCCGCAAGCACAAATAACGCAAACAGAAACGCCATGTTTCAACTTTTTTCTCTTTTGGATATTTTATAAATGTCCAAATAGATGAAAATGATTTAACTGTTTGGGTGTAGCCTTTCTTATAGCAGGCTGAGTGAAGAGTGGGTACTTAAAATGTAGATGGCGATACCGGCCCTTATTTGCAATTAGATCGTTGGACTCGATCAGCACTGCGCGCACTCACACCCTTTTGTGTTTAAACACGATATCGACGTTATTGTGACACAGGAAAGACAATGATTTTGTTTTTCTCATTTTCTCGGGTATTCTTTCTTTTCATAGGGGCCCCTGGAAGACCCTTTCCCCAGAGCACCGTCCACCTGTTGACAACGCATTTTAGACACCGTGGAAGTTGATCCGTACTCTGCGAAAAAAGCATATGGGTTTATATGATTATGGTTCGTGACAATCAGAGTAGTACTAGTAAAACTTAAGTTTGTGCTTAAGAGTAGAAAATTGTCCTCATCGGGCTTTTAAATGACAGGGATAACATATTGGGATATCTCAAGAACCTCTTAGAAGTGGCAGTCGCTCTCTTGACTACCATGTCACACTTTCGATATTGACAAGTTCATGCAATATGTATGACTATTTTCACCATCAGTAAACAAGTTATGTCCCATTTTAAACTTTAATGGTATTTCTATTTATTGATTGATATTGGTTTATGTTTTGTTTTCAGTCATATACATGCGACACCGCTGGATTATCATGATCTAACCTGCCGGGAAGGGCCTATGCTTTTACATGTAACTATCAGACTAGGGATTCGGGGTCCAAATCCTACCGCGGCCGTAGTAGTGTTGTGCCCTTGTGCAGAATATTTTCTCCTCATTAAGCCGAGTACATTCAGGATACAGCTTACCCAGAATAAAGAGTATGTTCCAAAATAACTAAAACGTATTGACTGAAAGAAATAATAAATAAACTCCACCTACCGTGGCTAGAGCCTTCATTTTTTAAGTTGTGGTGTGCAACCTTACATATTAACGTTAATTGGCTCAAAGGTAGGTAACTCTGGAATTCTCTATTTCGCTACTATATTTTGATACGCGTGTACTATGTAGTTTTGGGCTCAGCCTTTGTTTAATTGTTTTTCAAGGGCAGATATGCACTTGTCATTACAAGCCATACATAACTTATGTTCTTGAAAGGCAGCAATTCGATTTGATGTTACATTGAACCGTTGTGTTATTTTTCGGAACAGTACTAGTAGTTCGATGTCGTTTTCTACAGCCGCACACCAGTAATTTTAAGAATGGCATGGATCTACATTATGAATGCGATTTATAAACTCAAAATTATAAAACATATTTGGTTGTGCTTTAGGACAACTATAGTTTTTGGTTAACGTAGTCTGTGCATAGGCCTACTATAAGCCTGGCGTAGCGGTTTTAAAAGTCATTCGCAACGTGCAAACCAGGGCTCGTCAGTTGATCTCAGTTCCATCCAGAGCTTCTCCAGTTTCTCGGACGAGGCTTTAAATCAAGTTCCCGTCTCCAGATAACATTAGCTATTGAATTGGACATAAATTAAAAACACAACTAAAGATTGTCTTTATTTTGAGTTGGCCTTCACCATTCCGTAGGGGAACTATGACGTCAAACCCAGCAGCTGACTTCAATCGAGATGGTTTTCTGCTGGCCCAAGACGTTCTAACCCTGGAGGAAACCGAGTTCTATCTTCAGTCGTTTCTCAGCTTTGAGAAGAGGCTCGGGGGTAAAGTGACCGGTGGTTACAGGTTCAAGACCCATCTATTATTACCGTGGATGCATCAACTCGTAACACATCCGAAAATATTGGAGATCGTAAAGAAATTATTTGGTAAGATTTGATATGATTTTCCATAAAACTCTTGACATTGGAAAGTTGGAACCATTTCATCGGATTTTTGGTACAACAACACATGTAATTTTCGGCACATTCCGCGAAACGAGCTGCATTTCTTACCACAGTTGACTAAGGTCTGACATGTAGATTAAGATAGCTGAGCTGAAGGACCCTGATCAGTACGTTGTTTAGTGTATAGTGGTAGTTACAAAATGTGGTTTTGTTAAATGAGCCGTGACGCGAGAAAACCGGTATCTGGAGTTTCCGACAGGTCTGACCTGTACTTCGCAGTTACTGCGGAGCTGATCTGCGCCTTTGCTTTCGCATAGGCAAAGGGTTGGAGAATTAGCTCATGTGTTGATACATCCGCCACGTTTGATTTTCAGGTCCTGACATTTTGTGCTGGTCCACAGATTTGTTCCCTAAGGACCCGGGGTCAGGAAAGATAGTTGAATGGCACCAAGATGCGACATACGTAGGTAAGGCTGTTCCGTGTGTTAGATACAAACTAACATGAAAAATAATGCAAAATAATTGAGCCCATGCGCACAGAGCAAAGTCATGCTTCGAATTCGTTTGTTTTGCTTAGTATCCCTATGGACGCGTATAGCCACGTCGCTACGGGAATGTCGCCTTGCTTTTGGACTTCTATCCGACACTGGGCAGATGTCCAACAAATCTGAACCGCTCAAATATACAAACGAAGAATATAGGCTATTATTATGTTATTATTAACTAAGAAAATAACCACCGGTGCTAAGGATCTAAATTGGTTAGCATCTCTGTCGAGAGATCATCAAGCAGTCCACTAATTGCTGGCAGCCTTGTATGGGCGGGGCGCCTATACAGATCAAACAATCACTTCTGAAAAGTTAAGTCCCTGCTAGCCATATCGTCAGCAGTAATGGGTGCTCGTGTGAGTCGTCTATGGTGTTTCAATTCGCTATTTGTTGTTTGGCCAGATCCGAAACCGCTTTCTGAGCGACTTTATTATATTACTTCGCATGAATGGTAATTACAGGTCTGGATCCGCCTGACGCCCTGACTGTGTGGGTGGCGCTCTCAGAGTCTAACGAGGAGAACGGCTGTGTCAAATATTCCAAAGGAAGTCATCTAAAGGTAGGGATTTGGTGTTAACCCATATGTGACGGATGGACTGTCCCATCGTTATCATCGTGTCGGTCCAATGTTCGGCGCTCTACCACTTGTCAACTGCGACCGAGGATGGATGAGTGCCACAGGATGCACAAATTTCATGTTGTAGATCTGTCCGTGTAGGGAAAATCAGCTGTTCTGTGCCCCAGTTAAAGTAGACCCTTTCATGACTTGTTTCTGTTGGGACACTTATTTGAATAAGTCGGACTCTAATTTGAATAAGCAGGACTCTACTTTGAATAAGACGACAGACATTCTTTTGAATGTATTGTGGGTGACAATGTATTGTGGGTGACAATGTATCATGAATGTATTTTGACCAAAAAATAGTTCGCAATGTGATATTGCCGATATATGCGAATGTTCTGAATTACTGATCTTATTGAAACTGCAACAAGAAAAGTCTTGGCTGGGCCAACTATGAAAAACAAGTTTTACTGCGTCGTGGTGGGTGGCCTTGTGGTAGAACATCGGGCTCCGAATTGAGAGGTTGGACTGTGTTCGATCCCCACATGGGGCACCGTGTTGTACGCACATTAACTCCCCAGAGTACTGATTAATATTCAGGAAGCTGCTGCTCCGTCCCGACATGACTGAACATATCGATTCCTTTTCCCTCTACTTTTACAAAAGTATTTCGAGGAGATAATCATGGACTGTCGTATTGGACCACTGGGAACGGGGGTCCAATGTCAGATCGTTTGTGAGACGAAGTTTCGTCAGATCTCAAGAAAATTATTGGTTCATGTGATGGAAAAAAGCTGTTAAATTTGATAATCAATAATTCCAATTTGCTATAATTTCAATTTGTTCAAGGTTTGCAGGCAATTCAATTACAGTTTATTCAATTTACATGGTTGTCTTTGAAAACAATTGGTTTAAAACTTTGACGTCACGGTAGCTTCCATTCATATAGTCGTAAATATTCTCAGTGCATTTTGGGAATATGTAAACGACTGCATACGTGCAATTGCTGTCAGAAATGCTATCCTAATTTTCATTGAATGCACCATTTTCTTATTTTCATCTGCATTCTGAGGTGTGTTGCATTTCATTACATCAAGACTAATTGGGACAGGCAGAACTGTGTAAAGTCATATTTGGTGTATACCCGATTAAACCAGGCTGTTATTTAGTTAATGGGCTATTAAGGTTTATACAATTTTCACGAAAGTCTTCGTTTTTATTGTGGTTGATCGTCCTACTCAACAGTTTCAGTCATTTCGTCATATGGGGCACCACTTCCTGGGGTTTAACCAGAAGTACACGTACGTGCTTTCTCAAGGACATTGTTTTATGGTGTTTTAGTAGTATCTCAAATACTGGAATCATGTAATGATAATCACCCTGATTTTGTCATTACTCAGTCAGAACCCATTACTTCAGGGCCAGTTAGACCACAGACAGACATTTTCCGAGAAGTCGCTGTTGTTGTATGGCCAAGAAATCCCTGTGAAAGTAGATGACAGCACAGTGGTACCCGTTATCCTCCGGCCCGGTCAGGCCTCCGTACATCATATAATGACGGTGCACTCGTCCGGGGCTAACACCAGTAAGTAACTTTTGTAATGTGCACAGTAGCCCCGTGATCTTGCGATCCGGTCAGGCTTCCATTCATCATATAAGACAGTGCACTCGCCAGGGACTAACATCAGTTAGCAATTTTGTCATGTATTCCCATGATACTGTGGTTCCCCTTTATTCTTCGGCCCTGTCAGGCTTCCGTACATATTAAAATGACTCGTCATGGGCTAACACTAGTAAATTTTCTATTTATTTTTTGATTCAGTCTGACGACCCTTTCAAAGATTATTTCAGCTCATATGAGACGGGCCAATCGGTAGGTGGTGCGAAAACGGCACAACCCCGAGAAAAACCACCTGGCACACCCGCAAGCAGAACTTGGCTTGTCTCACATGTGCCCCGTGTGGGGCTTGGACGCGGTGAGATGGTTGAATGGTTGATGCTTAACTTATCAGGCATGGGGGTCGCCCTAGTAATTACTGCCGAACCCGGATTATCCACGTCCATTCTGTTCTCCATGTATTGGAGGCTGATTGGAGGCTTTGTTGAAGGCGTGATAGGTCGCGTTATACATGTACATTGGCGTGTTAAGACGATACATGAGGTTCAGTTTCATCAAGCAGCTAGAGCATTACGATAAACCCACTATATGCGTCATATTCTGTTGTTGTAAATATTGTTTACGAAGTTCATGTTTTTAAATTGGCCTTGGTCGCTGAACGGCCATTTATTCCAGAAACTTTCTACAAGGTTTTGAACGCGAAACTTGGCAAGCGGAGTTCGGAATGAGCGTTTTGGCCCGGGTGAATAGGGCCGCTAGAATCCCGATTTTCCTTTAGATCACCGTGAACAAAATGAATCGAGTGACGGTGTCACTTAGTATCACATAAGGGACTTGTGTATGTAATGTTTCTTTCTTAATACGATTCTTCTGGGACCGATTATCTAGTTATTTTCCTAGAAAACATACACAACTTATTTAAACCAAATAGCGTAAACTCTCTTAAAGTGTTGAAGAAAACTGTTAATTCTGTTAAAAGCAATGTATTCGTGCTCATTTGGGAATTGAAGCAATAGAAGCTAAATTGCTGGACGTGACACAAATATAGCTGTCGAAGTAAAATATTAACCCATATTTGACGAATGGATTTTCCCATCATTATCATTTGGGTGGGTCCACTTTCATTTTAGGGGGCGTTAGGTGTGATTTTTTTTATTTTTATCTCATTTATTTTATGAAATATCTTTAAGCAAACAAAATAGCCCCAGATGGGACGCCGCGTTCTGCGGCGTCACATCTGGGGCTATACTGTTTGCCTATGTCCCATGAAAAGGACGCCAGGCTTAAATGAGTGATCGCTCAACTCTGACCAATTTTAACAGTATTTCATTGGATAAAATGATATTCTTCATTTACAAGCGTTTGTAAATAGAGGTTATTCGTAAACGTTTGTCAATATAAGATTATACAAAGTGGACGTAAAGCAGCAGTCATATATCAACGGATAGCACTTAACGGTCGCCTAACGAACTTGCGTTCGAATGCGTAACTGATCTGTTTCCTTTGTTTCTTGTCCGCAGTTCCTCATTCGATTTATGCGTTCCTTGTCCGTTGGTATCCATTTCCCGGTGACAATTTTTGGCCATGTTCAAAACTCCGGACGAAAAAGGATTATGTGGCTCTTTTTATCTTGAACGACACTTTTTTTTTCAGTTTTTGCAGTTAAAATGTACTTCCATTAAATTTTATTTGATATTAAGTTACTGTATATATGATAATTTAATGCATTTTCTGCTCGTTCGGCATACGTTGTCTGGTAATATATTACTGCTTTAAAAAGTATCCACTCAAACAGAAAACCCCCAAACAAAAACAGATTATCATACGTATATAGTCGGAAGTGTCTGGATATTTATCGTTTTCTTGGGTTGCTATGGACCTAAGCTTCCATTATTTAATTAAGATTGACCTGTCTAGCAGTATTTTCCATGTTAAAGATGTGTCGCTTTGACATTTGGGTATATTGCTTTCTTATTTGTAACAGATATCTGAAGAGCTTTTATAAATGCGTCTGTAAAGATGCCAATGTGTGAACAACACCTCAAAATCACATCGTGTTGATCAAGAACTCTTGTTTAAGGGAGTAGATGATAGTACCTTGTGCATGTTTTTGTTTCTACAAACATGATTGTCTCCGACATATGTGAAATTCTACAAAGAACATGTGGCCTCATTGCGTGAATTGATTCCTGCAACTATCTTGATTCTCTTCGCCATACAGCGGCTTACTGATGGCAACGTCCTTTAGACGAACATCCTTGAGATTTTCTTCACTATTACAGTTTATCAAGGAATTAATCTGGTCGACTGAATACAATCACGGAAACTCTCCAAAGCGATGTCTTTCTTTCGTACCAGATATAATGCAGTCTTTCACTATGGTGACTATATATTTATTTATTCGTCACTCAATGTCCAGAGGCTTATCCTAGATGTTTGCGACACCGATTCTCAGTATCGCATTCCTTCATAACAAAAGTAGCAGTATCATGTTTAAACTCAAGCGGGCCCCGTGGCCGAGCGGTTAAGAGCGCTGTTTATTACTCGCCCAATCATCTCACCACTGTGTCTGGTGCGGGTTCGAACCCCGCACTGGCCACATGTGAGACAAGCCAAGTTCTGCTTGCGGGTGTGTCAGGTGGTTTTTCTCGGGGCTCTCCCGTTTTCGTCCACCAACTGATTGGCACGTCTCATATGAGCTGAAATATTCTTGAAAGGTAAAAAAAAAAAAAAAAAAAAAAAATCAGGCCATAGGCGACGGTCGAAAACTGCATATGAATGATCTAAGACACTTGTCAGTGTGTGTTTGTTGACCGTGCTGAGTTTTCCATTGTCGCTGTAATTCCTAGATTGCATGACTAAATGCTTTCCAAGAATTTCTGTTTAATTTTTCAGGTTCAGTGAGACGAATAGGGATCGCTGTACGATATTGTGGTGCTTACATTAAACAGAAAGGGGAGATAGGGGATTCCGCCATGCTGGTGTGTGGAAAAGATCACGGGACTTTCAAGTTGGAGCCCAAACCGGAGATAGAATGGGGCGAGAATGAAGTGAAAGCTCACAGTGAAGCAGTGGGGCCAATAGGTCCACAGGACTTGATAAATGCCAAGAAATTCACATGAAAACTGACTTGCTCTTAATTCAGAGACAACGTTACTGTTAAATGATACGAATATATATTCAGATATGTTCTATGAATGGCAGAAAGCATGGCCATAATGATGCATAATAAAGCGAAAAATATATGTAAACCCCGGATGTAAACTTTTTTTTATTGAATCACAAACGCTGAAAATTTGAGCCGCCTTGTGGGAAAACCAACAATGTGGTTTCCGAACAGGTCCGACACAAACCGACCTGTATAGTCACAGACAAGAACTAGAAGCTTGAAATTTCGGATTTAAGTAGAAGAGTAATTGTACTATCCGAGTAGCGAAAACAAACGCGCTGATCAGCTTCGCAGTTACTGCGAAGCTGATCAGCTTCGCAGTTACTGCGAAGCTGATCTGCGCCTTTGTTTTCGCCTATGCAGATTGTTGGTTTTCCCACGTGGCAGCTCATTTCTTGCTTTCATCAACGCGACTTTGTACTTCAAAACACGGACATTTAATCTAATCATTTCAGTGAAAGATAGGATGGATTAGCCATTTTATCAAATAATCTAGTACATTCATAGAACATGTGTCGAAGACTTCAACAGCGCTCTTCAGCAGTCGTCGAGGGAGGAAAATGCGCTTCCTCATTACCCAGAATGGTGCAAACGTGAGGATCGGATGCAAACCGTGAACATGCGCTTTTTCTACTGAATCTCTATTGGGCCGGTGAAATGATCTCAAGGTTTTTACAAGGATGCATGCATCATACTTACTTATGCATCATATCAACTTATACATAACCAAATAATCTTGTTTTCCAGTCACTGTGCTTATAATGCACTAGTCATTTGTAATCACGGCCCCTACCTCCGGGGGAGGGTCGGGATTAGCGGAGGAAAAGAGCCGGGATTTTACCTTTAGCTTGCTCCCGCAGTGCCGGGTGAATGCGGTGTTTCTATTTTTAATGCCAAAATAGCTGGGATTATAACCAGCTCGTTTGTACTCGCATGGCGGGATCTTATAGCGGAGATTTTACCATCCCGCAGTGCAGGACTTTTGGCAGGCATTTGCTGGAAGGAAAGTCAAAGTCCCCGCTATTCCACGGGGGTGGGACATGTTTACAAATGACAAGTGCATAATTTATTCAATAACATGAAGCTATACTATTCGGAAATTCGATAGATGTCTAGCCTTTTAGTGAATAATTCTTGTCATGAGGAAGAAATTAGTAGACAATTACGATTCTTGATCGTAATATCTTAATATTGCCGTTTTTAGTAGATGATCTGACGCATTCTGTACTGAAAATCAAAAATCTTGCACCAATATGTGTTTGTTATTTTTCATGATTAAGTATAATTATTTTTATTTTTAACATTATTTTTGGTTAATTCCAATATCAAATCTTTGACTCTGCAGCAAATTCAATAATGTGGATGACAATGCAAAATTTTGGTGACAAAAAGTGTAAAAATGCAATTTTTGGGAAAAATTGATTAACATTAAAATTTTTCAATGAGTTTTCATTGTACATGTAATCTGCATCATGACAGTAGCAGAAAAGCAACAAAGCATTTTGAATTTTAGGGAATTTGGAGATGTTACAAAATGTTGAATATTGGCAATTTCGGAAAATTAACTGATTTCCTTTAATCAGCAAAGAAAACAAACAAAAATGCATTTTAAGGCTATGTCAGGTAGGCACATACCCCACTTGACTCTTTTGATAAGTTTCATTTATAAACAGAAGTCATATCCGTTTCCTACACACTTCCGGTTTTGGGTTTGGGGTTTTTATGTGCCACTGTACTGTTTTTAGATTGAACAACTTGCCCCATAAAATTAATTGTTGGGGACAAAACAAACAGTCCCAGCAAAGCAGCGTAAAGTTGGTGCTTTATTTTGTGCAGTTTTAAAACAAAAGCAAAGTGCACCAAATAAAGCACTAACTTTATGCTGCTTTCCTGGGACAATTTGCTTTGTTCCTATCAATTTATTGTTTTGGACAAGTTGTGTCATCCTCACTCATTGCAATTGCACATAAAAATGGAAAAAAAAAAAAAAAAAAAAAAAAGAAAAAAAAAAAAGAAACGAAAAGAAAATGGTAGTTGTAAAATCAAAATAAAAAAATTCTTGCATACAGACCAGAAGTACAGCAAACGGATATGACTTCTGTTTATGAAACTTATCAAAAAAGTAGGGTATGTGGTTACCTGCCATGCCCTAAGAATACATACTTGTTTGTTTTATTTTTTAAAACCACCGGTTAATTTTCCGAAAATGCCGTTTTTCAAAATTCTGTAAAAACTTTAAATTCCCTTTAATCCAAAATGTTTTGTTGCATTTTTGCTACTTCTTCTTCTTTGGGTTTAATTCCCTCCTCTATTAGGAGAACCGCCAACGTTGATTGACGTAGTCGTTGATGTGTTGTCGGGTGTGTTGCCTTAAGGAACTCGTTCAAAAAACCATTAGTTTGATAGCCTGTGTACATGTGCTAGGATTCCCCATAACCATATTTACAGTTTGTAGCATTAAAAGTTCGTAGCACATAAGAGGAGGTTAGTAGTACTATATACACTACACATCATAAGTTCATCTATTTAGTGTTTCTAACAGGGCACTGCGTCTAACATGCAGGGCATAACATAGGCTTCTCGCCACTGAGAACAGCTGATCAAGGGTTGACTCATCTTCTGTCCCACACCAGGACAACACGGTTGTAGGATCCAGAATAAGTTGTACCATATCGTCCCCTTCCCAGGCCCGGGTCGTCGTGTCCATCGTTGACTCCAGCAGTAGCACAACTTGTCGTACAAATGGTTCGCGAACACTCTGTAGTTCATCACATCGCAGCAGGAAATGCTCCACCGTTTCATCATCACGGTTACAGAGAGGACACAATTTTGACACTTGGAACTGATTAAAGCGCGCTTTGTTGCTTTGAAGGATGTATGTGCCTACACTGATTTTCACGTGAACGAATGACTTGTACACACTGTGTTGGTTGCACTTAGCACTAGACCACAACTCATGGACACGACCCACTTTGTAGTTTTCAAAATTCAGATACCTCAAAGTAGATTTCAACCTAGCTTCAGCAATTATGGATTTTTCCCAATACTTTCTTATATGTAATTTTACTTGAGCTTTCCATGTAATTTTCTCTGGCGGATTTTCAATCAGATCATGAGCAGAAGGTAAATTGTATTGGAAAAGTGTCTCTTGGATGGTAATGAACCAGCTCTTCGATTTTAAGTCTTTCACTGCTAATTGACGTATTGCAAGATCTCTCTCTACACAATCCTGGCGTATGATGTTACCGAATAGGGTAAGTTGGGATTTATGTATCTCCGCTTCGACGGGTAGAAGACCAGACAAAATGTAGACAGAACAAGCTGCAACCCGTTCCGGGAGATGTTGGATTTGTCGCAAAAAGTCGCGTTGATACTTTTCCAGCTTCGAGATATCTGCTCTTGACAACTGTATACTTTCTAATCCATACAATAGCCTTGGTTGTATATATAAATTCCACAACGACACTGAGACTTCTGGGTTCACTCCGTTAAGACCATGTAATCCTGCCCCCATAAGTGCATATGCAGTACTTCTAGCAAGCTGAATTCTTTCAGTGATAAGTTCAGAGTTATCATTAAATTTTGCTTTCCGTGTTAATCCCAAGTGTTTATAACTATTTACTACTTCAATGTCATTTCCGTTCATTGTGAAGACAGAGTATTGATTACAGGTTTTATTGTACAACATAGATTTTGTTTTTGTTTCACTGACATTATATCTTTCCTCGCCTGCATAGTTGCCTTGTACGTTTAGCTGACACTGCATTTCCTCTTCATTGTCCGCCATAAATAGAAGGTCATCTGCCACTGCGACTAGTCCAGCGAAGATTGAACCGATCTGGAGGCCTAAACGACTCTGGGCAATACTGTCGAGTAAAGGATTTAGGAAATGTTTATAGGCTGTCGGGCTCCATATCCCTCCTTGACGAACCCCTTGCCTTTCACTAAAGGGTTCGGATAATTTACCTTCCCATTTCACAAAAGATTCAAGACCTTTGTACCATTCATTGAGAAATGTCCATTTGTACCCTTGTATTCCAGCGTCGTACAACTTCACAAGCATTGAGTCGTGCCACACCACGTCAAAGGCTTTGGTAGCATCAATGAACGTGGTGAATAGGGGCTTTCCATTATCGATAGATTCCGCAATTGCCTCTGTCAGGATGAGTGACCCGAATGAAGGAGAAGTATCCTTTGTAAATCCTCTTTGTAATTTACTTTGGACCTTACTCAGCATTTCAGTTACTGAGTCCAGATGGATCTTTTCAACTAATTTTCCAACTATGCTGGTGATTGTGATTCGTCTGTAGGAGTTAGGGTCGTTAGCTGGTTTTCCCTGCTTCTTATACACTGGAGTTATAACGCCTTGTTTAAAAACATCTGGAATTTTCCCTGACTTTAAAATGTCATTTACAACTGAAGTAAGACAGTCAACAAGTACATCACCCCCAAACTTTATGTGTTCCGCCGTTAAGCCTGACATATCAGCAGCTTTATTATTTTTCATTGACTTGATTGTCTTTATAACCTGTTCTCGACTTACTGGTTCAAAGTCAGTTTCATCGTGTTCACAGATATTTTGGATAAGCAGTTTCCTTAGTTCAACCTTTGATTTGTAAGTACTGTCAAATTTATCGTTATCTACAGGAGTTGCGAGCTTCTCAAAATATGATGCCCAGCCTTTCCGTATCATTTCAAGCTCTGTAACATGTACATCATCGATGATCAGTTCACTGATAGAAGATTGTTTATAATTTCGCTGTCTATTCACAAGTTTATAAAACAGTTTCTTATCATCAGTATGAGATACTAAAATTTCTTTGTAAAGACCATTTCTCTGTTCAGCTGCAATCTGTCGCTGCCGTGTACGAAGTTGTTTCTTACAATTGTTTTTATTCATTAAAAGTTCATTATTTGGATCTAAGGGCTTCCCAGCTTCTTTCCACTGTTTATGAGCCAATTTGCTTTTATTTGCTATACTTTTCAACTGTGGACACCAAAGTTTTTTAACTTTAGGTAAACTTTTGCTCGCCTTTGGGGCACATTCAGAAGAAGCTTCCAGCAGAATGTCACTGACTTTTTCGACTTTAACGTTTATATCTGAGTCCTGATCACTGATTGACGACCTGATACGACTTGATACCAGACTTTGATAATGATTTACTTTCACTTTCTTCCAATTAATTTTCCGTTGGTGTAGCATATTTGAGTCTTTTTCAGGATTTACAATTACTTTGGGTATGTGTGCTATGTCAGCCATCACCGGAGAATGCGGCGAAGTATTTTCACCACACCCAGACTGCACTTCGACCTTCTTAACAATGTTATTCTCAGTTTGTAACACATAGTCTATAATTGATTTCCCACTTCCATGCACATAAGTAAAATCTGTTGGGTAATTCTTCCCAGTAGTTATGCGAAATTCGTCTAAAAAGTTTTTCAGTATAGCGTCCCGCGCAATTGGTTTTTCTCTATGAAGTGACGCGTTCAGATCCCCAAGCAATATCACATGAGAGTTAACAGCATACTTTATTAATATCTCCCTAACTTCATCCAGAGTATCTAAAAATCTGTCGTCAGAGTCTTTATACCCTCTACATGGTAGATACACGTTGATTATACAAATAGATCCATGGTCACTGGATTCACACATGATAGCGCAAACTCTATCAGAACCATCCGGTAATACCTTCACATTTCTACTGATCGTGTTTCTCCACAGGATACCAGTGCCGCCTTTACCTCTTGGTCTCTGTAATGGGCTTATTGGATCTGCATCATCACTACATTTCAAAAAACATTCAAATCCACGTTCACTACAGAATTCTTCTAATTTATGTTTTTCAAAGTTATAAAGCCAGTGCTCTTGTAAGCAGATAATGTCTTTGTACTTTAACATAGTATCTAAAAACAATTTATTTGTGTTAAAATTTTCAATGTTTATGGTAACTAATGTCGTCACAGCCTGAGAATTGTCTACTTCCTTGTCTCTCTCTGATTCCGCCAACTTTGGCCCATATCTCTCTGCCTTGGCCCCATGTTTCGATTGTTTATCAGGACTGGTGCCCTCCTTTGCTGCCCCATCCAAGGAGGTACATGATGATTCCAAGCCGGGTACAAAAAAGGGTGTGTAGGTGGAACTGTCTGCGCATAATACTGGATTGGCGCTCCTTCCACTGCCCCTATGCTTGGCGTCCGCTTCCGCCAGTCTTGATCGCTCGTTTGGGATTCCGTCTTGCTCTCTTTGACCGGGCTCTGAACATCATCTTCGATAATGACTACAGTCGGTTGTGGTTCCCCTAATTGGTCCTTACTATGCACACTCTCCCCCCCGTTCAGTTTCTTTTGGCTCAGGTCTATTGGTTTGAATAGAGTTTCAGGACTTCCACATTGCTTTGGAATGTCTCTATTTATATGGTGATTCTGACTGTTAATGGCATTTTGAACTGATAATATCATTTCTTGCTGCACTTCGATCAATTTTGATAATTTACCGGTTACTGCATTTTCGTTAATATGTGAATGTTCCTGGACCCTTACGTTTCTACTAGTAATATTTAATTCTAATCTTTCAATTCTACTTTTCAACTGTTCGTGTTCTAATGCACTTATCCGTTGTTCAAGAACTACATTACTGCATGATGCAGCACACTGTTGTTTGAAATGGGTTTGGCGATCCCCCTCTTCCTCCTTTTTACCCGGGTTAGTTTGTAATAATAACAAGTTTGTTCGCAATAGGTCATTTTCTTTCTGCAATTCATTAACAGTTTTCTCCAGTGTTATTATTTTAGTTCTAGCTGTTATCAGTTGTTTACTTGTCTGAGATAATTCAAATTCTTTCTTATTGATTGCTTTCTCCCTTAAGTTCAGTTCCTTCAACCTTTTCTGTAAGTCTACTAAGCTACCACTTTCTGTTTGGCAGCCTCTATTTTGATTTTCAGCACTATATGTTTGACTTATGCAGTTTTCCAAGGAATTATAGACAGTTTCAGTACTTAATTTTCTATCACTTTCACTATTTTCGCTGGCATTACACTCAGTCTCTTTCTTTTTAGATGTACCTACACTTCCAACTTTTTCGGATTCATTTATCTGGAGTTGTGAAGATTTACAGGCCTTACAGGTCATACCACCTTCAGTATCAGCCAAGCAGCTGAGATGACATTCACCGTTACATATTTCACATGGCATTGCTTCACTGTCTTGTATTTCGCCTTCACAGTTATAACAGATTTTCAAGCTTAGCTCTTCTTCTAATATACTTTCGGCTATTGTCTTTGTCCCAGTTTCATGTGATTCATCAGTCAATGAACTTTCAATTAAATCAATCTCGTTCGACAGTAGGCTCGCCACTTGCATACTATCATTACTCCTACCCCCACCAGTAACTTTTTGTTTTCCTCGTGACACGATTGTACCTCTATTCTTGTCAATACTGACTTCAGTACACACCTGGCATTCATATTTGTAAGTTGTATCATTCTCAATTTTATGCACAGTTTCTGCTGACAGTTTGTCACACCGGTAGTGTATCCAATGAAATGTTTTTTCACAAAATGCTGCTCTAGATTGACAGTTTTTCCCGCATTTGATACATTTGATACTTTTTTGGTGTTCAACAGAGTCAGATTCAGTAATGGCTGTAGTGTTTTGTTGCTTGTTATTTATACTGAGAACTTCACTTAATTGTTTAGCCAGCAGTGCATTCAGTTCAGTAATGTCTACTTGCTCCCCATCCACTGTTGCAGATTCAATCAGAAGATGTATTTTCTTCAGGTCCTCGTACAAAAACTTTTCAACCGACTTTCCATTCACGAGGAAACTACATTTTGTATAGTAAAGATTCAGAGTATATGAGTCAGTTTGATTCGGATATACTACCCTAATCGTCTTCTGTACACAGTTGCCATCTCTATCTTTGCTCTCTGTTATCTTGCATTTATAGTCTTTCTTTTCAGCACCGAAATACACCAATAACGCTTCCTTCAGTAATTCAAATGTCACTGCATCTGCCTGTCCTGTTACACCTTCATCAGTATATCTGTACTCAATGTTTTTTCTCTTGGTAGCCTCCAGTTTCTTGGCTAGGGACTTCTGAACATTCAGCTCATATGGTTTGCTTATGATATCATCCACCTGATTGCCCTTTCTCCGTGTATGTGCCCGCCCCTCTGCATGTTTTGCCATTTGTACAGTTTTTATTTGATTTGGGTTCATTGCTAGTTTGACAATGTGAAATAAGCGATTACAACACTTGCAGCCGTGGGTTACAATCTAATGCAGCAGTTCAGTTTTAAAGCAGGATAAAAGCAGACTAAAAGCACTTTGGATAATGTCTGGGTATATCTAGCAGGGGATTCCCACCACAGGTACACTGGGCTTTAAAAGTTTTTCATATTAAGAGGAGCTTAAAATTCTATGTTTAAAAGTTCAAAGTTCTAAAATTCTTCTAAAATAACACTCCAGAACCACTAAGACATATTGCCACCACCAATACTATACTATATTACAAAGTTTTAAAACTAAAAGACAGTCATAGGAGTTTCTAAAAGAACTGGAGTTTCACAAATTCTGCAAAATTCAAAATGGCGTCGCCTTTGTTTCAGTTTTTGTCTGACGCAATTTCAGCAATGTTCAAGGTTTTTCCGAAAATTTCAGGTTAAAATGCTAATAATTCGTTGGGATGAATAAGGCACAGCTCCTCGGTTTCTTTTTGCAGTAGCCAAAAACTTCTAAAAGTCTTGTAATGTCTAAAACTTCGTAAAAATTTTTCTTCTTTCTAAAAACACATCCGCCACCACCGCCACCGGAAATTAGCCACGACTGTTGGAACTCAGCTACGTCATAGGTGCTGAAAAGAAACTGTCATGATGCAGATCACATGTACAATGTACAATGATAGGTGCTGAAAAGAAACTGTCATGATGCAGATCACATGTACAATGAAAGCTCATTGAATTATTCACAGGGGCTTATCATTTAGACTAAATGATAAGCCCCTGATTATTCATTGATAATCATTTTTTCCCAAAAATTGCAATTTTACACTTTTTGCCCCAAAAACTTTGTATTATCATCCACATTATTGAATTTGAAGCAAAGTTAAAGATTTGGTATTCGAATTAACCAAAATAATGTTAGAAATAAAAATAATTCTACTTAATCATAAAAAATATAACAAAAACAGGGTGGTGCAAGATTTTTGATTTTCAGTATACATGATGAAACACAAAGGTTAACTATTTAGTTCGTACATAGCACTAGCCTGAAGATCGCTGCAATCTGGAAATTTCGGGTTTATGAAATGTTTCAAAAGTCGTTATACATGAAAATTTTAGAGGTGATGCGTGACAAAAACAATAAGCATTATCCGAATGAATACATGTATATTAGAATCGCAGACTTTCCTATGACGTAGCTGAGTTCCAACAGTCGTTGCCCTCGTTGACATCAGCTGGAGACTGGCTGGACACGGCGACATCAGCCAGATAATTCAGTAAGCTCGTAACTTTGTCACTGAACCCCCTCCCCCCCCAACACACACACATACACATCTGCGCGATAATTTCGATCGCGATTTTCCGAGATCTGTTTATGAACATGTGTGGACCCTCTACTGTAGGGTTTGCAGTACCCCTACCAAACCAAGACATCACATCAGTAAACTATTTAAACTATTTGTACACCAAGTTTGATCATCGCCACCTATTCTAATTCCAGTCTGACCATAAAGCTATGGTTTAAATGGCTGTAAATCTTGACAGAAATATCATATTGATCATATTGTCTCAAACAATACGGAAATAACACAATCTGATTTCGGATCACAGACCAATTACCGCTTCATTCAATCAGTCGGATGTTATCAGCATTAGGCTCGTTGTAGATCCTTATTTTTCCTGTCTGCTGAAATTAAATAACAGTCTATGTGGCGATGGAGGTAAATGAGTATGAGAATGAAGTAAAAATAAAATAAAAGCTATCATATACCGGTATTTGCTCCTTGTATATATATTACTTAAACCTATGCTATCATTTATAACGTTTTTAATGAAAATGATCACAAAACAGCCACGTATTCCAGAAACTAGCCACAATGAAATGCGGAAATTGGCAAAGGGGTTACGAAAAAGCGTTTGTGTGTGACTAGATTTCCTGCAGAACACCATGAACAAAGTAAACCGAATGCCTGTCACTGTTTCTAATCACCTACGGGACCTGTGTATGTTTCTTTCTCAATACGATTCTCATGGGACCGATGTTCTAGTTATTTTACTACAAACTTATTTGAACCAAATAGTGTAAACTCTCTTTGAGTGTTGAAAAAAAGTTGATTCTGTTAAAAGCAATTCATGCTCAGTTGGATATAGCAGCAATAGAAGGTAACTTGCAGTATGTGACACAAATGTATATGTAAGTATCGAAGACAAATGTTATTCTAGTCAATATATTCAACCTTATATCCTGATCTTTGCCTACTTGTACCTTTTTACAAGGTTGCAAGCCAGACCTAAGGTGCAGGCTGATGTGCTAGATGAGCTCCTCTATGCAGATGATATAGATAAGAATGCCAGCTCAGAGGCAAAAATGCAAAGAGCCACGGCACATTTTCTTTTGGGAAGACTTTGTCATAAAAATATTTCTACGGCCATTCTTCCTTTACCACTGATTCAAGAAAAGTTTTAGTTAGTTTTAAAAGAAATGTGCACTTAGAACTGATAACATAGCCAGAATACACCGGAAGAGGCCAACAGGCATAATTAGATGTCGACATAGGTATATCAGGTATAAATTACGTATATATTCAGAACTGTCTGGGTATTCATCTTTTGCAGTATTATTCAGACAAGGAAGACTGACATGGGTAGTAGTGTTTTCCAAGTTTATGTGTCTCTTTGACATTGTGTATATTGTTTTTTTATTTGTAACATTTATCACAAGAGCTTTTATTTATGCGTCTGCGAAGATGTCCATTTATGAACAGCGTCTTGAAGTGTTAGTGTTTAATTCACATCGTGTGAGACAAGAATAATAATCTTCTATTCTGATTTTTAAAGAAGATGATCGTAATATCGTGTCTTTGTTTCTACAGACATATAGCATGGTGTGATAGGTTCCACAGAGCATGTCGCTGTATTGCGTGAATCAATTTACAATAAGCTTGATTCTCTTCGACGCACCGCGTCTTGCTAATGGCAACTTCCTTTAGAAGAGGATCCTTGAGATGTGTGTCACTATTACAGTTGTAAATTTGTAAGGAATTAATCCAGTGAATATTCATTGAATAAAACTTTCCAAAGCTGGGTCTTTTTTACACCAGATATAATGCAATCAATCACTCTTGTGACAATGTAACCATCACTCAATGTCCAGAGGGTTATCCTAGATGTTTGCAACACTGATTTCCAGTATGCCAAATATCTATCGCATTCCTTCATAAAATAGGTAGCAATATCTTAAAAACGCAGGCCATAGACGACGGAAGAAAACTGCACTGCACATGAATTATATAAGACTCAAAGTCTTGTCAATATGTGTTGTTTGCCGTTCGTTTTCGATTGTCCCTGTAGTTTCTAGATTACAAGCCTTATGATGGTTACCAAGAATTTCAGTTTAATTTAAGGTACAGTTAGATGGATAAGGATCAGTATACGATATTCTGGTGCCTACATTAAACAGAAAGGGCACATAAGGGATTCCGATATTCTGCTATGTGGGTGCCGGAGGTGGAGTGGGGCGAGAATGAAGTCAAAGCTTTCAGTGATGCAGTAGGGCTAATGAGGCCACAGACTGAAGAAATTTACACGAAAACTGACGTGGGCTTAAATCAGTCCTGTGTTCGATCCCTACAAGCGTCACCGTGTTGTGTCCCTGAGAAAGACACATTAACTCCCTACAGTACTGGTTAAACCCAGGAAGAGTTGGCTCCGTCCCGACATGACTGAAAAATTGGGATGTTAAACCTCAATACAAACAAACAAACGAATCAGAGACTACGCTACAGAAAAATAATTTGAATATGTACGAGGGTGGGTCAGAAAGTTCTGTCATAGGTGTTATATCTTTGTTAATAGACATGATAGATTGTTGTATTATACCTTGATTGAAAGGGCAACATTTCTCCCTTATAATGATGCCAAAAGAATGCCCGAAAGAAATAAATACTTCGAAATAGACGCTTTGAAAGACACCTGGGGTAAAACCAATGGCACTTTTCTTGAATTTGTGAAAATTATTTTTAGAAAAACGACTTCGAAAAAAAAATAATTCATGCAATATATTGTTCAAACATAAAGAAATATTTCCTGCAAAATTAAAATTATTCAATTGAATTTAATTCAGTTATTGCAAAATGAAATATTGAAATTGGCTTGTTGTGCATACATTAAAATTACAGCTTAAATTCAAAGGGCATTGATTGACATCCACACGTAGACTAGGGACCATAAAATGCATTTAACCATTTGGTTGTTTCATTCTAGTGTGCCCTGTAGTAAAATCATGAAAAAGCAAGCAAATATAATGGTTCAGCGGTGACAAAAATGATATAGGGGTACGTATTTTAATGACGTCATATATGTCGCTGCATTATAAAGTCAGCATAGCATCGATAACGGTAATTTTTGTCACATTTCTTTTCTAAATATTCTATTATTTATCACTGTAAAGTTGGAGAAAATTTGATCGGTAGTTATGAAGGTATGACGCATGAAACGCACACAATAATATTCACAAATTCTTGAAAACGTGCCATTGGTTTTACCCCAGGTGTCTTTCAAGGCGTCTATTTCTAAGTATTTATTTCTGTCGGGCATTCTTTTGGCATCATTATAAAGAAGACATGTAGCCCTTTCAATCAAGGTATAATACAACAATCTAGCATGTCTATTAACAAAGTTATGACACCTATGACAGAACTTTCTGACCCACCCTCGTATCAAATTTGTTCTACGAATGATAGAAAGCATGGCCATGTTGCAGAATAAAGCAAAATATGTATGTAAACCTTTTCATAGAATCACAAACGCTGAAACATTCCTGTTCCGAATTTTCTTGCTTTTACAAACGCGACTATGTACTTCTCAAAAAGGACATTTAGTCTAATCGTTTCGGTGAAAAATATGATGAATTATCCATTTTATGAAAACTTATCAAACATTGTGATGTATCCATAGAAAGTGTATGGAAGTCAACAGTCGTCGAGGAAGAAAAGATATTCCCAGACTGATGTAAAACTTGAGGAGCGGATGCGAAGTACTTTCTCTATTGAATCTCTGTTGGTCATGAAATAATCGCAAGGTTGATAACAAAGATGTATGTATGCATCGTACAAACTTATGCCACTGCGCTGATAATTTCTTCAATAAAACGAAGACTTACAGTTCCGAAATTCGATAGAAAGGTACAAGTAGGCAAGATCAGGAAAAGGCGCAATCAGAAAGAGATTCCCACTCCAAAAACCGAGGTGGGAAAAAACCAAACTAACAATCAGGCACTTATACCATGAAACATATCGTTAGCCGAATGAGCAGCTATTTTCCCAATAGGTGGCCACTCAGTTACCTTAACTTAATTAAAAATATAAAAACATACATAAGGCGCCAACAGCACAAAAAAATTTTAAACACCAAGACATAAAACAAAAAGAACCACCACAGATAGAGCCTTTTCGCGCATAATAGACTGACAGACTCTCAACATGGTTCAGGGTCCGGCGCAGCTGCGAAACCCAACTTCTGACGCTATGCCATTAGCTAGCAGAGACCATTGACAAGAAAGACCATATGGACCTAGTGATACTCGACCTTGCCAAAGCCTTTGATCGAGTTCCCCATAATTATTGGGGAAGTTCGATCATTATGTAATCCGAGGTAGCACTCACCAGTGGATCAAATCTTTGCTGACGCAGCGAACACAGCAGGTTATCGTCGATGGAGCCTCATCAGAGAAAACACCAGTGTTGAGCGGAGTTCCATAAGGAACAGTATTAGGACCGCTTCTGTTTCTCTTCTTCATTAACGACTTACTTGCAAGTATACACTCCTAAACCAGACTGCTCGCGGATGGCTGCATTATCTACAGGAAGATCAAAAACATACAAGACTGTCAACTACCCCAGCAAGATCTACAGAGCCTAGCGGAATGGGAGGCAACCTGGGGCATGGCATTTCACCCAGACAAATGCAACGTGCTGCGAGTTTTCTGCATGATACAGTTATTCACTGAAAGGTCATTAACTGGAAGACGTGACCACCGCAAAGTACCTAGGCGTGTACATATCCAGCAATTTCCTATGGATCGACCATATAGACCGAATAGTGAATAAAGCCAACAGTACTCTAGGCTTCCTACGGAGGAATCTGCGAATCAGCAACAGTGATACTAATGCTGCAGCATACTCAGCACTTGTTCGGTCCGGCTTGGAATATTGTGCGGCCGTTTGGAGTCCAACCACAGAGAAGTTGAGAAACAAGCTTGAAATGGCACAGATATAGCCAGATACTGCACAAATACATATCACAACACTAGCAGTGTGACAAAAATGCTAGGAGACTTTCATTTGGGAAACATTAGAGTCCAGACGAACGAAGATCCAACTAACAATGCTCTTCATGATCGTCAAAGACCTAGTCGACAACCTGTCAGAAGAGTACCTGTCACCTGCAAGTACAAGGACAAGAAAACTCCACAACAAGAAGCTACGCCAGTACTCTACTAGAACTGAGACAACTAGATGACCTTTTGAACATTGATAGGTATGGCCAATCAGATTTATCCACCTGAACTACAGTTGAACAAAGCCAATATCTCGGATACCGAGACCCCCTTTTTGGATTTACATCCTTCTGATGCAAATGGATTTGTTTCTTCTAAAATTTATGATAAGCGCGATGACTTTGATTTTGACATAGTAATTTTTCCGTTTTTGGATGGTGACGTTCCTCGTCGTGCTTCTTATGGTGTATACATTTCGCAACTTATTACGTTTGCTAGAGTCTGCAATCATGTTACAGACTTCAACGCTGGAAATAAATGTTTAACGGCAAAACTTCTCCAACAGGGCTATCGGTATCATAAATTTCGAAAAAAAATCTAAATTTTATCGTAGACACTATGAATTGATTTCCAAATTTAATGTTGGGTTAAAGACGCTTTGAGAGCCTTTCAGAACCAGAAATTTATGGAGACTTGGTTTACAAATTTAAGAAACTTATAGGTTGGAAGGATTTTTCTTTTCAGTTCAGAAAAATCATTACACGTTACAGACGTATAGGTTATAACTTGAATGTTATGCGACAGTCTGCATGCTTAGTTTTAACCCAATTATGGTTGATAACTATGCTGCCTTCTTTAATTGAAATCCGGTCGGTCGGGTGTCAGACTCTATGATGGCCCAGACTTAAAGCTATTCATTTTAGTTGTTTGGGGCCGGAGTTTTTGTCTGTTGCTTGGCCCACCGGGGTCCAACTGGTGTTTTTCTTTTGCTCCGGAGTTAGTTAGTTATTCGGCACTCAGGGATCTCCACCGTAGGGCAGCTTACTCAATCTGTGAGTCCTTGTTTTACTGTATCAAGCTTTAGTAAATTAGATACATATAATTCCTTTAAGTGTAGATTTAATATGGAAGGCTATCTTAATTCGATTTCGAATAGAGAACATAGAGGTCAATACTCGAAGATACGGATAAGTAATCACAGGCTCGCAATTGAGACAGGCAGGTTGAATAAAACTTCAAAGAATGCTAGATTATGTTTATATTGTGAAAAAAAAAAAAAAAAAAAAAAAAAAAAAAAAAAAAAAAAAAAAAAAAAAACACGGTCAAATCCAGTAATTGAAGATGAAAAGCATGTTTAACTACATTGTCCACAATACGATATATATAGAAATCAATTATTCACTTATGTAGACGAGTCATGCCCAAGATTCAAAGAGTTAAATGATTGTGATCAATTCAATTACCTTTTGAATTCCGATGACCCAATTGTGAAAGCTGTTGTCAGGCTCCTTTATACGACAAGTGTGACAAATAACAACGACATTTAAGAAATTTACTCTCTCTCTCTCTCTCTCTCTCTCTCTCTCTCTCTCTGTATGTTGAGATATAGTTTATAATTTGATATTATTAATGTCTCATATGTTATTTTGAGATGAAAAATAAATTATTGTAATTGTAATTGTTTTTTTATTCATCAGGATGTTTATCATGATTTATTTGTTTGTTCTTGATGATTCATTGACTAGTTAGTGATTCACCACGAAGACAGAAAAACTAACTAAATGTCATGAACCACTACAGAAGCTAAGGGTGAAGTTTTGGCCATGTAGAACCGGTTAAGACCCGCCAGTGGTTTTGTGTTACTGGTCGTTCCGGGGCGATACTTCTGTGGTGGTTCTTTTTGTTATATGTCTTGATGTTTAAGGTTTTTTGTGCTGTTGGCGCCTTATGTATGTTTTCATATATTTAGTTAAAGTTAGGTAACTGAGTGGCCACCTATTAGGCAAATAGCTGCTCATTCGGCTTACGATATGTTTTCATGGTATAAGTACCTGATTGTTAATTTAATTTCTTCCCACCTCGGTTTTTAGAGTGGGAATCTTTTTCTGATTGCGCATTTTCCTGATCTTTGCCTACTCGTACCTTTCCACGCACAATCCCGGTTTGGAACTTTTTGCCAGCTACTATTGCTGAGGCTAACCCCTGACCTCTGTAACAGTAACCCTAACCCCTGACCTGGTACACTTCATGCACGGGCTGTCCAGTCTTACATTCTAGTCCTAGTTAGGTATGAGGCAACCCGCAAGCAGGATCAGTGGGTCTTTAGAGCTGTGTCGGTTGGGTGACCATACACAGGGACAGTTACCGTAGCCGGATTGGTCTGATTACCCAATGAAGATCTAAATAATCGGGTTGCAATCTTTCCTGTTTTTCCTACTTTTAACTTTCTCTATACTTCTAACTTTCCTATGTTTTCCTCTTTTTTTTTTCTTTTTCTAAGCCGCCACCAAAGACATAATGTTCATGAGTGAATGCAGTCTCTTATTACACAGATACAGATTCTTTTCATAAAGAAGAAATGACAATTACGATTCTTGATCTTAATTTCTAGTATGATGATCCGACGCTTTCTCTGTGATGAAATAAAAGGTTAACTGTCTAGTTCGTTCATAAGACTGTAGAAAAATAAAGCCTGAAGTTCGGTGCAGTCTGGAAATTACTGATATATGAAACCAGTTTCTCGATACATGGAAACCTGAGAGATGATGCGTGACAAACACAATACGCATTGTCCACACGCGTACATGTATATGAGAATTGCACATTTTCCATGGCGTAGCTCAGTTTCAACAGTCATTGTACTCGTTGACATCAGCTGGAGACTAGACATGGCGACACCAGCCACATAGCTCAGTAAGCCACACAGTTCAGTAAGCCACATAGTTCAGTAAGCGGTTTAATTTCTTCTTGTGCCCGTATCTGTGTCACTGAAAAAACAACAACATAAAAACAACAAATGAGGCGCAGATCAGATGCAGTATCGCACATACTTATGTGCAATACATTCTAGATTTCTGACTATACTATTTGTGTTAATCTGTGTCAAAGACCCAGTAGGCAAGACTCTTCGCCACACAGCTCTTTATATATCTCGGTTCGCAAAACCTTTGAGATGTTGTTTTCTTGTCGCAATATGGTCGGTATTAAAAGTACAAAACTGTCTTCCAGAATATTGCTTTAGTCGGTAAATGCTAGACAGAATATGATACATGCGCTCATATTCTCATTTATATAACGCCGGAGTTATTTTGAAAAACTTCGACATATCAGTAGTCTTTGGAACAGACTGCACAGGATCTGTCAAAATGGGGCTGCCTCATCAACAAAAGAACATCTCATTTTAAAGAAAAGAGATTATGTGAAGTTGTAAGGCAGTGATGCAATGTCCAGAATCAATGGGTCTTTCAACCATGTTCTATTATATAGAATCGTCTAAATCAGTTCCAGTAAAAAGAATCTTCAATTCGAAATTGTTTGTAAGCAAATGTGCTAAGATCTTAAGAATTTATTATATTTTACATTTAAAGTATCGGTCGATTATGTTGACATGAAGACTGATAAATATGCCATTTAATCTGCAAACGTTATTGCATTGAACATTTTCTGGATTTCCAGGGAATATCCCAAACGAAACTTCATAGAGGCGATGCAGCACTAATGCTGATTTTCTGCTTTACGTGGCTACAATACTCTGGCGGATTAAATATAAACATTTAGCGTTTAATTACAAACTTGGAGACAAGAGCAGCTTTCTACAGTTCTGCTCAAACTAAGTTCAGTATAGGACTTTTATCGTAGGTGAGAAGTGGTCATTTATGTTGTGTGGACCCTCTACTGTAGGGTTTGCAGTAGTTTAAGAGACCCCTACAAACATGTTGTTTGGACCCTCTACTGTAGGGTTTGCAGTAGTTTAAGGGACCACTACAAACATGTTGTGTGGCCCTCTACTGTAGGGTTTGCAGCAGTTTAAGAGACCCCTACCAAACCGAAACAACACAACAGTAAACTATTCGCACTTCAAGTTTGGCCCATTCTAATTCCAGTCTGATACTAAAGTTATGGTTTAATGGCTTAAATCTTGACAGAAATATTGTATTGATCATATTGCCTCAAACAATACGGAAATTACACAATCTGATTTCGGATCACAGACTAATAACACTTCATTCAATCAGTCGGATGTAATAAGCATTAGGCTCGTTGTAGCTCCATATTTTTTTCCTGTGTGCTGAAATTATATAACAGTCTTTGTGGCGATGGAGGTAAATGGACATGCGAATGAAGCATAAATAAAATATAAGCTATTGTATACCGCTATTTGCTCATGGTATGTATATTACTTAAACCTGTGCTATCATGAATAAACTGAAAATGATCACAAAACAGCCACGTATTCCAGAAACCGAACGACTGTGCATACAAAAGTCGCGCAAAAGCCTTCACGTAAACGTATTGGTCGCGCAAACGTGCTGCGCCACGACTGTCACTGTATCCATATATCCTCCGGGACCTGTGTATGTTTCTTTCTCAATACGATTCTTCTGGGACCGATTTTCCAGCTATTTTCCTAGAAAACATACGTACAGATTTATTTAAACCAAATAGTGTAAATTCTCTTTAAGTGTTGACGAAAAATGTTGATTCTGTTAATATGTTCGTGCTCAGTTGAGAATTGAAGCAATAGAAGCTAAATTGCTGTATGTGACACAAATATGTAGGTAATAAAAATAAAAACTGAAATCCTTTAAGAGCAGTGAGCATATCAATGAGAGAGGGGATGGGCCATACAGCTTTTAAGGCTTTTTAGGCTCGTTAGTAACCCTTCAGATTTTTTTCAGCGAGGTGTCAAAATTATTTTGTCAATTTCAACAGGATAGTCGATAAAAAGACTATCTTCTAAACACTGTTTTACAAATAGTATAGTCAGAAATCTAGAATCATTTGACCGCATTTAGGCATGTGTCTTTGATTTAACTTCCCTTGTATAAATTTTTGAAATTGCAGTATATTTATCTGGCTATCGTCGCCGGTTTATAAAGGGTCACTGATGAGGGTTCAGTACCCGAAATTGCGCAATATGGCCCATACTACTTCCATTTGAAGGTTTTTACCGCTTTCAAAAGTTCAAACCTTTATAGTTTATTAGTATAATCCAGAAAGAAGCCAAACATTTTAAACATCGGTTAGAAATAAATCTAAACCGATTATAATTTTTGATTTCTCAGAATATCCTCGCTTATCTCAAAGGACCAAAAGGACAATATAATCTGCACTATGGATGATGTACTGGGAGACTTTTTAGGGCCGCCACACGGCACATCACCAGCTTATCGAAGACAAATGTTATTCTAGTAAATTTTACAATCCTCGTGAGCACTGCGCTTTGATGGCTCATATTTCATAACTTGGGCCAAATTTGTCATAATAAAGCAGCATTTCATTGGGTACAGTAAAAACAAAATAAACGCATTTTCACTGGTTTGATATTCGCGCAAATTAATTTTGAAGCACCTCACCACCGGGTACATTCGTCGTGTAATACTTTGCAGTGAATGAGACGCTACAAAGTGACATAGAACAAACAATACAGTAGTGTCTCAATATATATCATATAGACCGAATGTAGTTGCTCTATTGGTAGAGCGTCCGATTCGTAATGGTGCGGAACCGCGACCAATCCTCACGTCCGGCACATTTTCTTTCGGGGAGCATTTATTATGAAAATATTTCTACGACAATTTTTCCTTTTCCACTGATTCAAGAAAAGTATTGGTTAGCTTTAAAAAAAAGTGCATTTAGAACTGATAACCTGCACAGAATGCATCAGAAGACGCCAACAGGCCAAAGTATATGTCGTCATAGGTACAGGTGCGTTCACTTATTAATATACCCCTGCGATATTCACAAATAAATTGACAACTTTCGTTACTGGCAAGAAATAGACAACTGGATGAATCTGTTTATATAATATGCTAAGTATGTCTATAAACATTTACTCTGTATACAAAACTTCCAGATCTTGTGATGTTGTATGCCTTAATTGATTACATAACACACTGAGCCAATTTTTTAACAAATAATTCGCTGATATTCAAGTTTCAAAGATTCCACAAGGAACCATGGTTAATGGTTTGTGATTTTGTTCATAAATTATGAAAGTATAGCCATTTTTGTACTAAGGCTAAAAATTTGGTGTCTTTGTGAGTACTATTTACAGAGTTACACCCTAATTTTCATTTATTGTGCATTGTAGAATTTCGTAGTAAAACGGTTCTTACAATATAAAACTAAGCATGTCAGTGTTATTTTGCAAGAAAACTAATATTCTACCAGGACGGTTTTACGAACAAAACTTGCTAGTGGGTCCCTTTATGAGGTAAGCATGCCTTTAGGCACAATGGAGTCAAATATGGCTTTGTATTCTGCCAAAACGTGGGTTGACATTTCATCATACAATTCATGATTTGCTTCTCAGCACAGAATACCATACGGGACTAGGATTTTCACAGAGAAACTTTTATACTTAGGCTATCTCTCACTGCTTATATTCATGATATTTTTAAAAAATCCTCTTGTTTAGGCATAAAATCAAGGAAATCAACAGGGTATTCAAAGACAGACAATAATAGGGATGAATACAAAGAACATTTGCTTTGCACAAATACCATTTTGACATCCTTTATTAGCATGTTAATTTCCGTGACTTAATCGCCATAGAAGAGGTTTGGAATATCATGAAGACGAGATGTGAATCATTGTCCAGTAATAAATTTAGCCCACTCAGCCCCTCGGTGCGTAGGAAAAAAATAATGAAACTGTATGATAAAATGCCAACCCACGATTTGTCAGAATAAAAGGTCATGGGTGACTCCATAGTATTTTTTAAAACATGCTTACCTTATGAAGGACCCCCACTAAAAAGCTTTTGTAACATAACCGCCCTGGTAGAATATTTGTTTTCTTGCAAAATAACACTGACATGCTTAGTTTTATATTGTAACAACCGCTTTATCATGAAATTCTAAAATGTACAATGAATGGAAATCAGGGTGTAACTCTGTAAAAATGCTCATAAAGACACCAAATTTTCAGCCTTTGTACAAAAATGGCTATTCTTTCATAATTTATAAACACAATTACAAACCATTAACCATGGTTCCTTGTGGAATCTTTGAAACTCGAATATCAGCGAATTTTTGTTAAAAATTTGTCTCCATATGTTATGTAATCAATTTAGGCATACAACATCACACGATCTGAAAGTTTTATATACAGAGTAAATGTTTATAGACATACTTAACATATTATATGAACAAATTTATCCAGTTGTCTATTTCTTGCCAGTGACGATTGTTCAAAAACAAGAAAAGTTGTCAATTTATTTGTGAATATCGCAGGGGTATGTTAATAAGTGAACGCACCTGTATATCAGTTATAAATTACGCATACAGTATATTCAGAACTGTCTGTGTATTCATCCTTTGCAGTATTATTAAGATAAGGAAGACTGACATGGGGAGTAGTATTTTCCAAGTTTATAGAGAGGTTGAGAAAATGAACTTGTAACTTGTATGTGTACGTGTAGAACAGTTTTACCCCCAAACTTCGTCGTTTATTACAAGTTCAAAATATTCGCTACACGTTGAGAATCAGTTAGGCTGTGAATGAAATAAATTTGCGACTTGTAAGTTTTCTTTATATGTTTCCATCGATAGGTCAGGTAGGTACAAGCAGAAACAAAGTTCGATGAAGCGTTGCCAAATCGTTTTGCACGTGCAGCCGAAGTATAGCTGACCAAAGGCGAATCGACGTACGTGTTATGTGACCATATATGTATGTAGGTATACCCAGTTCAACACACAAATTACGAATGTCATCTTTATAAAACCTAAAACTTGCTTTGGATTGCTCTTCCGTGTAGGTGTCTAGGTCGAAACCCTTTTCAAAAGAGGGCACATCGGAGCCGGAACAAACTTGTGACAATAAAATTAACTCATCATCGTTGTCTAAAAGTCCGGCTAACAATAAATCATCCATATTTACTTTCATATATCAACACATGTATAAACAATAAAAAATTCAGCTGTATATACTTTATGAAATCTACACGTACACGTTCGATTTTCTCAAACGATTTTACATTCAAAACGATCGTGTACGGGTAAATAAAGCTACAAGTACACGTACACGTTACAAGTTTATTTTCTCAACCTCTCTAATGTGTCGCTTTGACATTGGGTATATTGCTTTTATATTTGTAACATGTATCAGACGAGCTTTTATTTATGTGTCTGCGAAGATGTCCATTTATGAACAGCGCCTTGAAATGTTAGTGTTTAATTCACACCGTGAGAGGCAAGAATAATGATCTTGTTGTATGATTTTTAAAGGAGATGGTCGTAATATCGTGTCTTTGTTTATACAGACATATAGCATGGTGTAAAAGGTTCAAGGAACATGTCGCTTTATTGCTAGATTCAATTTCTACAGCAAGCTTGATTCTTTTTGATATACAGCGGCTTACTAATGGCAACGTCCTTTAGGCGAGCAGCCTTGATATTTGATATTTTCTTCTCAGTAAATTTGTAAGGAATTAATCCGGTGAATATTTTCCAAAGCTGAGAGTCTTTTTTATACCAGATATAATGCAACCAATCACTCTGGTGACAATGTAATATTCATCACTCAATGTCCATATCTCCTAGATTTTTGCACGACTGATTCCCAGTACGTCGAATATCTATCGCATTTCTTCATAAAATAGGTAGCAATATTTTAAACTCAGGACATAGACGACGGTAGAAAACTGCACTGAACATGAATGATCTAAGACACAAAGTCTTATCAATATGTGTTGTTGACCGTGCGTTTTCGATTGTCCCTGTTTCAAGATTATAAGCTTTATGTGGCGAGTAAGTTGGAGCCCAAACCGGAGGTGTAGTGGACACTGCTATTTGTTTCTCCTAAAATCTATGATAAACGCGATGACTTTGATTTTGATAATAGTACGTAAATGTACCCTTTTTGGATGGTGACTTTCCTAGCCGTGCGTCTTATGGTGTATACATTTCGCATCTTATTGGGTTTGCTAGAGTCTGCCATCATGTAGCGGACTTCATCGCGCGAAATAAATGTTTAATAGCCAAACTTCTCCAGCAGGACTGGAGATTATAAACTTCGAAAAACATTTTCTAAATTTTATCGCAGACACTATGAATTGATTTCCAATGAGTTTTATTTTTATTTAATGTTGGGCTAAAGACGCTATTATGTGAGGACCTTTCGGAACCGGAGTTTTATGGAGACTTGGTTTACAAATTTAAGAAACTTATAGGACGGAATGATTTTTCTTTTCAGTTCAGAAAAATCAGATCACGTAACTGACATATAGGTTATAACTTGAATGTTATGCGACAGTCTGCTTGCTTAGTTTTTAACCCAATCGTGGTTGATAACTATGCTGCCTTCTTTAATTGCACGCCGGTCGGTCGGGAATCAGACTCTATGATGGCCCTGACATAAAGCTATTCATCTTAGTTGGTTGGGGTCGGAACTTCATGTCAGTTGCTTGGCCCAACGGGGTTCAACTGTTGTTTTTCTTTTGCTCCGGGTTTCAGTAAGTTATTCGGCGCCCAGGGATCTCCATCCAGCTTACTGAAGCTGTTGAGTCCTTGATTCATCTGGGCGGTTATCATGATTTATTGGTTTGTCCTTGATGGTTCATTGACTAGTTAGAGATTCGCCAAGAGGACCGAACAACTAAATAATTGTTGTGAACCACTGCAGAAGACGAGGACGAGGTTAGGCGCACGTAAAACCGGTTTAAGCCCTCCCCCCAGTTATTTATAATTGACCGTTCCAAGGCGGGACTGCTGTGGTTCACATTTATCCAAGTTACCTTCATATGTAGTTTTATGTTGTATGACTTTGTGGCCACCCGAATATAATTTGGCTGTTCACTTAGCCGTCTGCATTTTATTTGTTCTTTCCAAGTCAGCACTGTGACCACCTCACTTCATTAGCTGTTAACCTTGCTTTCCGTTACATAATTATGTTATACGTTGGTACCTATGTTTTATATTTCTTAACAATATTTTTCTTATTGAATGTTTATATTTGTGTATATTATAGCTTCTGCAGAATGAGGGTGAGATTAGGCGCCTGTAAAATAGGTTTTAGACCCCAGTAATTTTATATTACTGATCGTTCCAAGGCGATACTTCCGTTGTGGTTTCTTTTGTTTTATGTTTTGTAGTCGATTTTACCATATGTACGTTATCATATTTTTTTTTATTTAAGTTTGGGTAACTGAGTGGACGCCTATTGGGAAATAGCTGCGCACTCGGCCAACGATATGTTTTCTAATTATAAGTACCTAATTGTCAATTTAGTGTTCCCACATCGGTTTTTGGAGTGGGAATTTCTTTCTGATTGCGCCTTTTTCCTGATCATTGCCTACTTGTACATTCTTCAATAAAACGAAGCCTTACTGTTCCGAAACCCGATAGCCTTTAAGAGCATAATTCTTGTCATAAAGAAGAAATGAGTAGACAATTACGATTCTTGATCTTAATATCTAGTATGATGATCCGACGCTTTCTCTATGATGAAATAAAAGGTTAACTGTCTAGTTCGTTCATAGCACTGTAGAAAAATATAGCATGAAGTTCGGTGCAGTCTGGAAATTACCGATATATGAAACCAGTTTCTCGATACATGAAAACCTGAGAGATGATGGGTGACAAAAACAATACGCATTGTCCACACGCATACATGTATATTTGAATTGCACATTTTCCATGGCGTAGCTCAGTTTCAACAGTCATTGTACTCGTTGACATCAGCTGGAGACTAGACATGGCGACACCAGCCACATAGCTCAGTAAGCCACACAGTTCAGTAAGCCACATAGTTCAGTAAGCGGTTTAATTTCTTCTTGTGCCCGTATCTGTGTCACTGAAAAAACAACAACATAAAAACAACAAATGAGGCGCAGATCAGATGCAGTATCGCACATACTTATGTGCAATACATTCTAGATTTCTGACTATACTATTTGTGTTAATTCGTGTCAAAGACCCAGTAGGCAAGACTCTTCGCCACACAGCTCTTAATATATCTCGGTTCGCAAAACCTTTGAGATGTTATTTTCTTGTCGCAATGTGGTCGGTATTAAAAATACAAAACTAACTGTCTTCCACAATATTGCTTTAGTCGGTAAATGCTAGACAGAATATAATACAGGCGCTCATATTCTCATTTATATAACGCCGGAGTTATTTTGAAAGACTTCGACATATCAGTAGTCTTTGGAACAGACTGCACAGGATCTGTCAAAATGGGGCTGCCTCATCAACAAAAGAACATCTCATTTTAAAGAAAAGAGATTATGTGAAGTTGTAAGGCAGTGATGCAATGTCCAGAATCAATGGGTCTTTCAACCATGTTCTATTATATAGAATCGTCTAAATCAGTTCCAGTAAAAAGAATCTTCAATTCGAAATTGTTTGTGTGCGAATGTGCTAAGATCTTAAGAATTTATTATATTTTACATTTAAAGTATCGGTCGATTATGTTGACATGAAGACTGATAAATATGCCATTTAATCTGCAAACGTTATTGCATTGAACATTTTCTGGATTGCCAGGGAATATCCCAAACGAAACTTCATAGAGGCGATGCAGCACTAATGCTGATTTTCTGCTTTACGTGGCTACAATACTCTGGCGGATTAAATATAAACATTTAGCGTTTAATTACAAACTTGGAGACAAGAGCCGCTTTCTACAGTTCTGCTCAAACTAAGTTCAGTATAGGACTTTTATCGTAGGTGAGAAGTGGTCATTTATGTTGTGTGGACCCATTACTGTAGGGTTTGCAGTAGTTTAAGGGACCCCTACAAACATGTTGTTTGGACCCTCTACTGTAGTGTTTGCAGTAGTTTAAGGGACCACTACAAACATGTTGTGTGGCCCTCTACTGTAGGGTTTGCAGCAGTTTAAGAGACCCCTGCCAAACCGAAACAACACAACAGTAAACTATTCGCACTTCAAGTTTGGCCCAATCATCGCCACCTATTCTAATTCCAGTTTGATACTAAAGTTATGGTTTAAATCTTGACAGAAATATTGTATTGATCAAATTGCCTCAAACAATAAGGAAATTACACAATCTGATTTCGGGTCACAGACCAATAACCACTTCATTCAATCAGTCGGATGTAATAAGCATTAGGCTCGTTGTAGCTCCTTATTTTTTCCTGTGTGCTGAAATTATATAACAGTCTTTGTGGCGATGGAGGTAAATGGACATGCGAATGAAGCATAAATAAAATATAAGCTATTGTATACCGCTATTTGCTCATGGTATGTATATTACTTAAACCTGTGCTATCATGAATAAACTGTCTAATGAAAATGATCACAAAACAGCCACGTATTCCAGAAACCGAACGACTGTGCATACAAAAGTCGCGCAAAAGCCTTGGTCGCGCAAACGTGCTGCGCCACGACTGTCACTGTATCCATATCTCCTCCGGGACCTGTGTATGTTTCTTTCTCAATACGATTCTTCTGGGACCGATTTTCCAGCTATTTTCCTAGAAAACATACAGATTTATTTAAACCAAATAGTGTAAATTCTCTTTAAGTGTTGGCGAAAAATGTTGATTCTGTTAATATGTTCGTGCTCAGTTGAGAATTGAAGCAATAGATTCTAAATTGCTGTATGTGACACAAATATGTAGGTAATAAAAATAAAAACTGAGATCCTTTAAGAGCAGTGAGCATATCAATGAGAGGGGGGATGGGCCATACAGCTTTTAAGGCTTTTTAGGCTCGTTAGTAACCCTTCAGATTTTTTTCAGCGAGGTGTCAAAATTATTTTGTCAATTTCAACAGGATAGTCGATAAAAAGACTATCTTCTAAACACTGTTTTAATCATTTGACCGCATTTAGGCATGTGTCTTTGATTTAACTTCCCTTGTATAAATTTTTGAAATTGCAGTATATTTATCTGGCTATCGTCGCCGGTTTATAAAGGGTCACTGATGATGGTTCAGTGCCCGAAATTGCGCAATATGGCCCATACTACTTCCATTTGAAGGTTTTTACCGCTTTCAAAGGTTCAAACCTTTATAGTTTATTAGTATAATCCAGAAACAAGCCAAACATTTTAAACATCGGTTAGAAATAAATTTAAACCGATTATAATTTTTGATTTCTCAGAATATCCTCGCTGATCTCAAAGGACCAAAAGGAAAATATAATCTGCACTATGGATGATGTACGGGGAGACTTTTTAGGGCCGCCACACGGCACATCACCAGCTTATCGAAGACAAATGTTATTCTAGTAAATCCTCGTGAGCACTGCGCTTTGATGGCTCATATTTCATAACTTGTGCCAAGTTTGTCATAATAAAGCAGCATTTCATTGGGTACAGTAAAAAAAAAATAAACGCATTTTCACTGGTTTGATATTCGCGCAAATTAATTTTGAAGCACATCACCACCGGGTACATTCGTCGTGTAATACTTTGCAGTGAATGAGACGCTACAAAGTGACATAGAACAAACAATACAGTAGCGTCTCAATATATATCATATAGACCGAATGTAGTTGCTCTATTGGTAGAGCGTCCGATTCGTAATGGTGCGGAACCGCAACCAATCCTCACGTCCGGCACATTTTCTTTTGGGGAGCATTTATTATGAACATATTTCTACGACAATTTTTCTTTTTCCACTGATTCAAGAAAAGTATTAGTTAGCTTTAAAAAATGTGCATTTAGAACTGATAACCTACACAGAATGCATCAGAAGACGCCACCGGGCCTAAGTAGATGTCGACATAGGTATATCAGGTATAAATTACGTATATATTCAGAACTGTCTGGGTATTCATCTTTTGCAGTATTATAAGATAAGGAAGACTGACTTATGTGTCGCTTTGACATTGGGTATATTGCTTTTATATTTGTAACATGTATCAGACGAGCTTTTATTTATGTGTCTGCGAAGATGTCCATTTATGAACAGCGCCTTGAAATGTTAGTGTTTAATTCACACCGTGGGAGGCAAGAAAATGATCTTCTTGTATGATTTTTAAAGAAGATGATCGTAATATCGTGTCTTTGTTTATACAGGCATATAGCATGGTGTTAAAGGTTCAAGGAACATGTCGCTTTATTGCTTGATTCAATTTCTACAGCAAGCTTGATACTTTTTACATATAGCGGCTTACTAATGGCAACGTCCTTTAGACGAGCAGACTTGAGATTTTCTTCTTAATAAATTTGTAAGGAATTAATCCAGTGAATATTCATTGAATAAAACTTTCAAAAGCTGGGTCTTTTTTTTATACCAGATATAATGCAACCAATCACTCTTGTGACAACATAACTATCACTCAATGTCCAGAGGCTTATCCTAGATGTTTGCAACACTGATTCCCAATACGCCGAATATCTATCGCATTCCTTCATAAAATAAGTAGCAATATTTTAAACGCAGGCCATAGACGACGGTAGCAAACTGCACTGCACATGAATTATATAAGACACAAAGTCTTGTCAATATGTGTTGTTGGCCGTTCGTTTTCAATTGTCTCTGTAGTTTCTAGGATACAAGCCTTATGATGGTTACCAAGAATTTCAGTTTAATTTAAAATTCAGTTAGACGGATAGGGGTCGCTATACGATATTGTAGTGTCTACATTAAACAGAAAGGGCGCATAGGGGATTCCGCCATGCTGCTATGTGGGACGGAACACGGGAGCTCAAACCGGAGGTGGAGTGGGGCGAGAATGAAGTCAAAGCTTACAGTGATGCAGTAGGGCTAATGGGGCCACAGGACTTGATAAATGTCAAGACATATACATGAAAACTGACGTGGGCTTAAATCAGTCATGTGTTTGATCCCTACAAGCGTCACCGTGTTGTGTCCTTGAGCAAGACACATTAACTCCCTATAGTACTGGTTAAACCCAGGATGAGTTGGCTCGGTCCCGACATGACTGAAAAATTGTTGACTGGGACATTAAACTTCAATACAGACAAACAAACAAACAAACAAACAAACAAACAAACAAATCAGAGACTACGCTACAGAAAAATGATTTGAATATGTATCAGATTTATTCTACGAATGATAGAAAACATGACCATAATGTTGCAGAATAAAGCAAAATATGTATGTAAACCTTTTCATAGAATCACAAACGCTGAAACATTCCTGTTCCGTATTTTCTTGCTTTTACAAACGCGGCTATGTACTTCTCAAAACGGACATTTAGTCTAATCGTTTCGGTGAATAATATGATGAATTAGCCATTTTATGAAACCTCGTTTATCAAACATTTTGATGTATCCATAGAAAGTGTATGGAAAAGAGAGCGCTCGTCGGCAGTCGTCGAGGAAGCAACATTATTCCCCAGACTGATGTAAAACACGAGGAGCGGATGCGAAATACTTTCTCTCTCAAGGTTAATACAGTTCGGAAACGTGATAGAGCCTTTTAGCGCATAATTCTTGTCATAAAGAAGAAATGAGTAGACAATTACGATTCTTAATATCAATTTTAGTAAGATGATCTGACGCTTTCTATACGATGGAACAAAGGTTAACTGTCTGGTTTGTTCATTACATTGTAGAAAAATATAGCCGGACGTTCGGTTACGGATATATGAAACAAATTTCGCGATACATGTAAATCTGACGGGTGATGAGTGACAAAACAATAAGCACTGCCCACACGTATACATGTATATGCGAACTGCGGATTTTCCTACGACCTAACCCAGTTCCAAAAGTCATTGCCCTCGTTGATCTCAGCTGGAGACTGGACATGGCGACATCAGCATCATAGTTCAGTAAGTCACATAATTCAGTAATCGGTTTAATTTCTTTTTGCATCCGTATCTGTGTCAATGAAAAAAAAAAAAAAAAAAAAAAAAAAAAAAGAAAAAGCAGATCAGATGCAATATCGCACTACTTATGTGCAATACGTTCTAGATTTCTGACTGTACTCTTTGTGTTAGTTCGTGTCAAAGACCCAGTAGGCAAGACTCTTCGCCTCACGGCTCTTACTATATCTCGGTTCGCAAAACCTTTGTGATTTTGTTTTCTTGTCGCAATGTGGTCGGTATTAAAAGTACAAAATTGACTGTCTTCCAGAATATTGCTTTAGTCGGTATATTCTAGACAGAATATGATACCTGCGCTCATATTCTCATTTATAACGCTGGAGTTATTTTTAATGACTTCAACATATCAATAGAGTCTTTGGAACAGGCTGCACAGGATCTGTCAAAATGGGACTGCCTCATCAACAAAAGAACATGTCATTATAAAGAAAAGAGATTTTGTGAAGTTGTAAGGCAGTGATGCAATGTCCAGAAACAATGGGTCTTCGATTTAACTTTCGATTCTGTTCTATTATACAATATCTTTTAAATCAGTTCCAGCTAAAAGAATCTTCAATTCGAAATTGTTTGTGTGCAAATGTGCTAAGATCTTAAGAATTTATTATATTTTACATTTAAAGTATCGGTCATATTCTCATTCAGAGAGATAAATATGCCATGAAGACTGATAAATATGCCCGGATTTAATAAGCAAATGTTATTGCATTGAAATATTTCAGGATTGCCAGGGAATATCCCAAACGAAACTTCGTAGAAGCGATGCAGCACTAATGTTGATTTTCTGCTTTACGTGGCTACAATACACTGGCGAATTAAATATAAACATTTAGAATTTAATCACAAACTTGAAGACAAGAGCCACTTTCTACAGTTCACATATTTGAAGACTGCTAAAACAAAGTTCAGTATAGGACTTTTATCGTAGGTGAGAGGTGGTCATTTATGAACATGTTGTAAGGACCTCTACTGTAGGGTTTGCAGTAGTTTAAGGGACGCCTACAAACATGTTGTTAGGACCCTCTACTGTAAGGTTTGCAGTAGTTTAAGGACCCCTACAAACATGTTGTTTGGACCCTCTACTGTAGGATTTGCAGTAGTTTAAGGGACCCCTACAAACATGTTGTTTGGACCCTCTACTATAGGGTTAGCAGTAGTTTAAGGGACCCCTACAAACATGTTGTGTGGACCCTCTACTGTAGGGTTTGCAGTAGTTTAAGGGACCCCTACAAACATGTTGTTAGGACCATCTACTGTAAGGTTTGCAGTAGTTTAAGAACCCCTACAAACATGTTATTTGGACCCTTTACTGTAGGATTTGCAGTAGTTTAAGGGACCCCTACAAACATGTTGTTTGGGCCCTCTACTGTAGGGTTTGCAGTAGTTTAAGGGACCCCTACAAACATGTTGTGTGGACCCTCTACTGTAGGGTTTGCAGTAGTTTAAGGGACCCCTACAAACATGTTGTTTGGACCCTTTACTGTAGGGTTAGCAGTAGTTTAAGGGACCCCTACAAACAAGTTGTTTGGACCCTCTACTGTAGGGTTTGCAGTAGTTTAAGGACCCCTACAAACATGTTGTTTGGACCCTCTACTGTAGGGTTTGCAGTAGTTTAAGGGACCCCTACTAAACCGAGACACCACAACATTAAATTATTCGCACTTCAAGTTTGGCCCAATCATCGCCACCTATTCTAATTCCAGTGTGATTCTGAAGTTATGGTTTAAATGACTGTAAATCTTGACAGAAATATCGTATTGATCATATTGTCTCAAACAGCACGGAAATTACACAATCTGATTTCGGATCACAGACCAATAACATTTCATTCAATCAGTCGGATGTAATCAGCATTAAGCTCGTTGTAGCTCAACATATTTCCTGTCTGATGAAATTGAATAACAGTGTATGTGGCGATGGAGGTAAATGAGCATGAGAATGAAGTATAAATAAAATGTGAGCTATTGTATACCGGTATTTGCTTATTGTATATATATTACTTAAACATGTGCTATCATGAATAAATTTTGTAATGAACATGATCACAAAACAGCCACGTATTCCAGAAACTAGCCAAAGTAAAATGCGGACATAGGCAAAGTAGTTCTGAGAAAGCGTTTTTGTGCGACTAGATTTCCTGCAGAACACCATGAACAAAAGTAAACCGAATGACTGTCACTGTTTCTAATCACCTACGGGACCTGTGTATGTTTCTTTCTCAATATGATGCTTCTGGGACCGATTTTCTAGTTATTTTCCTAGAAAATATACAAACTTATTTGAACCAAATAGTTGTAAACTCTCTTTGAGTGTTGAAGAATGTTGATTCTGTTAAAAGCAATATATTCATGCTCAGTTGGAAATTGCAGCAATAGAAGCTAACTTGCTGTATGTGACACATATATATATGTAAGTATGGAAGACAAGTGTTATTCTAGTAAATATGACAAACCTTTTTTAGCGTGAACACTGCGCTTTGATGGCTCATATATTTCATATCTTCGGCCAAGTTTGTCATTATAACGCAGTATTTCATAGGATAAAATGACATTCGTTTTCCTCAAATTATCAAACATAAGGCAGATGAGGCGGCTGACCAATCATGTTGTGCTTTGATGCATTTACAGTAAAAACGTTAAAACGCATTTTCACCGGTTATTATTTGCCCAATTTAATTTTAGAGCAGAACACCACCTGAAACATTCGTCGTGTGATAAAAGTAAATAACCTGCAGCGAATATGACGCTACAAAGTGACAAAGAACAAACAGCACAGTGGCGTCACATTATATTATATAAACCGGATGCGACTGCTCTTAGACCGTCCGATTCGTAATGAAGCGGACCCGCGACCAATCCTCGCGTTCTACAATTTTTCTTTCGGGAAGAATTTGTCTTGAAAATATTTCTACGGCCATTTTTCCTTTTCCACTGATTCAAGAAAAGTATATGTTAGCTTTAAGAGAAATGTACACTTAGAACTGATAGCCTACCCAGAATTCATTAGAAGACGCCGCCAGACCTAATTAGATGTCGAAATAGGTATATCAGGTATTTCAGGTATAAATTACGTATATATTCAGAACTGTCTGTGTATTCATCTTTTGCAGTATTATTCAGACAAGGAAGACTGACATGGGTAGTAGTATTATCCATGTTTATGTGTCGCTTTGACATTGGGTATATTGCTTTTTTATTTGTAACATTTATCAGAAGAGCTTTTATTTACGCGTCCGCGAAGATGTCCATTTATGGACAGCGTCTTGAAGTGTTAGTGGTTAATTCACACCGTGTGAGGCAAGAATAATAATCTTCTTGTCTGATTTTTAAAGAAGATGATCGTAATATCGTGTCTTTGTTTCTACAGACATATAGCATGGTGTGATAGGTTCCACAGAGCATGTCGCTGTATTGCGTGAATCAATTTACAATAAGCTTGATTCTCTTCGACACACCGCGTCTTGCTAATGGCAACTTCCTTTAGAAGAGGATCCTTGAGATGTTTGTCACTATTACAGTTGTAAAATTGTAAGGAATTAATCCAGTGAATATTCATTGAATAAAACTTTCCAAAGCTGGTTCTTTTTTCATACCAGATATAATGCAATCAATCACTCTTGTGACAATGTAACCATCAATCAATGTCCAGAGGCTTAACCTAGATGTCAAGAGGAACAAGTAGGCAAAGATCAGGAAAAGGCGCAATTATAAAAAAGATTCCCACTCCAAAAACCGAGGTGGGAAAAAACCAAACTAACAATCAGGTACTTATACCATGAAACATATCGTAAGCCGAATGAGCAGCTATTTTCCCAATAGGTGGCCACTCAGTTACCTTAACATAACTAAAAATATGAAAACATAAATAAGGCGCCAACAGCACAAAAAAAAAAAAAAAAAAAAAAAAAAAAAAAAAAAAAAAATAAGCACCAAGACATAAAACAGAAAGAACCACCACAGAAGTATCGCCTTGGAACGATCAGTAATACAAAGTTACTGGCGGGCTTAAACCGGTTTTACATGGCCATAACCTCACCCTCAGCTTCTGCAGTGGTTCAGTGATATACAAGAAATAAGAAAAATCGTATTAAGAAAATACTAAACATAGATACCAACGTTTAACATGAATAACGGAAAGCGGGGTTAGCAGCTATTGAAGGTATTAGGTGGTCACAGTGCTAGCTTGGACAGAACAAGCTTATCCTAGATGTTTGCAACACTGATTCCCAGTACGCCGAATATCTATCGCATTCCTTCATAAAATAGGTAGCAATATCTTAATCGCAGGCCATAGGCGACGGTAGCACTGCACATGAATTATATAAGATACAAAGTCTTGTCAATATGTGTTTCAGAATTTCAGTTTAATTTACGGTTCAGTTAGACGGATAGGGATCGCTACACGATATTGTGGTGCCTACATTAAACAGAAAGGGCACATAGGGGATTCCGTCATGCTGCTATGTGGGAGCCCATCCGGAGGTGGAGTGGGGCGAGAATGAAGTCAAAGCTTACAGTGATGCAGTAGGGCTAATGGGGCCACAGGACTTAATAAATGTCAAGAAATTTACATGAAAACTGACGTGGGCTTAAATCAGTCCTGTGTTCGATACCTACAAGCGTCACCGTGTTGTGTCATTGAGCAAGACACATTTATTCCCTACAGTACTGGTTAAACACAGGAAGAGTTGGCTCCGTCCCGACATGACTGAAAAATTGTTGACTGGGACGTTAAACCTCAATACAAACAAACAAACAAACAAACAAATCAGAGACTACGCTACAGAAAAATGATTTGAATATGTATCAGATTTGTTCTACGAATGATAGAAAGCATGGCCATAATGTTGCAGAATAAAGCAAAATATGTATTTAAACCTTTTCATAGAATCACAAACGCAGAAACATTCCTATTCCGTAGTTTCTTGCTTTACAAACGCGACTATGTACTTCTCAAAACGTACATTTAGTCTAATGGTTTCTTTGGAAAATATGATGAATTAGCAATTAGACGGAGGAATCTAATCTGAGAATCAGCAACAGTGATACTAAAACTGCAGCATACTCAGCACTTGTTCGGTCCGGCTTGGAATATTGTGCAGCCGTTTGGAGTCCACACACAGACAAAATGAGAAACAAGCTAGACATGGCACAGATAAAGCCAGATACTGCACAAATAAATATCACAACACCAGCAGTGTGACAGAAATGCTAGGAGACCTGCACTGGGAAACATTAGAGTTCAGACGAACGAAGATCCAACTAACAATGCTCTTCAAGATTTGCAATGACTTAGTCGACAACCTGTCAGAAGAGTATCTTTCACCTGCAAGTACAAGGACAAGAAAACTCTACAACAAGAAGCTACACCAGTACACAACTAGGACAGCTTCTTTCCACGCACAATCCCAGCCAGCTACAATTTCTGAGGCCCCTGACTTGTTACACTTCATGCAGGGGCTGTCCAGTCGTACATTCTAGTCCTAGATAGGTATGAGGCAACCCGCAAGCAAGATCAGAGTTTTTTTAGCTGTGCCGTTTGGGTGACCATACCAAGGGACAGATACCGTAGCCGGATTGGTCTTATTACCCAATGAAGATCTGAATAATTGGGTTGCAATTTTTCCTATTATACAAGCGCTCATATTCTCATTTATAACGCTGGAGTTATTTTGAATGACTTCACGATATCAATTGTCTTTGGAACAGACTGCACAGGATCTGTCAAAATGGGGCTGCCTCATCAACAAAAGAACATCTCATTATAAAGAAAAGAGATTATGTCAAGTTGTAGGGCAGTGGTGCAATGTCCAGAATCAGTGGGTCTTCGATTTGGCTTTCGACCCTGTTCTATTATATAGAATCGACTAAATCAGTTCCAGTTACAAGAATCTTCAATTCGGAATGTTTGTGTGCAAATGTGCTAAGATCTTAAGAATTTATTTTATTTTACATTTAAAGTATCGGTCGATTACGTTGAAATGAAGACTGAGAAGTATGCCATTTAATCTGCAAACGTTATTGCATAGAAAATTTTCAGGATTGCCAGGGAATATCCCAAAAGAAACTTCATGCGGGCGATGTATTACTAATTCAAGACAACTTGCTCTGATTTTCTGCTTTACGTGTCTACAATACACACGCGGATTAAATATACATATCTAGTGTTTAATCACAAACTTGAAGACAAAAGCCGCTTCCTACAGTTCATATATTTGAAGACTGCTCAAACCAAGTTCAGTATAGGATTTTTATCGTAGGTGAGAGGTGGTCATTTATGAACATGTTGTGTGGACTCTCTAATGTAGGGTTTGCAGTAGTTTAAGGGACCCCTACCAAACCGAGACGACACGACATCAAATTATTCGCACTTCAAGTTTGGCCTAATCATCGCCACCTATTCTAATTCCAGTTATGGTTTAATGGTTTAAATCTTGACAGGAATATCGTATTGATTATATTGTCTCAAACAATACGGAAATTACACAATTTGTCTTCAGATCACAGACCAATAACCACTTTATTCAATCAGTCGGATGTAATCAGCGTTAGGCTTGTTGAAGCTCCTTATTTTTCATGTCTGCTGAAATTATATAACAGTGTTTGTGGTGATGGAGGTAAATGGACATGCGAATGAAGTATAAATAAAACATAAGCTATTGTATACCGGTATTTGCTCAAGGTATATATATTACTTAAACCTGTGCTATCATGAATAAATTTTCTATTGAAAATGATCACAAAACAACCACGTATTCAAGAAACTCTAAAGTAAACCGAACGACTGTGCATAACAAAGTCGCGCAAAAGCCTTCACGTAAACGTATTGGTCGCGCAAACGTGCTGCGCCACGACTGTCACTGTGTCCATATCTCCTCCGGGACCTGTGTATGTTTTTTTCTCAATACGATTCTTCTGGGACCGATTTTTCCAGCTATTTTCCTAGAAAACATACAGACTTATTTAAACTAAATAATGTAAACTCTCTTTAAATGTTGACGAAAAATGTTGATCCTGTTAATTAATATGTTCGTGCTCATTTGGGATTTGAAGCAATAGAAGCTAAATTGCTGTATGTGACACAAATATGTAGGTAATAAAAATAAAAACTGAGATCCTTTAAGAGCAGTGAGCATATCAATGAGAGAGGGGATGGGCCATACAGCTTTTAAGGCCTTTTAGGCTCGTTAGTGACCCTTCAGATTTTTTTCAGCGAGGGGTCAAAATTATTTTGTCAATTTCAACAGGATAGTCGATAAAAAGACTATCTTCTAAACACTGTTTTAATCATTTGACCGCATTTAGGCATGTGTCTTTGATTTAACTTCCCTTGTATAAATTTTTGAAATTGCAGTATATCTATCTGGCTATCGTCGCCGGTTTATAAAGGGTCACTGATGAGGGTTCAGTACCCGAAATTGCGCAATATGGCCCATACTACTTCCATTTGAAGGTTTTTACCGCTTCCAAAAGTTCAAACCTTTATAGTTTATGAGTATAATCAAAAAAGAAGCCAAACATTTTAAACATTGGTTAGAAATAAATCTAAACCGATTATAATTTTTGATTTCTCAGAATATCCTCGCTGATCTCAAAGGACCAAAAGGAAAATATAATCTGCACTATGGATGATGTACGGGGAGACTTTTTAGGGCCGCCACACGGCACAACACCAGCTTATCGAAGACAAATGTTATTCTAGTAAATTTTACAATCCTCGTGAGCACTGCGCTTTGATGGCTCATATTTCATAACTTGGGCCAAGTTTGTCATAATAAAGCAGCATTTCATTGGGTACAGTAAAAAAAAAATAAACGCATTTTCACTGGTTTAATATTCGCGCAAATTAATTTTGAAGCACATCACCACCGGGTACATTCATCGTGTAATACTTTGCAGTGAATGAGACGCTACAAAGTGACATAGAACAAACAATACAGTAGCGTCTCAATATATATCATATAGACCGAATGTAGTTGCTCTATTGGTAGAGCGTCCGATTCGTAATGGTGCTGAACCGCGACCAATCCTCACGTCCGGCACATTTTCTTTCGGGGAGCATTTATTATGAAAATATTTCTACGACAATTTTTCCTTTTCCACTGATTCAAGAAAAGTATTAGTTCGCTTAAAAAAAATGTGCATTTAGAACTGATAACCTACACAGAATGCATCAGAAGACGCCAACAGGCCTAAGTAGATGTCGACATCAGGTATAAATTACGTATATATTCAGAACTGTCTGTGTATTCATCTTTTGCAGTATTATAAGATAAGGAAGACTGACTTTCCAAGTTTATGTGTCGCTTTGACATTGGGTATATTGCTTTTATATTTGTAACATGTATCAGACGAGTTTTTATTTATGTGTCTGCGAAGATGTCCATTTATGAACAGCGCCTTGAAGTGTTAGTGTTTAATTCACACCGTGGGAGGCAAGAAAACGATCTTGTTGTATGATTTTTATAGAAGATGATCGTAATATCGTGTCTTTGTTTATACAGGCATATAGCATGGTGTTAAAGGTTCAAGGAACATGTCGCTTTATTGCTTGATTCAATTTCTACAGCAAAGTTGATACTTTTTTACATATAGCGGCTTACTAATGGCAACGTCCTTTAGACGAGCAGACTTGAGATTTTCTTCTTAATAAATTTGTAAGGAATTAATCCAGTGAATATTCATTGAATAAAACTTTGAAAAGCTGGGTCTTTTTTATACCAGATATAATGCAACCAATCACTCTTGTGACAATATAACTATCACTCAATGTCCAGAGGCTTATCCTAGATGTATGCAGCACTGATTCCCAGTACGCCAAGTATCTATCGCATTCCTTCATAAAATAGGTAGCAATATCTTAAACGCAGGCCATAAACGACGGTAGCAAACTACACTGCACATGAATTATATAAGACACAAAGTCTTGTAAATATGTGTTGTTGGCCATTCGTTTTCGATTGTCGCTGTAATTTCTAGATTACAAGCCTTATGATGGTTACCAAGAATTTCAGTTTAATTCAAGGTTCAGTTAGACGGATAGGGATCGCTATACGATATTGTGGTGCCTACATTAAACAGAAAGGGCACATAGGGGATTCCGTCATACTGCTATGTTGTAGCCGGAGGTGGAGTTGGCGAGAATGAAGTCAAAGCTTACAGTGATGCAGTTGAAATAATGGAGCCAAAGGACTTAATAAATGTCAAGAAATTTACATGAAAACTGACGTGGGCTTAAATCAGTCCTGTGTTCGATTCCTACAAGCGTCACCGCGTTGTGTCCTTGAGCAAGGCACATTAACTCCCTACAGTACTGGTTAAACCCAGGAAGAGTTGGCTCCGTCCCGAGATGACTGAAAATTTGTTGACTGGGACGATTAACCTCAATACAAACAAACAAACAAACAAACAAACAAACAAACAAACAAACAAACAGGTAGCACTCACGACCACCAGTGGATCAAATCTTTTCTGACGCAACGAACACAGCAGGTTATCGTCGATGGAGCCACATCAGAGAAAACACCAGTGTTGAGCGGAGTTACACAAGGAACAGTATTAGGACCGCTTCTGTTTCTCCTCTTCATTTACGACTTACTTGCAAGCGTATACTCCAAAATCAGACTCTTCGCGGATGGCTACATTATCTATAGGAAGATCAAAAACATACAATACTGCCAACTACCCCAGCAGGATCAACAGAGCCTAGCGGAATGAGAGGTAACCTTGGGCATGGTATTTCACCCAGACAAATGCAACGTGCTGCGAGTTACCAAGAAGCAGGGTTCTGCAGTACTCTCAGCCTCCGACGGAGGAATATGAGAATCAGCAACAGTGATACTAAAGCTGCAGCATACTCATCACTTGTTCGGTTCGGCTTGGAATATTGTGCAGCCGTTTGGAGTCCACATACAGACAAGTTGAGAAACAAGCTGGAAATGGCACAGATACAGCTAGATACTGCACACATAGATATCACAACACAAGCAGTGTGATAGAAATGCGAGGAGACCTGCATTGGGAACATTAGAGCACAGACGAACGGAGATCCAACTAACAATGCTCTTCAAGATCGTCAAAGACCTAGTCAACAAACAGTCAGAAGAGTATCTGTCGCCTGCAAGTACAAGGACAAGAAAACTCCACAACAAGCAGCTACGCCAGTACACAACAAGTATAGCTTCTTTCCACGCACAATCCCGGTTTGGCACATTTTGCCAGCTACTATTGCTGAGGCCCCTGACCTGGTACACTTCGTGCAGGGGCTGTCCAGTCTTACATCTTAGTCCTGTTAGGTAGGGGGCAACCAGCAAGTACGATCAGAGGGTTTTAAGAGTTGTGCCGGATGGGCGACCATATCCAGGGATTGGCCTGATTACCCATTGAAGATCTGAATAATCGGGTTGCAGTCTTTCCTAATTTCCTAATTTTAACTTTCACTATACTTCTGACTTTCCTATTTTCTTTCTCTTTCCTTTTTCTAAGCCGCCACCAAAGACATACTGTTTATGAGTGAATGCAGTCTCTTACGACACAGATACAGATTCTTGTCATAAAGAAGAAATGATAATTAAGATTCTTGATCTTAATTTCTAGTATGATGATCCGACGCTTTCTCCATGATGAATTAAAAGGTTAACTGTCTAGTTCGCTCATAACACTGTCTAAAACATAGCCTGAAGATCGGTGCAGTCTGGAAATTACGGATATATGAAACCAGTTTCTCGATACATGAAAACATGATAGATGATGTGTGACTGCAAAAACAATACGCATTGCCCACATGCATACATGTATATGGGAATTGCAGATTTTTCATGAAGCCACTCAGTTTCAACAGTGATTGCCCTCGTTGACGTCAGCTGGAGACTGGACAATACGACATTAGCCACATAGTTCAGTAAGTCACATAGTTCAGTAAACGGTTTAATTTCTTCTTGCGGTCGTATCTGTGTCAGTGAAAAAAAATGAGGCGCAGATCAGATGCAGTATCGCACGTACTTATGTGCAATACGTTCTAGATTTCTGACTGTTCTATCTGTGTCAGTACGTGTCAAAGACCCAGTAGGCAAGACTCTTCGCCACACAGCTCTTAATATGTCTCGGTTCGCAAAACCTTTGAGATTTTGCTTTCTTGTCGCAATGTGGTCGGTATTAAAAGTACAAAATTGAGATGGGTGAAGTTAGCCGAAGTAGCCTGACCAGCCGAGGTAGGCTACTTCGGCTGGCCGGAGTAGCCTGACCAGCCGAAGTAGCAATAACTGCTGGCCGGAGTAGCCTGACCAGCCGAAGTAGCAGCAATTGGTGGCATATGTAGCCGAAACAGCCGAAGCAGTTTTGGTTGCGAACAGGACCAGGTGAAACTGCCTACATGAAACTTAAAGTCCATAGAAATTTGATCCCAGCCAGTTATCTACACAGCCCAAGAAAAATATGGTTAAATGTGGAAATGCAACAAATGAGTAAAAAGAATTTTCTGAATTCAATGCCAGGTATCCATCTTCGACTGGTTCTTATCAAGGCGCCCCAGGTTTAGCGAGGCCAATATCTAGAGGGAACTGAAGTCCGTCAAGGTGCCTTTGCATCACATAGGATGGCTACACCATGAATCGCTGTTTTTTCTTTATTTTTGTTTTGGAAACGCCATTTGAAATGATCGTAGGTTAAAACTAAAAACTATAGAAGGTAGAGGTATTCATTTTGTCTAGCACTGCCGAACACACCAGTTAATTGAGCTAGCGACTAGGAAGGAGTTTAATCATAACAAGAAAAAGATTAAGAAGTAAACGAGAAGCAAGACGACTAGCTCTTCCCCGACAGGGTAACCATTTGACAAACATGCAAACACAAAGGTGATGAGTTCAACAAAGACAGAGAATGGGAACAAAAATGGGCCATCAATAGGGGCAGACACTAGAAACAGAAACTGGCCATCCTCGAATTTTCAAATACAGAAATACAAATCAAAGTAGACTTACAGACATAATAAGATACAAACAACTTAAACATAAATCCCAACAGAACCGCTCTGGAACAGTCAGTAAAGAACAAATAAGAAGGCAAAATAGGGGTACAAAGATGACCGAAAATGGAAATTTCTGTATAGTATTGCAATGTGTCGGTACCAACTCGGGCTGGTTTCTCACAGAACCCCACCGAGTTTAGGGAGTTCGAGACCCAGTGGGGCTTGTAGTCCATACAAGTGCCTTTACAGCCCATAGGTCGGTTATACTGGGAAAACTCTGGTTTGTCGGAAATTTCAACTCAAACATTGGGAAACGTGAACATTCATGGGCTAGGGGGTGGGGTATGAGGCACCCCTGTCATTGACGTGCGCGGAGTTTAGGGAGCAAGCGACCTAGTGAGATTTGCAGTAGAAGGGATGTACTTTCGGACCACATAAGCGGCTATGCCGGGAAAACTCTAGTTTTTGAGAAATAGGGGTACAAAGATGACCGAAAATGGAAATTTCTGTTTAGTATTGCAATGTGTCGGTACCAACTCGGGCTGGTTTCTCACAGAACCCCACCGAGTTTAGGGAGTTCGAGACCCAGTGGGGCTTGTAGTCCATACAAGTGCCTTTACAGCCCATAGGTCGGTTATACTGGGAAAACTCTGGTTTGTCGGAAATTTCAACTCAAACATTGGGAAACGTGAACATTCATGGGTTAGGGGGTGGGGTATGAGGCACCCCTGTCATTGACGTGCGCGGAGTTTAGGGAGCAAGCGACCTAGTGGGATTTACAGTAGAAGGGATGTACTTTCAGACCACATAAGCGGCTATGCCGGGAAAACTCTAGTTTTTGAGAAATAGGGGTACAAAGATGACCGAAAATGGAAATTTCTGTATAGTATTGCAATGTGTCGGTACCAACTCGGGCTGGTTTCTCACAGAACCCCACCGAGTTTAGGGAGTTCGAGACCCAGTGGGGCTTGTAGTCCATACAAGTGCCTTTACAGCCCATAGGTCGGTTATACTGGGAAAACTCTGGTTTGTCGGAAATTTCAACTCAAACATTGGGAAACGTGAACATTCATGGGTTTGGGGGTGGGGTATGAGGCACCCCTGTCATTGACGTGCGCGGAGTTTAGGGAGCAAGCGACCTAGTGGGATTTGCAGTAGAAGGGGTGAACTTTCAGACCACATAAGCGGCTATGCCGGGAAAACTCTAGTTTTCGAGAAATAGGGGTACAAAGATGACCGAAAATGGAAATTTCTGTATAGTATTGCAATGTGTCGGTACCAACTCGGGCTGGTTTCTCACAGAACCCCACCGAGTTTAGGGAGTTCGAGACCCAGTGGGGCTTGTAGTCCATACAAGTGCCTTTACAGCCCATAGGTCGGTTATACTGGGAAAACTCTGGTTTGTCGGAAATTTCAACTCAAACATTGGGAAACGTGAACATTCATGGGCTAGGGGGTGGGGTATGAGGCACCCCTGTCATTGACGTGCGCGGAGTTTAGGGAGCAAGCGACCTAGTGAGATTTGCAGTAGAAGGGATGTACTTTCAGACCACATAAGCGGCTATGCCGGGAAAACTCTAATTTTTGAGAAATAGGGGTACAAAGATGACCGAAAATGGAAATTTCTGTTTAGTATTGCAATGTGTCGGTACCAACTCGGGCTGGTTTCTCACAGAACCCCGCCGAGTTTAGGGAGTTCGAGACCCAGTGGGGCTTGTAGTCCATACAAGTGCCTTTACAGCCCATAGGTCGGTTATACTGGGAAAACTCTGGTTTGTCGGAAATTTCAACTCAAACATTGGGAAACGTGAACATTCATGGGCTAGGGGGTGGGGTATGAGGCACCCCTGTCATTGACGTGCGCGGAGTTTAGGGAGCAAGCGACCTGGTGAGATTTGCAGTAGAAGGGATGTACTTTCAGACCACATAAGCGGCTATGCCGGGAAAACTCTAGTTTTCGAGAAATAGGGGTACAAAGATGACCGAAAATGGAAATTTCTGTATAGTATTGCAATGTGTCGGTACCAACTCGGGCTGGTTTCTCACAGAACCCCACCGAGTTTAGCGAGTTCGAGACCCAGTGGGGCTTGTAGTCCATACAAGTGCCTTTACAGCCCATAGTCGGTTATACTGGGAAAACTCTGGTTTGTCGGAAATTTCAACTCAAACATTGGGAAACGTGAACATTCATGGGCTAGGGGGTGGGGTATGAGGCACCCCTGTCATTGACGTGCGCGGAGTTTAGGGAGCAAGCGACCTAGTGAGATTTACAGTAGAAGGGATGTACTTTCAGACCACATAAGCGGTTATGCCGGGAAAACTCTAGTTTTTGAGAAATAGGGGTACAAAGATGACCGAAAATGGAAATTTCTGTATAGTATTGCAATGTGTCGGTACCAACTCGGGCTGGTTTCTCACAGAACCCCACCGAGTTTAGGGAGTTCGAGACCCAGTGGGGCTTGTAGTCCATACAAGTGCCTTTACAGCCCATAGGTCGGTTATACTGGGAAAACTCTGGTTTGTCGGAAATTTCAACTCAAACATTGGGAAACGTGAACATTCATGGGTTAGGGGGTGGGGTATGAGGCACCCCTGTCATTGACGTGCGCGGAGTTTAGGGAGCAAGCGACCTAGTGGGATTTACAGTAGAAGGGATGTACTTTCAGACCACATAAGCGGCTATGCCGGGAAAACTCTAGTTTTTGAGAAATAGGGGTACAAAGATGACCGAAAATGGAAATTTCTGTATAGTATTGCAATGTGTCGGTACCAACTCGGGCTGGTTTCTCACAGAACCCCACCGAGTTTAGGGAGTTCGAGACCCAGTGGGGCTTGTAGTCCATACAAGTGCCTTTACAGCCCATAGGTCGGTTATACTGGGAAAACTCTGGTTTGTCGGAAATTTCAACTCAAACATTGGGAAACGTGAACATTCATGGGCTAGGGGGTGGGGTATGAGGCACCCCTGTCATTGACGTGCGCGGAGTTTAGGGAGCAAGCGACCTAGTGAGATTTGCAGTAGAAGGGATGTACTTTCAGACCACATAAGCGGCTATGCCGGGAAAACTCTAGTTTTTGAGAAATAGGGGTACAAAGATGACCGAAAATGGAAATTTCTGATTAGTATTGCAATGTGTCGGTACCAACTCGGGCTGGTTTCTCACAGAACCCCACCGAGTTTAGGGAGTTCGAGACCCAGTGGGGCTTGTAGTCCATACAAGTGCCTTTACAGCCCATAGTCGGTTATACTGGGAAAACTCTGGTTTGTCGGAAATTTCAACTCAAACATTGGGAAACGTGAACATTCATGGGCTAGGGGGTGGGGTATGAGGCACCCCTGTCATTGACGTGCGCGGAGTTTAGGGAGCAAGCGACCTAGTGAGATTTGCAGTAGAAGGGATGTACTTTCAGACCACATAAGCGGCTATGCCGGGAAAACTCTAGTTTTTGAGAAATAGGGGTACAAAGATGACCGAAAATGGAAATTTCTGTATAGTATTGCAATGTGTCGGTACCAACTCGGGCTGGTTTCTCACAGAACCCCACCGAGTTTAGGGAGTTCGAGACCCAGTGGGGCTTGTAGTCCATACAAGTGCCTTTACAGCCCATAGGTCGGTTATACTGGGAAAACTCTGGTTTGTCGGAAATTTCAACTCAAACATTGGGAAACGTGAACATTCATGGGCTAGGGGGTGGGGTATGAGGCACCCCTGTCATTGACGTGCGCGGAGTTTAGGGAGCAAGCGACCTAGTGAGATTTGCAGTAGAAGGGATGTACTTTCAGACCACATAAGCGGCTATGCCGGGAAAACTCTAGTTTTTGAGAAATAGGGGTACAAAGATGACCAAAAATGGAAATTTCTGTTTAGTATTGCAATGTGTCGGTATCAACTCGGGCTGGTTTCTCACAGAACCCCACCGAGTTTAGGGAGTTCGAGACCCAGTGGGGCTTGTAGTCCATACAAGTGCCTTTACAGCCCATAGGTCGGTTATACTGGGAAAACTCTGGTTTGTCGGAAATTTCAACTCAAACATTGGGAAACGTGAACATTCATGGGTTAGGGGGTGGGGTATGAGGCACCCCTGTCATTGACGTGCGCGGAGTTTAGGGAGCAAGCGACCTAGTGGGATTTACAGTAGAAGGGATGTACTTTCAGACCACATAAGCGGCTATGCCGGGAAAACTCTAGTTTTTGAGAAATAGGGGTACAAAGATGACCGAAAATGGAAATTTCTGTATAGTATTGCAATGTGTCGGTACCAACTCGGGCTGGTTTCTCACAGAACCCCACCGAGTTTAGGGAGTTCGAGACCCAGTGGGGCTTGTAGTCCATACAAGTGCCTTTACAGCCCATAGGTCGGTTATACTGGGAAAACTCTGGTTTGTCGGAAATTTCAACTCAAACATTGGGAAACGTGAACATTCATGGGTTTGGGGGTGGGGTATGAGGCACCCCTGTCATTGACGTGCGCGGAGTTTAGGGAGCAAGCGACCTAGTGGGATTTGCAGTAGAAGGGGTGAACTTTCAGACCACATAAGCGGCTATGCCGGGAAAACTCTAGTTTTCGAGAAATAGGGGTACAAAGATGACCGAAAATGGAAATTTCTGTATAGTATTGCAATGTGTCGGTACCAACTCGGGCTGGTTTCTCACAGAACCCCACCGAGTTTAGGGAGTTCGAGACCCAGTGGGGCTTGTAGTCCATACAAGTGCCTTTACAGCCCATAGGTCGGTTATACTGGGAAAACTCTGGTTTGTCGGAAATTTCAACTCAAACATTGGGAAACGTGAACATTCATGGGCTAGGGGGTGGGGTATGAGGCACCCCTGTCATTGACGTGCGCGGAGTTTAGGGAGCAAGCGACCTAGTGAGATTTGCAGTAGAAGGGATGTACTTTCAGACCACATAAGCGGCTATGCCGGGAAAACTCTAGTTTTTGAGAAATAGGGGTACAAAGATGACCGAAAATGGAAATTTCTGTTTAGTATTGCAATGTGTCGGTACCAACTCGGGCTGGTTTCTCACAGAACCCCACCGAGTTTAGGGAGTTCGAGACCCAGTGGGGCTTGTAGTCCATACAAGTGCCTTTACAGCCCATAGGTCGGTTAAACTGGGAAAACTCTGGTTTGTCGGAAATTTCAACTCAAACATTGGGAAACGTGAACATTCATGGGCTAGGGGGTGGGGTATGAGGCACCCCTGTCATTGACGTGCGCGGAGTTTAGGGAGCAAGCGACCTGGTGAGATTTGCAGTAGAAGGGATGTACTTTCAGACCACATAAGCGGCTATGCCGGGAAAACTCTAGTTTTCGAGAAATAGGGGTACAAAGATGACCGAAAATGGAAATTTCTGTATAGTATTGCAATGTGTCGGTACCAACTCGGGCTGGTTTCTCACAGAACCCCATCGAGTTTAGGGAGTTCGAGACCCAGTGGGGCTTGTAGTCCATACAAGTGCCTTTACAGCCCATAGTCGGTTATACTGGGAAAACTCTGGTTTGTCGGAAATTTCAACTCAAACATTGGGAAACGTGAACATTCATGGGCTAGGGGGTGGGGTATGAGGCACCCCTGTCATTGACGTGCGCGGAGTTTAGGGAGCAAGCGACCTAGTGAGATTTGCAGTAGAAGGGATGTACTTTCAGACCACATCAGCGGCTATGCCGGGAAAACTCTAGTTTTTGAGAAAAAGGGGTACAAAGATGACCGAAAATGGAAATTTCTGTATAGTATTGCAATGTGTCGGTACCAACTCGGGCTGGTTTCTCACAGAACCCCACCGAGTTTAGGGAGTTCGAGACCCAGTGGGGCTTGTAGTCCATACAAGTGCCTTTACAGCCCATAGGTCGGTTATACTGGGAAATCTCTGGTTTGTCGGAAATTTTAACTCAAACATTGGGAAACGTGAACATTCATGGGCTAGGGGGTGGGGTATGAGGCACCCCTGTCATTGACGTGCGCGGAGTTTAGGGAGCAAGCGACCTAGTGAGATTTGCAGTAGAAGGGATGTACTTTCAGACCACATAAGCGGCTATGCCGGGAAAACTCTAGTTTTTGAGAAATAGGGGTACAAAGATGACCGAAAATGATAATTTCTGTTTAGTATTGCAATGTGTCGGTACCAACTCGGGCTGGTTTCTCACAGAACCCCACCGAGTTTAGGGAGTTCGAGACCCAGTGGGGCTTGTAGTCCATACAAGTGCCTTTACAGCCCATAGTCGGTTATACTGGGAAAACTCTGGTTTGTCGGAAATTTCAACTCAAACATTGGGAAACGTGAACATTCATGGGCTAGGGGGTGGGGTATGAGGCACCCCTGTCATTTAAGTGCGCGGAGTTTAGGGAGCAAGCGACCTAGTGAGATTTGCAGTAGAAGGGATGTACTTTCAGACCACATAAGCGGCTATGCCGGGAAAACTCTAGTTTTTGAGAAATAGGGGTACAAAGATGACCGAAAATGGAAATTTCTGTATAGTATTGCAATGTGTCGGTACCAACTCGGGCTGGTTTCTCACAGAACCCCACCGAGTTTAGGGAGTTCGAGACCCAGTGGGGCTTGTAGTCCATACAAGTGCCTTTACAGCCCATAGGTCGGTTATACTGGGAAAACTCTGGTTTGTCGGATTTTTCAACTCAAACATTGGGAAACGTGAACATTCATGGGTTAGGGGGTTGGGTATGAGGCACCCCTGTCATTGACGTGCGCGGAGTTTAGGGAGCAAGCGACCTAGTGGGATTTACAGTAGAAGGGATGTACTTTCAGACCACATAAGCGGCTATGCCGGGAAAACTCTAGTTTTTGAGAAATAGGGGTACAAAGATGACCGAAAATGGAAATTTCTGTATAGTATTGCAATGTGTCGGTACCAACTCGGGCTGGTTTCTCACAGAACCCCACCGAGTTTAGGGAGTTCGAGACCCAGTGGGGCTTGTAGTCCATACAAGTGCCTTTACAGCCCATAGGTCGGTTATACTGGGAAAACTCTGGTTTGTCGGAAATTTCAACTCAAACATTGGGAAACGTGAACATTCATGGGTTAGGGGGTGGGGTATGAGGCACCCCTGTCATTGACGTGCGCGGAGTTTAGGGAGCAAGCGACCTAGTGGGATTTGCAGTAGAAGGGGTGAACTTTCAGACCACATAAGCGGCTATGCCGGTAAAACTCTAGTTTTCGAGAAATAGGGGTACAAAGATGACCGAAAATGGAAATTTCTGTATAGTATTGCAATGTGTCGGTACCAACTCGGGCTGGTTTCTCACAGAACCCCACCGAGTTTAGGGAGTTTGAGATCCAGTGGGGCTTGTAGTCCATACAAGTGCCTTTACAGCCCATAGGTCGGTTATACTGGGAAAACTCTGGTTTGTCGGAAATTTCAACTCAAACATTGGGAAACGTGAACATTCATGGGCTAGGGGGTGGGGTATGAGGCACCCCTGTCATTGACGTGCGCGGAGTTTAGGGAGCAAGCGACCTAGTGAGATTTGCAGTAGAAGGGATGTACTTTTAGACCACATAAGCGGCTATGCCGGGAAAACTCTAGTTTTTGAGAAATAGGGGTACAAAGATGACCGAAAATGGAAATTTCTGTTTAGTATTGCAATGTGTCGGTACCAACTCGGGCTGGTTTTTCACAGAACCCCACCGAGTTTAGGGAGTTCGAGACCCAGTGGGGCTTGTAGTCCATACAAGTGCCTTTACAGCCCATAGGTCGGTTATACTGGGAAAACTCTGGTTTGTCGGAAATTTCAACTCAAACATTGGGAAACGTGAACATTCATGGGTTAGGGGGTGGGGTATGAGGCACCCCTGTCATTGACGTGCGCGGAGTTTAGGGAGCAAGCGACCTAGTGGGATTTACAGTAGAAGGGATGTACTTTCAGACCACATAAGCGGCTATGTCGGGAAAACTCTAGTTTTTGAGAAATAGGGGTACAAAGATGACCGAAAATGGAAATTTCTGTATAGTATTGCAATGTGTCGGTACCAACTCGGGCTGGTTTCTCACAGAACCCCACCGAGTTTAGGGAGTTCGAGACCCAGTGGGGCTTGTAGTCCATACAAGTGCCTTTACAGCCCATAGGTCGGTTATACTGGGAAAACTCTGGTTTGTCGGAAATTTCAACTCAAACATTGGGAAACGTGAACATTCATGGGTTTGGGGGTGGGGTATGAGGCACCCCTGTCATTGACGTGCGCGGAGTTTAGGGAGCAAGCGACCTAGTGGGATTTGCAGTAGAAGGGGTGAACTTTCAGACCACATAAGCGGCTATGCCGGGAAAACTCTAGTTTTCGAGAAATAGGGGTACAAAGATGACCGAAAATGGAAATTTCTGTATAGTATTGCAATGTGTCGGTACCAACTCGGGCTGGTTTCTCACAGAACCCCACCGAGTTTAGGGAGTTCGAGACCCAGTGGGGCTTGTAGTCCATACAAGTGCCTTTACAGCCCATAGGTCGGTTATACTGGGAAAACTCTGGTTTGTCGGAAATTTCAACTCAAACATTGGGAAACGTGAACATTCATGGGCTAGGGGGTGGGGTATGAGGCACCCCTGTCATTGACGTGCGCGGAGTTTAGGGAGCAAGCGACCTAGTGAGATTTGCAGTAAAAGGGATGTACTTTCAGACCACATAAGCGGCTATGCCGGGAAAACTCTAGTTTTTGAGAAATAGGGGTACAAAGATGACCGAAAATGGAAATTTCTGTTTAGTATTGCAATGTGTCGGTACCAACTCGGGCTGGTTTCTCACAGAACCCCACCGAGTTTAGGGAGTTCGAGACCCAGTGGGGCTTGTAGTCCATACAAGTGCCTTTACAGCCCATAGGTCGGTTATACTGGGAAAACTCTGGTTTGTCGGAAATTTCAACTCAGACATTGGGAAACGTGAACATTCATGGGTTAGGGGGTGGGGTATGAGGCACCCCTGTCATTGACGTGCGCGGAGTTTAGGGAGCAAGCGACCTAGTGGGATTTACAGTAGAAGGGATGTACTTTCAGACCACATAAGCGGCTATGCCGGGAAAACTCTAGTTTTTGAGAAATAGGGGTACAAAGATGACCGAAAATGGAAATTTCTGTATAGTATTGCAATGTGTCGGTACCAACTCGGGCTGGTTTCTCACAGAACCCCACCGAGTTTAGGGAGTTCGAGACCCAGTGGGGCTTGTAGTCCATACAAGTGCCTTTACAGCCCATAGGTCGGTTATACTGGGAAAACTCTGGTTTGTCGGAAATTTCAACTCAAACATTGGGAAACGTGAACATTCATGGGTTTGGGGGTGGGGTATGAGGCACCCCTGTCATTGACGTGCGCGGAGTTTAGGGAGCAAGCGACGTAGTGGGATTTGCAGTAGAAGGGGTGAACTTTCAGATCACATAAGCGGCTATGCCGGGAAAACTCTAGTTTTCGAGAAATAGGGGTACAAAGATGACCGAAAATGGAAATTTCTGTATAGTATTGCAATGTGTCGGTACCAACTCGGGCTGGTTTCTCACAGAACCCCACCGAGTTTAGGGAGTTCGAGACCCAGTGGGGCTTGTAGTCGATACAAGTGCCTTTACAGCCCATAGGTCGGTTATACTGGGAAAACTCTGGTTTGTCGGAAATTTCAACTCAAACATTGGGAAACGTGAACATTCATGGGCTAGGGGGTGGGGTATGAGGCACCCCTGTCATTGACGTGCGCGGAGTTTAGGGAGCAAGCGACCTAGTGAGATTTGCAGTAGAAGGGATGTACTTTCAGACCACATAAGCGGCTATGCCGGGAAAACTCTAGTTTTTGAGAAATAGGGGTACAAAGATGACCGAAAATGGAAATTTCTGTTTAGTATTGCAATGTGTCGGTACCAACTCGGGCTGGTTTCTCACAGAACCCCACCGAGTTTAGGGAGTTCGAGACCCAGTGGGGCTTGTAGTCCATACAAGTGCCTTTACAGCCCATAGGTCGGTTATACTGGGAAAACTCTGGTTTGTCGGAAATTTCAACTCAAACATTGGGAAACGTGAACATTCATGGGTTAGGGGGTGGGGTATGAGGCACCCCTGTCATTGACGTGCGCGGAGTTTAGGGAGCAAGCGACCTAGTGGGATTTACAGTAGAAGGGATGTACTTTCAGACCACATAAGCGGCTATGCCGGGAAAACTCTAGTTTTTGAGAAATAGGGGTACAAAGATGACCAAAAATGGAAATTTCTGTATAGTATTGCAATGTGTCGGTACCAACTCGGGCTGGTTTCTCACAGAACCCCACCGAGTTTAGGGAGTTCGAGACCCAGTGGGGCTTGTAGTCCATACAAGTGCCTTTACAGCCCATAGGTCGGTTATACTGGGAAAACTCTGGTTTGTCGGAAATTTCAACTCAAACATTGGGAAACGTGAACATTCATGGGTTTGGGGGTGGGGTATGAGGCACCCCTGTCATTGACGTGCGCGGAGTTTAGGGAGCAAGCGACCTAGTGGGATTTGCAGTAGAAGGGGTGAACTTTCAGACCACATAAGCGGCTATGCCGGGAAAACTCTAGTTTTCGAGAAATAGGGGTACAAAGATGACCGAAAATGGAAATTTCTGTATAGTATTGCAATGTGTCGGTACCAACTCGGGCTGGTTTCTCACAGAACCCCACCGAGTTTAGGGAGTTCGAGACCCAGTTGGGCTTGTAGTCCATACAAGTACCTTTACAGCCCATAGGTCGGTTATACTGGGAAAACTCTGGTTTGTCGGAAATTTCAACTCAAACATTGGGAAACGTGAACATTCATGGGCTAGGGGGTTGGGTATGAGGCACCCCTGTCATTGACGTGCGCGGAGTTTAGGGAGCAAGCGACCTAGTGAGATTTGCAGTAGAAGGGATGTACTTTCAGACCACATAAGCGGCTATGCCGGGAAAACTCTAGTTTTTGAGAAATAGGGGTACAAAGATGACCGAAAATGGAAATTTCTGTTTAGTATTGCAATGTGTCGTTACCAACTCGGGCTGGTTTCTCACAGAACCCCACCGAGTTTAGGGAGTTCGAGACCCAGTGGGGCTTGTAGTCCATACAAGTGCCTTTACAGCCCATAGGTCGGTTATACTGGGAAAACTCTGGTTTGTCGGAAATTTCAACTCAAACATTGGGAAACGTGAACATTCATGGGTTAGGGGGTGGGGAATGAGGCACCCCTGTCATTGACGTGCGCGGAGTTTAGGGAGCAAGCGACCTAGTGGGATTTACAGTAGAAGGGATGTACTTTCAGACCACATAAGCGGCTATGCCGGGAAAACTCTAGTTTTTGAGAAATAGGGGTACAAAGATGACCGAAAATGGAAATTTCTGTATAGTATTGCAATGTGTCGGTACCAACTCGGGCTGGTTTCTCACAGAACCCCACCGAGTTTAGGGAGTTCGAGACCCAGTGGGGCTTGTAGTCCATACAAGTGCCTTTACAGCCCATAGGTCGGTTATACTGGGAAAACTCTGGTTTGTCGGAAATTTCAACTCAAACATTGGGAAACGTGAACATTCATGGGTTTGGGGGTGGGGTATGAGGCACCCCTGTCATTGACGTGCGCGGAGTTTAGGGAGCAAGCGACCTAGTGGGATTTGCAGTAGAAGGGGTGAACTTTCAGACCACATAAGCGGCTATGCCGGGAAAACTCTAGTTTTCGAGAAATAGGGGTACAAAGATGACCGAAAATGGAAATTTCTGTATAGCATTGCAATGTGTCGGTACCAACTCGGGCTGGTTTCTCACAGAACCCCACCGAGTTTAGGGAGTTCGAGACCCAGTGGGGCTTGTAGTCCATACAAGTGCCTTTACAGCCCATAGGTCGGTTATACTGGGAAAACTCTGGTTTGTCGGAAATTTCAACTCAAACATTGGGAAACGTGAACATTCATGGGTTTGGGGGTGGGGTATGAGGCACCCCTGTCATTGACGTGCGCGGACTTTAGGTAGCAAGCGACCTAGTGAGATTTGCAGTAGAAGGGATGTACTTTCGGACCACATAAGCGGCTATGCCGGGAAAACTCTAGTTTTTGAGAAATAGGGGTACAAAGATGACCGAAAATGGAAATTTCTGTTTAGTATTGCAATGTGTCGGTACCAACTCGGGCTGGTTTCTCACAGAACCCCACCGAGTTTAGGGAGTTCGAGACCCAGTGGGGCTTGTAGTCCATACAAGTGCCTTTACAGCCCATAGGTCGGTTATACTGGGAAAACTCTGGTTTGTCGGAAATTTCAACTCAAACATTGGGAAACGTGAACATTCATGGGTTAGGGGGTGGGGTATGAGGCACCCCTGTCATTGACGTGCGCGGAGTTTAGGGAGCAAGCGACCTAGTGGGATTTACAGTAGAAGGGATGTACTTTCAGACCACATAAGCGGCTATGCCGGGAAAACTCTAGTTTTTGAGAAATAGGGGTACAAAGATGACCGAAAATGGAAATTTCTGTATAGTATTGCAATGTGTCGGTACCAACTCGGGCTGGTTTCTCACAGAACCCCACCGAGTTTAGGGAGTTCGAGACCCAGTGGGGCTTGTAGTCCATACAAGTGCCTTTACAGCCCATAGGTCGGTTATACTGGGAAAACTCTGGTTTGTCGGAAATTTCAACTCAAACATTGGGAAACGTGAACATTCATGGGTTTGGGGGTGGGGTATGAGGCACCCCTGTCATTGACGTGCGCGGAGTTTAGGGAGCAAGCGACCTAGTGGGATTTGCAGTAGAAGGGGTGAACTTTCAGACCACATAAGCGGCTATGCCGGGAAAACTCTAGTTTTCGAGAAATAGGGGTACAAAGATGACCGAAAATGGAAATTTCTGTTTAGTATTGCAATGTGTCGGTACCAACCCGGGCTGGTTTCTCACAGAACCCCACCGAGTTTAGGGAGTTCGAGTCCCAGTGGGGCTTGTAGTCCATACAAGTGCCTTTACAGCCCATAGGTCGGTTATACTGGGAAAACTCTGGTTTGTCGGAAATTTCAACTCAAACATTGGGAAACGTGAACATTCATGGGCTAGGGGTTGGGGTATGAGGCACCCCTGTCATTGACGTGCGCGGAGTTTAGGGAGCAAGCGACCTAGTGAGATTTGCAGTAGAAGGGATGTACTTTCGGACCACATAAGCGGCTATGCCGGGAAAACTCTAGTTTTTGAGAAATAGGGGTACAAAGATGACCGAAAATGGAAATTTCTGTTTAGTATTGCAATGTGTCGGTACCAACTCGGGCTGGTTTCTCACAGAACCCCACCGAGTTTAGGGAGTTCGAGACCCAGTGGGGCTTGTAGTCCATACAAGTGCCTTTACAGCCCATAGGTCGGTTATACTGGGAAAACTCTGGTTTGTCGGAAATTTCAACTCAAACATTGGGAAACGTGAACATTCATGGGTTAGGGGGTGGGGTATGAGGCACCCCTGTCATTGACGTGCGCGGAGTTTAGGGAGCAAGCGACCTAGTGGGATTTACAGTAGAAGGGATGTACTTTCAGACCACATAAGCGGCTATGCCGGGAAAACTCTAGTTTTTGAGAAATAGGGGTACAAAGATGACCGAAAATGGAAATTTCTGTATAGTATTGCAATGTGTCGGTACCAACTCGGGCTGGTTTCTCACAGAACCCCACCGAGTTTAGGGAGTTCGAGACCCAGTGGGGCTTGTAGTCCATACAAGTGCCTTTACAGCCCATAGGTCGGTTATACTGGGAAAACTCTGGTTTGTCGGAAATTTCAACTCAAACATTGGGAAACGTGAACATTCATGGGTTTGGGGGTGGGGTATGAGGCACCCCTGTCATTGACGTGCGCGGAGTTTAGGGAGCAAGCGACCTCGTGGGATTTGCAGTAGAAGGGGTGAACTTTCAGACCACATAAGCGGCTATGCCGGGAAAACTCTAGTTTTCGAGAAATAGGGGTACAAAGATGACCAAAAATGGAAATTTCTGTTTAGTATTGCAATGTGTCGGTACCAACTCGGGCTGGTTTCTCACAGAACCCCACCGAGTTTAGGGAGTTCGAGACCCAGTGGGGCTTGTAGTCCATACAAGTGCCTTTACAGCCCATAGGTCGGTTATACTGGGAAAACTCTGGTTTGTCGGAAATTTCAACTCAAACATTGGGAAACGTGAACATTCATGGGCTAGGTGGTGGGGTATGAGGCACCCCTGTCATTGACGTGCGCGGAGTTTAGGGAGCAAGCGACCTAGTGAGATTTGCAGTAGAAGGGATGTACTTTCAGACCACATAAGCGGCTATGCCGAGAAAACTCTAGTTTTTGAGAAATAGGGGTACAAAGATGACCGAAAATGGAAATTTCTGTTTAGTATTGCAATGTGTCGGTACCAACTCGGGCTGGTTTCTCACAGAACCCCACCGAGTTTAGGGAGTTCGAGATCCAGTGGGGCTTGTAGTCCATACAAGTGCCTTTACAGCCCATAGGTCGGTTATACTGGGAAAACTCTGGTTTGTCGGAAATTTCAACTCAAACATTGGGAAACGTGAACATTCATGGGTTAGGGGGTGGGGTATGAGGCACCCCTGTCATTGACGTGCGCGGAGTTTAGGGAGCAAGCGACCTAGTGGGATTTACAGTAGAAGGGATGTACTTTCAGACCACATAAGCGGCTATGTCGGGAAAACTCTAGTTTTTGAGAAATAGGGGTACAAAGATGACCGAAAATGGAAATTTCTGTATAGTATTGCGATGTGTCGGTACCAACTCGGGCTGGTTTCTCGAGACCCAGTGGGGCTTGTAGTCCATACAAGTGCCTTTACAGCCCATAGGTCGGTTATACTGGGAAAACTCTGGTTTGTCGGAATTTTCAACTCAAACATTGGGAAACGTGAACATTCATGGGTTTGGGGGTGGGGTATGAGGCACCCCTGTCATTGACGTGCGCGGAGTTTAGGGAGCAAGCGACCTAGTGGGATTTGCAGTAGAAGGGGTGAACTTTTAGACCACATAAGCGGCTATGCCGGGAAAACTCTAGTTTTCGAGAAATAGGGGTACAAAGATGACCGAAAATGGAAATTTCTGTATAGTATTGCAATGTGTCGGTACCAACTCGGGCTGGTTTCTCACAGAACCCCACCGAGTTTAGGGAGTTCGAGACCCAGTGGGGCTTGTAGTCCATACAAGTGCCTTTACAGCCCATAGGTCGGTTATACTGGGAAAACTCTGGTTTGTCGGAAATTTCAACTCAGACATTGGGAAACGTGAACATTCATGGGCTAGGGGGTGGGGTATAAGGCACCCCTGTCATTGACGTGCACGGAGTTTAGGGAGCAAGCGACCTAGTGAGATTTGCAGTAGAAGGGATGTACTTTCAGACCTCATAAGCGGCTATGCCGGGAAAACTCTAGTTTTTGAGAAATAGGGGTACAAAGATGACCGAAAATGGAAATTTCTGTTTAGTATTGCAATGTGTCGGTACCAACTCGGGCTGGTTTCTCACAGAACCCCACCGAGTTTAGGGAGTTCGAGACCCAGTGGGGCTTGTAGTCCATACAAATGCCTTTACAGCCCATAGGTCGGTTATACTGGGAAAACTCTGGTTTGTCGGAAATTTTAACTCAAACATTGGGAAACGTGAACGTTCATGGGTTAGGGGGTGGGGTATGAGGCACCCCTGTCATTGACGTGCGCGGAGTTTAGGGAGCAAGCGACCTAGTGGGATTTACAGTAGAAGGGGTGTACTTTCAGACCACATAAGCGGCTATGCCGGGAAAACTCTAGTTTTTGAGAAATAGGGGTACAAAGATGACCGAAAATGGAAATTTCTGTATAGTATTGCAATGGGTCGGTACAAACTCGGGCTGGTTTCTCACAGAACCCCACCGAGTTTAGGGAGTTCGAGACCCAGTGGGGCTTGTAGTCCATACAAGTGCCTTTACAGCCCATAGGTCGGTTATACTGGGAAAACTCTGGTTTGTCGGAAATTTTAACTCAAACATTGGGAAACGTGAACATTCATGGGTTTGGGGGTGGGGTATGAGGCACCCCTGTCATTGACGTGCGCGGAGTTTAGGGAGCAAGCGACCTGGTGGGATTTGCAGTAGAAGGGGTGAACTTTCAGACCACATAAGCGGCTATGCCGGGAAAACTCTAGTTTTCGAGAAATAGGGGTACAAAGATGACCGAAAATGGAAATTTCTGTATAGTATTGCAATGTGTCGGTACCAACTCGGGCTGGTTTCTCACAGAACCCCACCGAGTTTAGGGAGTTCGAGACCCAGTGGGGCTTGTAGTCCATACAAGTGCCTTTACAGCCCATAGGTCGGTTATACTGGGAAAACTCTGGTTTGTCGGAAATTTCAACTCAAACATTGGGAAACGTGAACATTCATGGGCTAGGGGGTGGGGTATGAGGCACCCCTGTCATTGACGTGCGCGGAGTTTAGGGAGCAAGCGACCTAGTGAGATTTGCAGTAGAAGGGATGTACTTTCAGACCACATAAGCGGCTATGCCGGGAAAACTCTAGTTTTTGAGAAATAGGGGTACAAAGATGACCGAAAATGGAAATTTCTGTTTAGTATTGCAATGTGTCGGTACCAACTCGGGCTGGTTTCTCACAGAACCCCACCGAGTTTAGGGAGTTCGAGACCCAGTGGGGCTTGTAGTCCATACAAGTGCCTTTACAGCCCATAGTCGGTTATACTGGGAAAACTCTGGTTTGTCGGAAATTTCAACTCAAACATTGGGAAACGTGAACATTCATGGGCTAGGGGGTGGGGTATGAGGCACCCCTGTCATTGACGTGCGCGGAGTTTAGGGAGCAAGCGACCTAGTGAGATTTGCAGTAGAAGGGATGTGCTTTCAGACCACATAAGCGGCTATGCCGGGAAAACTCTAGTTTTTTAGAAATAGGGGTACAAAGATGACCGAAAATGGAAATTTCTGTATAGTATTGCAATGTGTCGGTACCAACTCGGGCTGGTTTCTCACAGAACCCCACCGAGTTTAGGGAGTTCGAGACCCAGTGGGGCTTGTAGTCCATACAAGTGCCTTTACAGCCCATAGGTCGGTTATACTGGGAAAACTCTGGTTTGTCGGAAATTTCAACTCAAACATTGGGAAACGTGAACATTCATGGGTTTGGGGGTGGGGTATGAGGCACCCCTGTCATTGACGTGCGCGGAGTTTAGGGAGCAAGCGACCTAGTGGGATTTGCAGTAGAAGGGGTGAACTTTCAGACCACATAAGCGGCTATGCCGGGAAAACTCTAGTTTTCGAGAAATAGGGGTACAAAGATGACCGAAAATGGAAATTTCTGTATAGTATTGCAATGTGTCGGTACCAACTCGGGCTGGTTTCTCACAGAACCCCACCGAGTTTAGGGAGTTGGAGACCCAGTGGGGCTTGTAGTCCATACAAGTGCCTTTACAGCCCATAGGTCGGTTATACTGGGAAAACTCTGGTTTGTCGGAAATTTTAACTCAAACATTGGGAAACGTGAACATTCATGGGCTAGGGGGTGGGGTATGAGGCACCCCTGTCATTGACGTGCGCGGAGTTTAGGGAGCAAGCGACCTAGTGAGATTTGCAGTAGCAGGGGTGTACTTTCAGACCACATAAGCGGCTATGCCGGGAAAACTCTAGTTTTTGAGAAATAGGGGTACAAAGATGACCGAAAATGGAAATTTCTGTTTAGTATTGCAATGTGTCGGCCCCAACTCGGGCTGGTTTCTCACAGAACCCCACCGAGTTTAGGGAGTTCGAGACCCAGTGGGGCTTGTAGTCCATACAAGTGCCTTTACAGCCCATAGGTCGGTTATACTGGGAAAACTCTGGTTTGTCGGAAATTTCAACTCAAACATTGGGAAACGTGAACATTCATGGGTTAGGGGGTGGGGTATGAGGCACCCCTGTCATTGACGTGCGCGGAGTTTAGGGAGCAAGCGACCTAGTGGGATTTACAGTAGAAGGGATGTACTTTCAGACCACATAAGCGGCTATGCCGGGAAAACTCTAGTTTTTGAGAAAAAGGGGTACAAAGATGACCGAAAATGGAAATTTCTGTATAGTATTGCAATGTGTCGGTACCAACTCGGGCTGGTTTCTCACAGAACCCCACCGAGTTAAGGGAGTTCGAGACCCAGTGGGGCTTGTAGTCCATACAAGTGCCTTCACAGCCCATAGGTCGGTTATACTGGGAAAACTCTTGTTTGTCGGAAATTTCAACTCAAACGTCAATGACAGGGGTGCCTCATACCCCACCCCCAAACCCATGAATGTTCACGTTTCCCAATGTTTGAGTTGAAATTTCCGACAAACCAGAGTTTTCCCAGTATAACCGACCTATGGGCTGTAAAGGCACTTGTATGGACTACAAGCCCCACTGGGTCTCGAACTCCCTAAACTCGGTGGGGTTCTGTGAGAAACCAGCCCGAGTTGGTACCGACACATTGCAATACTATACAGAAATTTCCATTTTCGGTCATCTTTGTACCCCTATTTCTCAAAAACTAGAGTTTTCCCGGCATAGCCGCTTATGTGGTCTGAAAGTACATCCCTTCTACTGTAAATCCCACTAGGTCTCTTGCTCCCTAAACTCCGCGCACGTCAATGACAGGGGTGCCTCATACCCCACCCCCAAACCCATGAATGTTCACGTTTCCCAATGTTTGAGTTGAAATTTCCGACAAACCAGAGTTTTCCCAGTATAACCGACCTATGGGCTGTAAAGGCACTTGTATGGACTACAAGCCCCACTGGGTCTCGAACTCCCTAAACTCGGTGGGGTTCTGTGAGAAACCAGCCCGAGTTGGTACCGACACATTGCAATACTATACAGAAATTTCCATTTTTGGTCATCTTTGTACCCCTATTTCTCAAAAACTAGAGTTTTCCCGGCATAGCCGCTTATGTGGTCTGAAAGTACATCCCTTCTACTGTAAATCCCACTAGGTCGCTTGCTCCCTAAACTCCGCGCACGTCAATGACAGGGGTGCCTCATACCCCACCCCCTAGCCCATGAATGTTCACGTTTCCCAATGTTTGAGTTGAAATTTCCGACAAACCAGAGTTTTCCCAGTATAACAGACCTATTGGCTGTAAAGGCACTTGTATGGACTACAAGCCCCACTGGGTCTCGAACTCCCTAAACTCGGTGGGGTTCTGTGAGAAACCAGCCCGAGTTGGTACCGACACATTGCAATACTATACAGAAATTTCCATTTTCGGTCATCTTTGTACCCCTATTTCTCGAAAACTAGAGTTTTCCCGGCATAGTCGCTTATGTGGTCTGAAAGTTCACCCCTTCTACTGCAAATCCCACTAGGTCGCTTGCTCCCTAAACTCCGCGCACGTCAATGACAGGGGTGCCTCATACCCCACCCCCTAACCCATGAATGTTCACGTTTCCCAATGTTTGAGTTAAAATTTCCGACAAACCAGAGTTTTCCCAGTATAACCGACCTATGGGCTGTAAAGGCACTTGTATGGACTATAAGCCCCACTGGGTCTCGAACTCCCTAAACTCGGTGGGGTTCTGTGAGAAACCAGCCCGTGTTGGTACCGACACATTGCAATACTAAACAGAAATTTCCATTTTTGGTGATCTTTGTACCCCTATTTCTCAAAAAACTAGAGTTTTCCCGGCATAGCCGCTTATGTGGTCTGAAAGTACATCCCTTCTACTGCAAATCTCACTAGGTCGCTTGCTCCCTAATCTCCGCGCACGTCAATGACAGGGGTGCCTCATACCCCACCCCCTAGCCCATGAATGTTCACGTTTCCCAATGTTTGAGTTGAAATTTCCGACAAACCAGAGTTTTCCCAGTATAACCGACCTATGGGCTGTAAAGGCACTTGTATGGACTACAAGCCCCACTGGGTCTCGAACTCCCTAAACTCGGTGGGGTTCTGTGAGAAACCAGCCCGAGTTGGTACCGACACATTGCAATACTAAACATAAATTTCCATTTTCGGTCATCTTTGTACCCCTATTTCTCGAAAACTAGAGTTTTCCCGGCATAGCCGCTTATGTGGTCTGAAAGTTCACCCCTTCTATTGCAAATCCCACTAGGTCGCTTGCTCCCTAAACTCCGCGCACGTCAATGACAGGGGTGCCTCATACCCCACCCCCAAACCCATGAATGTTCACGTTTCCCAATGTTTGAGTTGAAATTTCCGACAAACCAGAGTTTTCCCAGTATAACCGACCTATGGGCTGTAAAGGCACTTGTATGGACTACAAGCCCCACTGGGTCTCGAACTCCCTAAACTCGGTGGGGTTCTGTGAGAAACCAGCCCGAGTTGGTACCGACACATTGCAATACTATACAGAAATTTCCATTTTCGGTCATCTTTGTACCCCTTTTTCTCAAAAACTAGTGTTTTCCCGGCATAGCCGCTTATGTGGTCTGAAAGTACATCCCTTCTACTGTAAATCCCACTAGGTCGCTTGCTCCCTAAACTCCGCGCACGTCAATGACAGGGGTGCCTCATACCCCACCCCCTAACCCATGAATGTTCACGTTTCCCAATGTTTGAGTTGAAATTTCCGACAAACCAGAGTTTTCCCAGTATAACCGACCTATGGGCTGTAAAGGCACTTGTATGGACTACAAGCCCCACTGGGTCTCGAACTCCCTAAACTCGGTGGGGTTCTGTGAGAAACCAGCCCGAGTTGGTACCGACACATTGCAATACTAAACAGAAATTTCCATTTTCGGTCATCTTTGTACCCCTATTTCTCAAAAACTAGAGTTTTCCCGGCATAGCCGCTTATGTGGTCTGAAAGTACACCCCTTCTACTGCAAATCTCACTAGGTCGCTTGCTCCCTAAACTCCGCGCACGTCAATGACAGGGGTGCCTCATACCCCACCCCCTAGCCCATGAATGTTCACGTTTCCCAATGTTTGAGTTGAAATTTCCGACAAACCAGAGTTTTCCCAGTATAACCGACCTATGGGCTGTAAAGGCACTTGTATGGACTACAAGCCCCACTGGGTCTCGAACTCCCTAAACTCGGTGGGGTTCTGTGAGAAACCAGCCCGAGTTGGTACCGACACATTGCAATACTATACAGAAATTTCCATTTTCGGTCATCTTTGTACCCCTATTTCTCGAAAACTAGAGTTTTCCCGGCATAGCCGCTTATGTGGTCTGAAAGTTCAACCCTTCTACTGCAAATCCCACTAGGTCGCTTGCTCCCTAAACTCCGCGCACGTCAATGACAGGGGTGCCTCATACCCCACCCCCAAACCCATGAATGTTCACGTTTCCCAATGTTTGAGTTGAAATTTCCGACAAACCAGACTTTTCCCAGTATAACCGACCTATGGGCTGTAAAGGCACTTGTATGGACTACAAGCCCCACTGGGTCTCGAACTCCCTAAACTCGGTGGGGTTCTGTGAGAAAGCAGCCCGAGTTGGTACCGACACATTGCAATACTATACAGAAATTTCCATTTTTGGTCATCTTTGTACCCCTATTTCTCAAAAACTAGAGTTTTCCCGGCATAGCCGCTTATGTGGTCTGAAAGTACATCCCTTCTACTGTAAATCCCACTAGGTCGCTTGCTCCCTAAACTCCGCGCACGTCAATGACAGGGGTGCCTCATACCCCACCCCCTAACCCATGAATGTTCACGTTTCCCAATGTTTGAGTTGAAATTTCCGACAAACCAGAGTTTTCCCAGTATAACAGACCTATTGGTTGTAAAGGCACTTGTATGGACTACAAGCCCCACTGGGTCTCGAACTCCCTAAACTCGGTGGGGTTCTGTGAGAAACCAGCCCGAGTTGGTACCGACACATTGCAATACTATACAGAAATTTCCATTTTCGGTCATCTTTGTACCCCTATTTCTCAAAAAACTAGAGTTTTCCCGGCATAGCCGCTTATGTGGTCTGAAAGTATATCCCTTCTACTGTAAATCACACTAGGTCTCTTGCTCCCTAAACTCCGCGCACGTCAATGACAGGGGTGCCTCATACCCCACCCCCTAACCCATGAATGTTCACGTTTCCCAATGTTTGAGTTGAAATTTCCGACAAACCAGAGTTTTCCCAGTATAACCGACCTATGGGCTGTAAAGGCACTTGTATGGACTACAAGCCCCACTGGGTCTCGAACTCACTAAACTCGGTGGGGTTCTGTGAGAAACCAGCCCGAGTTGGTACCGACACATTGCAATACTATACAGAAATTTCCATTTTCGGTCATCTTTGTACCCCTATTACTCGAAAACTAGAGTTTTCCCGGCATAGCCGCTTATGTGGTCTGAAAGTTCACCCCTTCTACTGCACATCCCACTAGGTCGCTTGCTCCCTAAACTCCGCGCACGTCAATGACAGGGGTGCCTCATACCCCACCCCCTAACCCATGAATGTTCACGTTTCCCAATGTTTGAGTTAAAATTTCCGACAAACCAGAGTTTTCAAAGTATAACCGACCTATGGGCTGTAAAGGCACTTGTATGGACTATAAGCCCCACTGGGTCTCGAACTCCCTAAACTCGGTGGGGTTCTGTGAGAAACCAGCCCGAGTTGGTACCGACACATTGCAATACTAAACAGAAATTTCCATTTTTGGTCATCTTTGTACCCCTATTTCTCAAAAACTAGAGTTTTCCCGGCATAGCCGCTTATGTGGTCTGAAAGTACATCCCTTCTACTGCAAATCTCACTAGGTCGCTTGCTCCCTAATCTCCGCGCACGTCAATGACAGGGGTGCCTCATACCCCACCCCCTAGCCCATGAATGTTCACGTTTCCCAATGTTTGAGTTGAAATTTCCGACAAACCAGAGTTTTTCCAGTATAACCGACCTATGGGCTGTAAAGGCACTTGTATGGACTACAAGCCCCACTGGGTCTCGAACTCCCTAAACTCGGTGGGGTTCTGTGAGAAACCAGCCCGAGTTGGTACCGACACATTGCAATACTATACAGAAATTTCCATTTTCGGTCATCTTTGTACCCCTATTTCTCGAAAACTAGAATTTTCCCGGCATAGCCGCTTATGTGGTCTGAAAGTTCACCCCTTCTACTGCAAATCCCACTAGGTCGCTTGCTCCCTAAACTCCGCGCACGTCAATGACAGGGGTGCCTCATACCCCACCCCCAAACCCATGAATGTTCACGTTTCCCAATGTTTGAGTTGAAATTTCCGACAAACCAGAGTTTTCCCAGTATAACCGACCTATGGGCTGTAAAGGCACTTGTATGGACTACAAGCCCCACTGGGTCTCGAACTCCCTAAACTCGGTGGGGTTCTGTGAGAAACCAGCCCGAGTTGGTACCGACACATTGCAATACTATACAGAAAGTTCCATTTTCGGTCATCTTTGAACCCCTTTTTCTCAAAAACTAGTGTTTTCCCGGCATAGCCGCTTATGTGGTCTGAAAGTACATCCCTTCTACTGTAAATCCCACTAGGTCGCTTGCTCCCTAAACTCCGCGCACGTCAATGACAGGGGTGCCTCATACCCCACCCCCTAACCCATGAATGTTCACGTTTCCCAATGTTTGAGTTGAAATTTCCGACAAACCAGAGTTTTCCCAGTATAACCGACCTATGGGCTGTAAAGGCACTTGTATGGACTACAAGCCCCACTGGGTCTCGAACTCCCTAAACTCGGTGGGGTTCTGTGAGAAACCAGCCCGAGTTGGTACCGACACATTGCAATACTAAACAGAAATTTCCATTTTCGGTCATCTTTGTACCCCTATTTCTCAAAAACTAGAGTTTTCCCGGCATAGCCGCTTATGTGGTCTGAAAGTACACCCCTTCTACTGCAAATCTCACTAGGTCGCTTGCTCCCTAAACTCCGCGCACGTCAATGACAGGGGTGCCTCATACCCCACCCCCTAGCCCATGAATGTTCACGTTTCCCAATGTTTGAGTTGAAATTTCCGACAAACCAGAGTTTTCCCAGTATAACCGACCTATGGGCTGTAAAGGCACTTGTATGGACTACAAGCCCCACTGGGTCTCGAACTCCCTAAACTCGGTGGGGTTCTGTGAGAAACCAGCCCGAGTTGGTACCGACACATTGCAATACTATACAGAAATTTCCATTTTCGGTCATCTTTGTACCCCTATTTCTCGAAAACTAGAGTTTTCCCGGCATAGTCGCTTATGTGGTCTGAAAGTTCAACCCTTCTACTGCAAATCCCACTAGGTCGCTTGCTCCCTAAACTCCGCGCACGTCAATGACAGGGGTGCCTCATACCCCACCCCCTAACCCATGAATGTTCACGTTTCCCAATGTTTGAGTTGAAATTTCCGACAAACCAGAGTTTTCCCAGTATAACCGACCTATGGGCTGTAAAGGCACTTGTATGGACTACAAGCCCCACTGGGTCTCGAACTCCCTAAACTCGGTGGGGTTCTGTGAGAAACCAGCCCGAGTTGGTACCGACACATTGCAATACTATACAGAAATTTCCATTTTCGGTCATCTTTGTACCCCTATTTCTCGAAAACTAGAATTTTCCCGGCATAGCCGCTTATGTGGTCTGAAAGTTCACCCCTTCTACTGCAAATCCCACTAGGTCGCTTGCTCCCTAAACTCCGCGCACGTCAATGACAGGGGTGCCTCATACCCCACCCCCAAACCCATGAATGTTCACGTTTCCCAATGTTTGAGTTGAAATTTCCGACAAACCAGAGTTTTCCCAGTATAACCGACCTATGGGCTGTAAAGGCACTTGTATGGACTACAAGCCCCACTGGGTCTCGAACTCCCTAAACTCGGTGGGGTTCTGTGAGAAACCAGCCCGAGTTGGTACCGACACATTGCAATACTATACAGAAATTTCCATTTTCGGTCATCTTTGTACCCCTTTTTCTCAAAAACTAGTGTTTTCCCGGCATAGCCGCTTATGTGGTCTGAAAGTACATCCCTTCTACTGTAAATCCCACTAGGTCGCTTGCTCCCTAAACTCCGCGCACGTCAATGACAGGGGTGCCTCATACCCCACCCCCTAACCCATGAATGTTCACGTTTCCCAATGTTTGAGTTGAAATTTCCGACAAACCAGAGTTTTCCCAGTATAACCGACCTATGGGCTGTAAAGGCACTTGTATGGACTACAAGCCCCACTGGGTCTCGAACTCCCTAAACTCGGTGGGGTTCTGTGAGAAACCAGCCCGAGTTGGTACCGACACATTGCAATACTAAACAGAAATTTCCATTTTCGGTCATCTTTGTACCCCTTTTTCTCAAAAACTAGTGTTTTCCCGGCATAGCCGCTTATGTGGTCTGAAAGTACATCCCTTCTACTGTAAATCCCACTAGGTCGCTTGCTCCCTAAACTCCGCGCACGTCAATGACAGGGGTGCCTCATACCCCACCCCCTAACCCATGAATGTTCACGTTTCCCAATGTTTGAGTTGAAATTTCCGACAAACCAGAGTTTTCCCAGTATAACCGACCTATGGGCTGTAAAGGCACTTGTATGGACTACAAGCCCCACTGGGTCTCGAACTCCCTAAACTCGGTGGGGTTCTGTGAGAAACCAGCCCGAGTTGGTACCGACACATTGCAATACTAAACAGAAATTTCCATTTTCGGTCATCTTTGTACCCCTTTTTCTCAAAAACTAGAGTTTTCCCGGCATAGCCGCTTATGTGGTCTGAAAGTACACCCCTTCTACTGCAAATCTCACTAGGTCGCTTGCTCCCTAAACTCCGCGCACGTCAATGACAGGGGTGCCTCATACCCCACCCCCTAGCCCATGAATGTTCACGTTTCCCAATGTTTGAGTTGAAATTTCCGACAAACCAGAGTTTTCCCAGTATAACCGACCTATGGGCTGTAAAGGCACTTGTATGGACTACAAGCCCCACTGGGTCTCGAACTCCCTAAACTCGGTGGGGTTCTGTGAGAAACCAGCCCGAGTTGGTACCGACACATTGCAATACTATACAGAAATTTCCATTTTCGGTCATCTTTGTACCCCTATTTCTCGAAAACTAGAGTTTTCCCGGCATAGCCGCTTATGTGGTCTGAAAGTTCAACCCTTCTACTGCAAATCCCACTAGGTCGCTTGCTCCCTAAACTCCGCGCACGTCAATGACAGGGGTGCCTCATACCCCACCCCTAACCCATGAATGTTCACGTTTCCCAATGTTTGAGTTGAAATTTCCGACAAACCAGAGTTTTCCCAGTATAACCGACCTATGGGCTGTAAAGGCACTTGTATGGACTACAAGCCCCACTGGGTCTCGAACTCCGTAAACTCGGTGGGGTTCTGTGAGAAACCAGCCCGAGTTGGTACCGACACATTGCAATACTATACAGAAATTTCCATTTTCGGTCATCTTTGTACCCCTATTTCTCGAAAACTAGAGTTTTCCCGGCATAGCCGCTTATGTGGTCTGAAAGTACACCCCTTCTACTGTAAATCCCACTAGGTCGCTTGCTCCCTAACCTCCGCGCACGTCAATGACAGGGTGCCTCATACCCCACCCCCTAACCCATGAATGTTCACGTTTCCCAATGTTTGAGTTGAAATTTCCGACAAACCAGAGTTTTCCCAGTATAACCGACCTATGGGCTGTAAAGGCACTTGTATGGACTACAAGCCCCACTGGGTCTCGAACTCCCTAAACTCGGTGGGGTTCTGTGAGAAACCAGCCCGAGTTGGTACCGACACATTGCAATACTAAACATAAATTTCCATTTTCGGTCATCTTTGTACCCCTATTTCTCAAAAACTAGAGTTTTTCCGGCATAGCCGCTTATGTGGTCTGAAAGTTCATCCCTTCTACTGCAAATCTCACTAGGTCGCTTGCTCCCTAAACTCCGCGCGTGTCAATGACAGAGGTGCCTCATACCCCACCCCCAAACCCATGAATGTTCACGTTTCCCAATGTTTGCATTAAAATTTCCGACAAACCAGAGTTTTCCCAGTATAACCGACCTATGGGCTGTAAAGGCACTTGTATGGACTACAAGCCCCACTGGGTCTCGAACTCCCTAAACTCGGTGGGGTTCTGTGAGAAACCAGCCCGAGTTGGTACCGACACATTGCAATACTATACAGAAATTTCCATTTTCGGTCATCTTTGTACCCCTATTTCTCAAAAACTAGAGTTTACCCGGCATAGCCGCTTATGTGGTCTGAAAGTACACCCCTTCTACTGTAAATCCCACTAGGTCGCTTGCTCCCTAAACTCCGCGCACGTGAATGACAGGGGTGCCTCATACCCCACCCCCTAACCCATGAATGTTCACGTTTTCCAATGTTTGAGTTGAAATTTCCGACAAACCAGAGTTTTCCCAGTATAACCGACCTATGGGCTGTAAAGGCACTTGTATGGACTACAAGCCCCACTGGGTCTCGAACTCCCTAAACTCGGTGGGGTTCTGTGAGAAACCAGCCCGAGTTGGTACCGACACATTGCAATACTAAACAGAAATTTCCATTTTCGGTCATCTTTGTACCCCTATTTCTCAAAAACTAGAGTTTTCCCGGCATAGCCGCTTATGTGGTCTGAAAGTACACCCCTTCTACTGCAAATCTCACTAGGTCGCTTGCTCCCTAAACTCCGCGCACGTCAATGACAGGGGTACCTCATACCCCACCCCCTAGCCCATGAATGTTCACGTTTCCCAATGTTTGAGTTGAAATTTCCGACAAACCAGAGTTTTCCCAGTATAACCGACCTATGGGCTGTAAAGGCACTTGTATGGACTACAAGCCCCACTGGGTCTCGAACTCCCTAAACTCGGTGGGGTTCTGTGAGAAACCAGCCCGAGTTGGTACCGACACATTGCAATACTATACAGAAATTTCCATTTTCGGTCATCTTTGTACCCCTATTTCTCAAAAACTAGAGTTTTCCCGGCATAGCCGCTTATGTGGTCTGAAAGTACATCCCTTCTACTGTAAATCCCACTAGGTCGCTTGCTCCCTAAACTCCGCGCACGTCAATGACAGGGGTGCCTCATACCCCACACCCTAACCCATGAATGTTCACGTTTCCCAATGTTTGAGTTGAAATTTCCGACAAACCAGAGTTTTCCCAGTATAACCGACCTATGGGCTGTAAAGGCACTTGTATGGACTACAAGCCCCACTGGGTCTCGAACTCCCTAAACTCGGTGGGGTTCTGTGAGAAACCAGCCCGAGTTGGTACCGACACATTGCAATACTAAACAGAAATTTCCATTTTCGGTCATCTTTGTACCCCTATTTCTCAAAAACTAGAGTTTTCCCGGCATAGCCGCTTATGTGGTCTGAAAGTACATCCCTTTTACTGCAAATCTCACTAGGTCGCTTGCTCCCTAAACTCCGCGCACGTCAATGACAGGGGTGCCTCATACCCCACCCCCTAGCCCATGAATGTTCACGTTTCCCAATGTTTGAGTTGAAATTTCCGACAAACCAGAGTTTTCCCAGTATAACCGACCTATGGGCTGTAAAGGCACTTGTATGGACTACAAGCCCCACTGGGTCTCGAACTCCCTAAACTCGGTGGGGTTCTGTGAGAAACCAGCCCGAGTTGGTACCGACACATTGCAATACTATACAGAAATTTCCATTTTCGGTCATCTTTGTACCCCTATTTCTCAAAAACTAGAGTTTTCCCGGCATAGCCGCTTATGTGGTCTGAAAGTACATCCCTTCTACTGTAAATCCCACTAGGTCGCTTGCTCCCTAAACTCCGCGCACGTCAATGACAGGGGTGCATCATACCCCACCCCCTAACCCATGAATGTTCACGTTTCCCAATGTTTGAGTTGAAATTTCCGACAAACCAGAGTTTTCCCAGTATAACCGACCTATGGGCTGTAAAGGCACTTGTATGGACTACAAGCCCCACTGGGTCTCGAACTCCCTAAACTCGGTGGGGTTCTGTGAGAAACCAGCCCGAGTTGGTACCGACACATTGCAATACTAAACAGAAATTTCCATTTTCGGTCATCTTTGTACCCCTATTTCTCAAAAACTAGAGTTTTCCCGGCATAGCCGCTTATGTGGTCTGAAAGTACACCCCTTCTACTGCAAATCTCACTAGGTCGCTTGCTCCCTAAACTCCGCGCACGTCAATGACAGGGGTGCCTCATACCCCACCCCCTAGCCCATGAATGTTCACGTTTCCCAATGTTTGAGTTGAAATTTCCGACAAACCAGAGTTTTCCCAGTATAACCGACCTATGGGCTGTAAAGGCACTTGTATGGACTACAAGCCCCACTGGGTCTCGAACTCCCTAAACTCGGTGGGGTTCTGTGAGAAACCAGCCCGAGTTGGTACCGACACATTGCAATACTATACAGAAATTTCCATTTTCGGTCATCTTTGTACCCCTATTTCTCGAAAACTAGAGTTTTCCCGGCATAGCCGCTTATGTGGTCTGAAAAGTCAACCCTTCTACTGCAAATCCCACTAGGTCGCTTGCTCCCTAAACTCCGCGCACGTCAATGACAGGGGTGCCTCATACCCCACCCCCTAACCCATGAATGTTCACGTTTCCCAATGTTTGAGTTGAAATTTCCGACAAACCAGAGTTTTCCCAGTATAACCGACCTATGGGCTGTAAAGGCACTTGTATGGACTACAAGCCCCACTGGGTCTCGAACTCCCTAAACTCGGTGGGGTTCTGTGAGAAACCAGCCCGAGTTGGTACCGACACATTGCAATACTATACAGAAATTTCCATTTTCGGTCATCTTTGTACCCCTATTTCTCGAAAACTAGAGTTTTCCCGGCATAGCCGCTTATGTGGTCTGAAAGTACACCCCTTCTACTGTAAATCCCACTAGGTCGCTTGCTCCCTAACCTCCGCGCACGTCAATGACAGGGGTGCCTCATACCCCACCCCCTAACCCATGAATGTTCACGTTTCCCAATGTTTGAGTTGAAATTTCCGACAAACCAGAGTTTTCCCAGTATAACCGACCTATGGGCTGTAAAGGCACTTGTATGGACTACAAGCCCCACTGGGTCTCGAACTCCCTAAACTCGGTGGGGTTCTGTGAGAAACCAGCCCGAGTTGGTACCGACACATTGCAATACTAAACAGAAATTTCCATTTTCGGTCATCTTTGTACCCCTATTTCTCAAAAACTAGAGTTTTCCCGGCATAGCCGCTTATGTGGTCTGAAAGTACACCCCTTCTACTGCAAATCTCACTAGGTCGCTTGCTCCCTAAACTCCGCGCACGTCAATGACAGGGGTGCCTCATACCCCACCCCCTAGCCCATGAATGTTCACGTTTCCCAATGTTTGAGTTGAAATTTCCGACAAACCAGAGTTTTCCCAGTATAACCGACCTATGGGCTGTAAAGGCACTTGTATGGACTACAAGCCCCACTGGGTCTCGAACTCCCTAAACTCGGTGGGGTTCTGTGAGAAACCAGCCCGAGTTGGTACCGACACATTGCAATACTATACAGAAATTTCCATTTTCGGTCATCTTTGTACCCCTATTTCTCGAAAACTAGAGTTTTCCCGGCATAGCCGCTTATGTGGTCTGAAAAGTCAACCCTTCTACTGCAAATCCCACTAGGTCGCTTGCTCCCTAAACTCCGCGCACGTCAATGACAGGGGTGCCTCATACCCCACCCCCTAACCCATGAATGTTCACGTTTCCCAATGTTTGAGTTGAAATTTCCGACAAACCAGAGTTTTCCCAGTATAACCGACCTATGGGCTGTAAAGGCACTTGTATGGACTACAAGCCCCACTGGGTCTCGAACTCCCTAAACTCGGTGGGGTTCTGTGAGAAACCAGCCCGAGTTGGTACCGACACATTGCAATACTATACAGAAATTTCCATTTTCGGTCATCTTTGTACCCCTATTTCTCGAAAACTAGAGTTTTCCCGGCATAGCCGCTTATGTGGTCTGAAAGTACACCCCTTCTACTGTAAATCCCACTAGGTCGCTTGCTCCCTAACCTCCGCGCACGTCAATGACAGGGGTGCCTCATACCCCACCCCCTAACCCATGAATGTTCACGTTTCCCAATGTTTGAGTTGAAATTTCCGACAAACCAGAGTTTTCCCAGTATAACCGACCTATGGGCTGTAAAGGCACTTGTATGGACTACAAGCCCCACTGGGTCTCGAACTCCCTAAACTCGGTGGGGTTCTGTGAGAAACCAGCCCGAGTTGGTACCGACACATTGCAATACTATACAGAAATTTCCATTTTCGGTCATCTTTGTACCCCTATTTCTCGAAAACTAGAGTTTTCCCGGCATAGCCGCTTATGTGGTCTGAAAAGTCAACCCTTCTACTGCAAATCCCACTAGGTCGCTTGCTCCCTAAACTCCGCGCACGTCAATGACAGGGGTGCCTCATACCCCACCCCCTAACCCATGAATGTTCACGTTTCCCAATGTTTGAGTTGAAATTTCCGACAAACCAGAGTTTTCCCAGTATAACCGACCTATGGGCTGTAAAGGCACTTGTATGGACTACAAGCCCCACTGGGTCTCGAACTCCCTAAACTCGGTGGGGTTCTGTGAGAAACCAGCCCGAGTTGGTACCGACACATTGCAATACTATACAGAAATTTCCATTTTCGGTCATCTTTGTACCCCTATTTCTCGAAAACTAGAGTTTTCCCGGCATAGCCGCTTATGTGGTCTGAAAGTACACCCCTTCTACTGTAAATCCCACTAGGTCGCTTGCTCCCTAACCTCCGCGCACGTCAATGACAGGGGTGCCTCATACCCCACCCCCTAACCCATGAATGTTCACGTTTCCCAATGTTTGAGTTGAAATTTCCGACAAACCAGAGTTTTTTTCCCAGTATAACCGACCTATGGGCTGTAAAGGCACTTGTATGGACTACAAGCCCCACTGGGTCTCGAACTCCCTAAACTCGGTGGGGTTCTGTGAGAAACCAGCCCGAGTTGGTACCGACACATTGCAATACTAAACAGAAATTTCCATTTTCGGTCATCTTTGTACCCCTATTTCTCAAAAACTAGAGTTTTCCCGGCATAGCCGCTTATGTGGTCTGAAAGTACACCCCTTCTACTGCAAATCTCACTAGGTCGCTTGCTCCCTAAACTCCGCGCACGTCAATGACAGGGGTGCCTCATACCCCACCCCCTAGCCCATGAATGTTCACGTTTCCCAATGTTTGAGTTGAAATTTCCGACAAACCAGAGTTTTCCCAGTATAACCGACCTATGGGCTGTAAAGGCACTTGTATGGACTACAAGCCCCACTGGGTCTCGAACTCCCTAAACTCGGTGGGGTTCTGTGAGAAACCAGCCCGAGTTGGTACCGACACATTGCAATACTATACAGAAATTTCCATTTTCGGTCATCTTTGTACCCCTATTTCTCGAAAACTAGAGTTTTCCCGGCATAGCCGCTTATGTGGTCTGAAAAGTCAACCCTTCTACTGCAAATCCCACTAGGTCGCTTGCTCCCTAAACTCCGCGCACGTCAATGACAGGGGTGCCTCATACCCCACCCCCTAACCCATGAATGTTCACGTTTCCCAATGTTTGAGTTGAAATTTCCGACAAACCAGAGTTTTCCCAGTATAACCGACCTATGGGCTGTAAAGGCACTTGTATGGACTACAAGCCCCACTGGGTCTCGAACTCCCTAAACTCGGTGGGGTTCTGTGAGAAACCAGCCCGAGTTGGTACCGACACATTGCAATACTATACAGAAATTTCCATTTTCGGTCATCTTTGTACCCCTATTTCTCGAAAACTAGAGTTTTCCCGGCATAGCCGCTTATGTGGTCTGAAAGTACACCCCTTCTACTGTAAATCCCACTAGGTCGCTTGCTCCCTAACCTCCGCGCACGTCAATGACAGGGGTGCCTCATACCCCACCCCCTAACCCATGAATGTTCACGTTTCCCAATGTTTGAGTTGAAATTTCCGACAAACCAGAGTTTTCCCAGTATAACCGACCTATGGGCTGTAAAGGCACTACAAGCCCCACTGGGTCTCGAACTCCCTAAACTCGGTGGGGTTCTGTGAGAAACCAGCCCGAGTTGGTACCGACACATTGCAATACTAAACATAAATTTCCATTTTCGGTCATCTTTGTACCCCTATTTCTCAAAAACTAGAGTTTTCCCGGCATAGCCGCTTATGTGGTCTGAAAGTTCATCCCTTCTACTGCAAATCTCACTAGGTCGCTTGCTCCCTAAACTCCGCGCGTGTCAATGACAGAGGTGCCTCATACCCCACCCCCAAACCCATGAATGTTCACGTTTCCCAATGTTTGCATTAAAATTTCCGACAAACCAGAGTTTTCCCAGTATAACCGACCTATGGGCTGTAAAGGCACTTGTATGGACTACAAGCCCCACTGGGTCTCGAACTCCCTAAACTCGGTGGGGTTCTGTGAGAAACCAGCCCGAGTTGGTACCGACACATTGCAATACTATACAGAAATTTCCATTTTCGGTCATCTTTGTACCCCTATTTCTCAAAAACTAGAGTTTACCCGGCATAGCCGCTTATGTGGTCTGAAAGTACACCCCTTCTACTGTAAATCCCACTAGGTCGCTTGCTCCCTAAACTCCGCGCACGTCAATGACAGGGGTGCCTCATACCCCACGCCCTAACCCATGAATGTTCACGTTTCCCAATGTTTGAGTTGAAATTTCCGACAAACCAGAGTTTTCCCAGTATAACCGACCTATGGGCTGTAAAGGCACTTGTATGGACTACAAGCCCCACTGGGTCTCGAACTCCCTAAACTCGGTGGGGTTCTGTGAGAAACCAGCCCGAGTTGGTACCGACACATTGCAATACTAAACATAAATTTCCATTTTCGGTCATCTTTGTACCCCTATTTCTCAAAAACTAGAGTTTTCCCGGCATAGCCGCTTATGTGGTCTGAAAGTTCATTCCTTCTACTGCAAATCTCACTAGGTCGCTTGCTCCCTAAACTCCGCGCGTGTCAATGACAGAGGTGCCTCATACCCCACCCCCAAACCCATGAATGTTCACGTTTCCCAATGTTTGCATTAAAATTTCCGACAAACCAGAGTTTTCCCAGTATAACCGACCTATGGGCTGTAAAGGCACTTGTATGGACTACAAGCCCCACTGGGTCTCGAACTCCCTAAACTCGGTGGGGTTCTGTGAGAAACCAGCCCGAGTTGGTACCGACACATTGCAATACTATACAGAAATTTCCATTTTCGGTCATCTTTGTACCCCTATTTCTCAAAAAACTAGAGTTTACCCGGCATAGCCGCTTATGTGGTCTGAAAGTACACCCCTTCTACTGTAAATCCCACTAGGTCGCTTGCTCCCTAAACTCCGCGCACGTCAATGACAGGGGTGCCTCATACCCCACCCCCTAACCCATGAATGTTCACGTTTCCCAATGTTTGAGTTGAAATTTCCGACAAACCAGAGTTTTCCCAGTATAACCGACCTATGGGCTGTAAAGGCACTTGTATGGACTACAAGCCCCACTGGGTCTCGAACTCCCTAAACTCGGTGGGGTTCTAAGAGAAACCAGCCCGAGTTGGTACCGACACATTGCAATACTATACAGAAATTTCCATTTTCGGTCATCTTTGTACCCCTTTTTCTCAAAAACTAGTGTTTTCCCGGCATAGCCGCTTATGTGGTCTGAAAGTACATCCCTTCTACTGCAAATCCCACTAGGTCGCTTGCTCCCTAAACTCCGCGCACGTCAATGACAGGGGTGCCTCATACCCCACCCCCTAACCCATGAATGTTCACGTTTCCCAATGTTTGAGTTGAAATTTCCGACAAACCAGAGTTTTCCCAGTATAACCGACCTATGGGCTGTAAAGGCACTTGTATGGACTACAAGCCCCACTGGGTCTCGAACTCCCTAAACTCGGTGGGGTTCTGTGAGAAACCAGCCCGAGTTGGTACCGACACATTGCAATACTAAACAGAAATTTCCATTTTCGGTCATCTTTGTACCCCTATTTCTCAAAAACTAGAGTTTTCCCGGCATAGCCGATAATGTGGTCTGAAAGTACACCCCTTCTACTGCAAATCTCACTAGGTCGCTTGCTCCCTAAACTCCGCGCACGTCAATGACAGGGGTGCCTCATACCCCACCCCCTAGCCCATGAATGTTCACGTTTCCCAATGTTTGAGTTGAAATTTCCGACAAACCAGAGTTTTCCCAGTATAACCGACCTATGGGCTGTAAAGGCACTTGTATGGACTACAAGCCCCACTGGGTCTCGAACTCCCTAAACTCGGTGGGGTTCTGTGAGAAACCAGCCCGAGTTGGTACCGACACATTGCAATACTATACAGAAATTTCCATTTTCGGTCATCTTTGTACCCCTATTTCTCGAAAACTAGAGTTTTCCCGGCATAGCCGCTTATGTGGTCTGAAAGTTCAACCCTTCTACTGCAAATCCCACTAGGTCGCTTGCTCCCTAAACTCCGCGCACGTCAATGACAGGGGTGCCTCATACCCCACCCCCTAACCCATGAATGTTCACGTTTCCCAATGTTTGAGTTGAAATTTCCGACAAACCAGAGTTTTCCCAGTATAACCGACCTATGGGCTGTAAAGGCACTTGTATGGACTACAAGCCCCACTGGGTCTCGAACTCCCTAAACTCGGTGGGGTTCTGTGAGAAACCAGCCCGAGTTGGTACCGACACATTGCAATACTATACAGAAATTTCCATTTTCGGTCATCTTTGTACCCCTATTTCTCAAAAACTAGAGTTTTCCCGGCATAGCCGCTTATGTGATCTGAAAGTACACCCCCTCTACTGTAAATCCCACTAGGTCGCTTGCTCCCTAACCTCCGCGCACGTCAATGACAGGGGTGCCTCATACCCCACCCCCTAACCCATGAATGTTCACGTTTCCCAATGTTTGAGTTGAAATTTCCGACAAACCAGAGTTTTCCCAGTATAACCGACCTATGGGCTGTAAAGGCACTTGTATTGACTACAAGCCCCACTGGGTCTCGAACTCCCTAAACTCGGTGGGGTTCTGTGAGAAACCAGCCCGAGTTGGTACCGACACATTGCAATACTAAACATAAATTTCCATTTTCGGTCATCTTTGTACCCCTATTTCTCAAAAACTAGAGTTTTCCCGGCATAGCCGCTTATGTGGTCTGAAAGTTCATCCCTTCTACTGCAAATCTCACTAGGTCGCTTGCTCCCTAAACTCCGCGCGTGTCAATGACAGGGGTGCCTCATACCCCACCCCCTAACCCATGAATGTTCACGTTTCCCAATGTTTGAGTTGAAATTTCCGACAAACCAGAGTTTTCCCAGTATAACCGACCTATGGGCTGTAAAGGCACTTGTATGGACTACAAGCCCCACTGGGTCTCGAACTCCCTAAACTCGGTGGGGTTCTGTGAGAAACCAGCCCGAGTTGGTACCGACACATTGCAATACTATACAGAAATTTCCATTTTCGGTCATCTTTGTACCCCTATTTCTCGAAAACTAGAGTTTTCCCGGCATAGCCGCTTATGTGGTCTGAAAGTTCACCCCTTCTACTGCAAATCTCACTAGGTCGCTTGCTCCCTAAACTCCGCGCACGTCAATGACAGGGGTGCCTCATACCCCACCCCCTAGCCCATGAATGTTCACGTTTCCCAATGTTTGAGTTGAAATTTCCGACAAACCAGAGTTTTTCCAGTATAACCGACCTATGGGCTGTAAAGGCACTTGTATGGACTACAAGCCCCACTGGGTCTCGAACTCCCTAAACTCGGTGGGGTTCTGTGAGAAACCAGCCCGAGTTGGTACCGACACATTGCAATACTATACAGAAATTTCCATTTTCGGTCATCTTTGTACCCCTATTTCTCAAAAACTAGAGTTTTCCCGGCATAGCCGCTTATGTGGTCTGAAAGTACATCCCTTCTACTGTAAATCCCACTAGGTCGCTTGCTCCCTAAACTCCGCGCACGTCAATGACAGGGGTGCCTCATACCCCACCCCCTAACCCATGAATGTTCACGTTTCCCAATGTTTGAGTTGAAATTTCCGACAAACCAGAGTTTTCCCAGTATAACCGACCTATGGGCTGTAAAGGCACTTGTATGGACTACAAGCCCCACTGGGTCTCGAACTCCCTAAACTCGGTGGGGTTCTGTGAGAAACCAGCCCGAGTTGGTACCGACACATTGCAATACTAAACAGAAATTTCCATTTTCGGTCATCTTTGTACCCCTATTTCTCAAAAACTAGAGTTTTCCCGGCATAGCCGCTTATGTGGTCTGAAAGTACATCCCTTCTACTGCAAATCTCACTAGGTCGCTTGCTCCCTAAACTCCGTGCACGTCAATGACAGGATGCCTCATACCCCACCCCCTAGCCCATGAATGTTCACGTTTCCCAATGTTTGAGTTAAAATTTCCGACAAACCAGAGTTTTCCCAGTATAACCGACCTATGGGCTGTAAAGGCACTTGTATGGACTACAAGCCCCACTGGGTCTCGAACTCCCTAAACTCGGTGGGGTTCTGTGAGAAACCAGCCCGAGTTGGTACCGACACATTGCAATACTATACAGAAATTTCCATTTTCGGTCATCTTTGTACCCCTATTTCTCAAAAACTAGAGTTTTCCCGGCATAGCCGCTTATGTGGTCTGAAAGTACATCCCTTCTACTGTAAATCCCACTAGGTCGCTTGCTCCCTAACCTCCGCGCACGTCAATGACAGGGGTGCCTCATACCCCACCCCCTAACCCATGAATGTTCACGTTTCCCAATGTTTGAGTTGAAATTTCCGACAAACCAGAGTTTTCCCAGTATAACCGACCTATGGGCTGTAAAGGCACTTGTATGGACTACAAGCCCCACTGGGTCTCGAACTCCCTAAACTCGGTGGGGTTCTGTGAGAAACCAGCCCGAGTTGGTACCGACACATTGCAATACTAAACAGAAATTTCCATTTTCGGTCATCTTTGTACCCCTATTTCTCAAAAACTAGAGTTTTCCCGGCATAGCCGCTTATGTGGTCTGAAAGTACATCCCTCCTACTGCAAATCTCACTAGGTCGCTTGCTCCCTAAACTCCGCGCACGTCAATGACAGGGGTGCCTCATACCCCACCCCCTAGCTCATGAATGTTCACGTTTCCCAATGTTTGAGTTGAAATTTCCGACAAACCAGAGTTTTCCCAGTATAACCGACCTATGGGCTGTAAAGGCACTTGTATGGACTACAAGCCCCACTGGGTCTCGAACTCCCTAAACTCGGTGGGGTTCTGTGAGAAACCAGCCCGAGTTGGTACCGACACATTGCAATACTAAACAGAAATTTCCATTTTCGGTCATCTTTGTACCCCTTTTTCTCAAAAACTAGAGTTTTCCCGGCATAGCCGCTTATGTGGTCTGAAAGTACACCCCTTCTACTGCAAATCTCACTAGGTCGCTTGCTCCCTAAACTCCGCGCACGTCAATGACAGGGGTGCCTCATACCCCACCCCCTAGCCCATGAATGTTCACGTTTCCCAATGTTTGAGTTGAAATTTCCGACAAACCAGAGTTTTCCCAGTATAACCGACCTATGGGCTGTAAAGGCACTTGTATGGACTACAAGCCCCACTGGGTCTCGAACTCCCTAAACTCGGTGGGGTTCTGTGAGAAACCAGCCCGAGTTGGTACCGACACATTGCAATACTATACAGAAATTTCCATTTTCGGTCATCTTTGTACCCCTATTTCTCGAAAACTAGAGTTTTCCCGGCATAGCCGCTTATGTGGTCTGAAAGTTCAACCCTTCTACTGCAAATCCCACTAGGTCGCTTGCTCCCTAAACTCCGCGCACGTCAATGACAGGGGTGCCTCATACCCCACCCCCTAACCCATGAATGTTCACGTTTCCCAATGTTTGAGTTGAAATTTCCGACAAACCAGAGTTTTCCCAGTATAACCGACCTATGGGCTGTAAAGGCACTTGTATGGACTACAAGCCCCACTGGGTCTCGAACTCCCTAAACTCGGTGGGGTTCTGTGAGAAACCAGCCCGAGTTGGTACCGACACATTGCAATACTATACAGAAATTTCCATTTTCGGTCATCTTTGTACCCCTATTTCTCAAAAACTAGAGTTTTCCCGGCATAGCCGCTTATGTGATCTGAAAGTACACCCCCTCTACTGTAAATCCCACTAGGTCGCTTGCTCCCTAACCTCCGCGCACGTCAATGACAGGGGTGCCTCATACCCCACCCCCTAACCCATGAATGTTCACGTTTCCCAATGTTTGAGTTGAAATTTCCGACAAACCAGAGTTTTCCCAGTATAACCGACCTATGGGCTGTAAAGGCACTTGTATTGACTACAAGCCCCACTGGGTCTCGAACTCCCTAAACTCGGTGGGGTTCTGTGAGAAACCAGCCCGAGTTGGTACCGACACATTGCAATACTAAACATAAATTTCCATTTTCGGTCATCTTTGTACCCCTATTTCTCAAAAACTAGAGTTTTCCCGGCATAGCCGCTTATGTGGTCTGAAAGTTCATCCCTTCTACTGCAAATCTCACTAGGTCGCTTGCTCCCTAAACTCCGCGCGTGTCAATGACAGGGGTGCCTCATACCCCACCCCCTAACCCATGAATGTTCACGTTTCCCAATGTTTGAGTTGAAATTTCCGACAAACCAGAGTTTTCCCAGTATAACCGACCTATGGGCTGTAAAGGCACTTGTATGGACTACAAGCCCCACTGGGTCTCGAACTCCCTAAACTCGGTGGGGTTCTGTGAGAAACCAGCCCGAGTTGGTACCGACACATTGCAATACTATACAGAAATTTCCATTTTCGGTCATCTTTGTACCCCTATTTCTCGAAAACTAGAGTTTTCCCGGCATAGCCGCTTATGTGGTCTGAAAGTTCACCCCTTCTACTGCAAATCTCACTAGGTCGCTTGCTCCCTAAACTCCGCGCACGTCAATGACAGGGGTGCCTCATACCCCACCCCCTAGCCCATGAATGTTCACGTTTCCCAATGTTTGAGTTGAAATTTCCGACAAACCAGAGTTTTTCCAGTATAACCGACCTATGGGCTGTAAAGGCACTTGTATGGACTACAAGCCCCACTGGGTCTCGAACTCCCTAAACTCGGTGGGGTTCTGTGAGAAACCAGCCCGAGTTGGTACCGACACATTGCAATACTATACAGAAATTTCCATTTTCGGTCATCTTTGTACCCCTATTTCTCAAAAACTAGAGTTTTCCCGGCATAGCCGCTTATGTGGTCTGAAAGTACATCCCTTCTACTGTAAATCCCACTAGGTCGCTTGCTCCCTAAACTCCGCGCACGTCAATGACAGGGGTGCCTCATACCCCACCCCCTAACCCATGAATGTTCACGTTTCCCAATGTTTGAGTTGAAATTTCCGACAAACCAGAGTTTTCCCAGTATAACCGACCTATGGGCTGTAAAGGCACTTGTATGGACTACAAGCCCCACTGGGTCTCGAACTCCCTAAACTCGGTGGGGTTCTGTGAGAAACCAGCCCGAGTTGGTACCGACACATTGCAATACTAAACAGAAATTTCCATTTTCGGTCATCTTTGTACCCCTATTTCTCAAAAACTAGAGTTTTCCCGGCATAGCCGCTTATGTGGTCTGAAAGTACATCCCTTCTACTGCAAATCTCACTAGGTCGCTTGCTCCCTAAACTCCGTGCACGTCAATGACAGGATGCCTCATACCCCACCCCCTAGCCCATGAATGTTCACGTTTCCCAATGTTTGAGTTAAAATTTCCGACAAACCAGAGTTTTCCCAGTATAACCGACCTATGGGCTGTAAAGGCACTTGTATGGACTACAAGCCCCACTGGGTCTCGAACTCCCTAAACTCGGTGGGGTTCTGTGAGAAACCAGCCCGAGTTGGTACCGACACATTGCAATACTATACAGAAATTTCCATTTTCGGTCATCTTTGTACCCCTATTTCTCAAAAACTAGAGTTTTCCCGGCATAGCCGCTTATGTGGTCTGAAAGTACATCCCTTCTACTGTAAATCCCACTAGGTCGCTTGCTCCCTAACCTCCGCGCACGTCAATGACAGGGGTGCCTCATACCCCACCCCCTAACCCATGAATGTTCACGTTTCCCAATGTTTGAGTTGAAATTTCCGACAAACCAGAGTTTTCCCAGTATAACCGACCTATGGGCTGTAAAGGCACTTGTATGGACTACAAGCCCCACTGGGTCTCGAACTCCCTAAACTCGGTGGGGTTCTGTGAGAAACCAGCCCGAGTTGGTACCGACACATTGCAATACTAAACAGAAATTTCCATTTTCGGTCATCTTTGTACCCCTATTTCTCAAAAACTAGAGTTTTCCCGGCATAGCCGCTTATGTGGTCTGAAAGTACATCCCTCCTACTGCAAATCTCACTAGGTCGCTTGCTCCCTAAACTCCGCGCACGTCAATGACAGGGGTGCCTCATACCCCACCCCCTAGCTCATGAATGTTCACGTTTCCCAATGTTTGAGTTGAAATTTCCGACAAACCAGAGTTTTCCCAGTATAACCGACCTATGGGCTGTAAAGGCACTTGTATGGACTACAAGCCCCACTGGGTCTCGAACTCCCTAAACTCGGTGGGGTTCTGTGAGAAACCAGCCCGAGTTGGTACCGACACATTGCAATACTAAACAGAAATTTCCATTTTCGGTCATCTTTGTACCCCTTTTTCTCAAAAACTAGAGTTTTCCCGGCATAGCCGCTTATGTGGTCTGAAAGTACACCCCTTCTACTGCAAATCTCACTAGGTCGCTTGCTCCCTAAACTCCGCGCACGTCAATGACAGGGGTGCCTCATACCCCACCCCCTAGCCCATGAATGTTCACGTTTCCCAATGTTTGAGTTGAAATTTCCGACAAACCAGAGTTTTCCCAGTATAACCGACCTATGGGCTGTAAAGGCACTTGTATGGACTACAAGCCCCACTGGGTCTCGAACTCCCTAAACTCGGTGGGGTTCTGTGAGAAACCAGCCCGAGTTGGTACCGACACATTGCAATACTATACAGAAATTTCCATTTTCGGTCATCTTTGTACCCCTATTTTGCCTTCTTATTTGTTCTTTACTGACTGTTCCAGAACGGTTCTGTTGGGATTTATGTTTAAGTTGTTTGTATCTTATTATGTCTGTAAGTCTACTTTGATTTGTATTTCTGTATTTGAAAATTCGAGGATGGCCAGTTTCTGTTTCTAGTGTCTGCCCCTATTGATGGCCCATTTTTGTTCCCATTCTCTGTCTTTGTTGAACTCATCACCTTTGTGTTTGCATGTTTGTCAAATGGTTACCCTGTCGGGGAAGAGCTAGTCGTCTTGCTTCTCGTTTACTTCTTAATCTTTTTCTTGTTATGATTAAACTCCTTCCTAGTCGCTAGCTCAATTAACTGGTGTGTTCGGCAGTGCTAGACAAAATGAATACCTCTACCTTCTATAGTTTTTAGTTTTAACCTACGATCATTTCAAATCGCGTTTCCAAAACAAAAATAAAGAAAAAACAGCGATTCATGGTGTAGCCATCCTATGTGATGCAAAGGCACCTTGACGGACTTCAGTTCCCTCTAGATATTGGCCTCGCTAAACCTGGGGCGCCTTGATAAGAACCAGTCGAAGATGGATACCTGGCATTGAATTCAGAAAATTCTTTTTACTCATTTGTTGCATTTCCACATTTAACCATATTTTTCTTGGGCTGTGTAGATAACTGGCTGGGATCAAATTTCTATGGACTTTAAGTTTCATGTCCTGTTCGCAACCAAAACTGCTTCGGCTGTTTCGGCTACGTATGCCACCAATTGCTGCTACTTCGGCTGGTCAGGCTACTCCGGCCAGCAGTTTCTGCTACTTCGGCTGGTCAGGCTACTCCGGCCAGCCGAAGTAGCCTACCTCGGCTGGTCAGGCTACTTCGGCTAACTTCACCCATCTACAAAATTGACTGTCTCCCAGAATATTGCTTTGGTCGGTAAATTGTAGACAGAATATGATACAAGCGCTCATATTCTCATTTATAACGCTGGAATTATTTTGAATGACTTCAACATATCAATAATCTTTGGAACAGACTGCACAGGATCTGTCAAAATTGGGCTGCCCCATCAACAAAAGAACATCTCATTATAAAGTAAAGAGATTATGTCAAGTTGTAAGGCAGTGATGCAATGTCCGGAATCATTGGGTCTTCGATTTGACTTTCGACCCTGTCTAAATCAGTTCCAGTTAAAAGAATCTTCAATTCGAAATTGTTTGTGTGCAAATGTGCTAAGATCTGAAGAATTTATTTTATTTTACATTTAAAGTATCGGTCGATCACGTTGATATGAAGACTGATGCAATTTAATCTGCAAACGTTATTGCATTGAAATTTTTCAGGATTGCCAGGGAATATCCCAAACGCAACTTCATGCAGGCGATTCAAGGGAACTTGCTCTGATTTTCTGCTTTACGTGGCTACAATAAATGGCGGATTAAATATAAACATCTAGCGTTTAATCACAAACTTGAAGACAAGAGCCACTTCCTACAGTTCATATTTTTGAAGACTGCTCAAACCAAGTTAAGTATAGGACTTTTATCGTAGGTGAGAGATGGTCATTTATGAACATGTTGTGTGGACCCTCTTCTCTAGGATCTGCCGTAGTTATAGGGATCCGAGACAACATAACAGTGAACTATTTTTACTTCAAGTCTAGAGTCACTCATCGCCAACTATTCAAATTCCCGTCTGATACCAAATCTATGGTTAGGTGGCTTTAAATATTGATATAAATATCGTATTGTTCATATTGTCTCAAAAATACGGAAATTACACAATTTGATTTAAGATCACAGACCAATAACCTCGTTATTCAATCAGTCGGATGTTACCAGCATTAGACACGTTGTAGCTCCATATTTTTCCTGTCTGCAGAAATTGAATAACAGGCTCTGTGACGATGAAGGTAAATGAGCATGGGAATCAAAAGGGAAAGCAAAATATAAGCTATCACCAGTATCAAATCTAAAAGAAAAAAAGCCCTTGCAAACCAGTTTGGAAATAAAAAAAACAACAAAACAAAAACAATACAAACAAACAAAAGTATAATGAATGGAATGTATGGCAAATCAATGGAGCAGCTATTTCCCTAATGGTTGCTACCCCCCTACCCCTCTGTCACCATCGAACCAAATATATACTGAATATCAAACTAGCACTACCCTGTGTTTGTTATTTTTATGATTAACTAGAATTATTTTGGTTTCTAACATTATTTTGGCTGATTCCAATATCACATCTTTGACTTTTCAGCAAATTCAAGAGTGTTGGTGATAATGCAAAATGTTTTGGGCAAAAAGTGTAAATTTGCGATTTTTTTAAAAAAGACTATTTAACAAAAAAAAAAAAAAAAAAAAAAAAAAAAAAAAAAAAAAAAAAATGATTTCCAATAAAATGTTTCAAAACGATTTCATTGTGATATAATGCCAATATCAGAAAAACAGCAAAACATTTTGAACGTTAAGAAATTGGTAGTTAGGTACAAGTAGGCAAAGATCAGGAAAAGGCGCAATCAGAAAAAGATTCCCACTCCAAAAACCGAGATGGGAAAAAAACTAAATTAACAATCAGGTACTTAGACCATGAAAACATATCGTAAGCCGAATGGACAGCTATTTTCCCAATAGGTGGCCACTCAGTTACCTAAACTTAACTAAAATATGAAAACATACATAAGGCGCCAACAACACAAAAAATTTAAACACCAAAACATAAAACGAAAGAACCACCACAGAAGTATCGCCTTGGAACGATCAGTAATATAAAATTACTGGCGGGCTTAAACCGGTTTTACTTTGTGTTACTGATCGTTCCAAGTCGATACTTCTGTGGTGGTTCTTTTTGTTATATGTCTTGGTGTTTAAAAAGCTTTTGTGCAGTTGGCTCCTTATGTATGTTTTTTATATATTTTTAGTAAAGTTAAGGTAACTGAGTGGCCACCTATTGGGAAAATAGCTGCTCATTCGGCTTACGATATGTTTCATGGTATAAATATCTGATTGTTAGTTTGGTTTTTTCCCACCTCGGTTTTTGGAGTGGGAATCTTTTTCTGATTGCGCCTTTTCCTGATCTTTGCCTACTTGTACCTTTTTACAGGTACCTAGCCTCACCCTCAGCTTCTCAGCTTCTGCAGTGGCTCATATCATTTAGTTAGTTCTTCGGTCCTAGTGGTGAATCTCTAACTAGTCAATGAATCATCAAGAACAAACAGATAAATCATGATAAACATCCTGATGAATCAAAAACGAGGACTCAACAGATTCAGTAAGCTGCCCGATTCAGTAAGGCTGAAGATAAAACAAACACATAAATTATGATAAACATCCTGATGAATCAAAAACGAGTACTCAACAGATTCAGTAAGCTGCCCGATTCTGTAAGGCTGAAAATATGGTGATTTTATGGGCACTATTTACAAAGTTATACCCTGATTTTCATTCATTGTACATTTTAGAATTTCACTTTAAAACGGTTATTACAATATAAAACTGAGCATGTCAGTGTTTTTTTTAAATATTCTACCAGGTCGGTTTTACGAACAAAGCTTGTTAGTGGGCCCCTTTATGAGGTAAGCATGTCTTAAAGCACTGTGGAGTCACCCATGGCCTTATATTCTGCCAAAACGTGGGTTTACAAGGCGAGTGGCATACCCACTGCGTCACTGAGCTGCTATTCAGTAATGAAAATGACCATCTTTATTTCTTAAGTATCAGTTGTGTTGGGGTGACAATGCCAATTGTTTCTCTAAACTTTCGGTTACAAAGTCAGCACCATTCAGACTCCTTCTTTCAGGTTCATAGGTTCTCCTTTCTTCATAATTTTGTTGTTTGGTCTAAGACCCTGAAGGCAAGTTTCTTCGCCACTCAGCTCTTTCTTTATATATCTCGGATTGCAAAAGCTTTGACAGATGTTTTTTCTTGTCGCATTGTGGTCTGTATTAAAAGTTAGAATGCGACTGTCTTCCAGAGTATCACTGTAGTCTGTAAATTCTAGACAGTAAATTATAGACTGTGGTGTCATTCTCCTATAGTTCAATAACTGTAAAGGTTTATTTGTAAAGGTAAAGATTCAAGTTGGCAACGTGAAAGGCCTGCGCCCTTTACGCGTGTATCTGTGCGGAGAACTAAGGTGCAGATCGGATGCAGTATCACATCAAGGTCTAGGAGCTAGAGAAGGCTTAACGTCCCACCAACAGCTAAGGTGATATGGAGACGGGACTTTGGTTTGTAGTCTTGTTCGACAGACTGGAGAAAAAAAGGTACAAGTAGGCAAAGATCAGGAAAAGGCGCAATCCCACTCCAAAAACCGAGGTGGGAAAAAAACCAAACTAACAATCAGGTACTTATACCATGAAACATATCGTAAGCCGAATGAGCAGCTATTTTCCCAATAGGTGGCCACTCAGTTACCTTAACTTAACTAAAAATATGAAAACATACATAAGGCGCCAACAGCACATTTTTTTTTTTAAAAAACACCAAGACATAAAACAAAAAGAACAACCACAGAAGTATCGACTTGGAACGATCAGTAACACAAAGTTACTGGCGGGCTTTAGAGATAGGAAAATACAAACTGATTGCAAGCGATCCCTGAGGACTGGAAAAATAAGAGCATTAAATGGATGTACGGGGAGACTTTCTAGGGCCGCCACACGGCACAACCACAAGAACTCTGATATAAAAAAGCCTGTGATCGAACATGCGACCCCAAGTTTACAAGGTAAGTGACATAACCACTGCGCCACGAAGACTCCTATGTTGTTATTATTTGTTTGTGTTTAACTTGTTTGGTCGAGTCGTTCGTCTTTCAATAATGAGAATGACTAGCTTTACTTCTTGATGGGCTGACTAGGCTAATGTTTACTCTAAACTGTCGGTTGCAAGTAAAGCAAGTCAATGTCGTTTAATCTGGTAACGGCCCATTCGGTTTCTTCGCCACGCAGCTTTTTATGTAACTCGGTTCCTAAAAAGCGTTTTTTTTTTTGTTTTTGTTTTGTTTTGCTTGTCACATTGTGGTCTGTCTTCGCTTTAGTCGGTAAATACTAGACAATGTGATGAAGGGAGTTTTGAATTTGTCAAAAGCCACTACTTGTTTTAATCGGTAACTCGTAGGTACCGGTACCCGTTGTCGATCCCGTTGAATTATGGATAAATCAAAAGCCGGTATCGCGGAAGTAGTTTGGAATGGCGCATTTTTAGCTGAGGGTCTTACAGACGATTTAATGATTTTAAGCTAGCAAATAAAATAATAAATATTATAACAAACGTATACCTTTCGAGTGCTAAAGGATAGGTTTGCATACTTGTTGATTGAGATATTTAATTTGCGTTGAAGAAATGTTAGATTTTAATGATTAGAAAAAGTGGACTACCCTATAGATAATAATGGACTGAACCTTGGGGGTATATAAGGAGAGCGAACAGTGTGAATCACGTCTTTGTCGGTTTAAAGTCGAGGAGATCAGCTGCTTATCAGTATTGCACTAAGAGCAGTAAGAGTAAGAAGTTGTCTAGCATTGCGCTAACAACAAGCAGTAGTCGAGATAGTAGAGTTAGTTGTTATGTGAGATTTGGTGGTGTGAAGTCAGAGCAACTTCATTGCTTACTAGTATTGCACTAGGAGCATTTAGGTTGTTTCAGAACGAGTGGTTCTGAAATTTGTGCTGTTCAGAAGACAGAGGGTCGTTCTGAATCAAGGGTAAATTGCATTTGTTGAATTATTCATTGTATTTTCAAAATCATTGCAAATCATTGGGAAATCATTTGTTTTAAAATAAGTTGATTATTGAAATCATATTTATGCATAAATCTAATCATTTGGCAAAGCAGCCTGAGGAAAATTACTTATAGCCAATAGGCAATTCATGTTTCATAACCGCTAGATAAGCTACGTTGTAACATTTTTGTGGCAGCGGTGGGATCGAATTCTTGAACTAGTGCAGTTTTGATATTTTGAGTGTGATGTTTATTGTGTTTTCTGCAGTTTGAGTAGTGAAATAATTATGGCATATAAAGATTTCTTTAGTGATTTTGACCCATTGGCCGAGGTTAGGGACACAGTACCCTTGATTCCAACCAAGGCCAAACCTGTACAGAAACAAACTGTGTCAGTGGAAGACCCGTTCACTGACCTGAGTATGCAAGACAGACTGATGTTCAGATTGAAGGAAATTCAGAATGGAAACAGGTATTTGAGAAGTTAATTGAGTCTATAAACCAAAGTCAAAAAGAACGCAATCATTATGACAGGAATAATCCTAGAAAGAGCAATGCTGAAGAAGAGGATAGAAATAAACCTAAGAGAAAATGATTCAACTGTGGAGATGAGTCCCATATGGCAAACACTTGTCGCAAGAAAACCAAGTGCTTCGCATGTAATGAAACGGGACACTGTCCGAAAGTTCAGAGAAAGCCAGGACCTAAGGAGAACAATGATCAGACACAACAAGCATCAAAAAGACCGGCAGTCAAACGGGCTAGGCATAATATTGAACATTATGTCGATGTAATGGATGCAAGAATGTATTGCTTAGGAGTACTTCATGGTGTCGGAATTACTGCCCTCGTAGATTCTGGGGCTACTGCCACGTTGATTACTTCCTCAGCATAAACGCCCATTATTGAAATCAGTTGATTGCAGAATCATAGCCGCAAACGGAGAAGAAGTGACCACAAAAGGAATGGCAGAATTTAATATTTCGTTAAGTGGGAAACGATTTCAACTGCCTGCCATTGTTGCCAAAGTAAATACTGAGGTAGTACTTGGTCTTGATTTCATGCGGAAATTCTCTTGCACTTTAAACTTTTATGAGTGCACACTGAATGCAGGCGACACAGTTATAAATTGTTCCATGAAAGGAAAAATGGGTTGCTTCAGAATTGCAGCTGCAGAAACGATAAGCATTCCTTCTAACAATGAGATTGTTATTCCTGGAAATATTTTAAAGAAAGGAATATGCTCAGAGAGCATAGGAGTTATAGAGCCAAATGAAGAGCTGGTAGAAAAGAAAAACATTTTAAGTGGCCGAGTGTTGACAAAAGCAAGTCAGAAAGTACCAGTTCGATTGATGAATCCAACAGACAACCCTGTTGTAATAAGGAAAGGTACCATACTGGGTACATTTGAACCAGTGGAAGAAGTAAAGGAAGACAGTAAGCAGTGCAACTCATTTGGAAATAGTAGGGCCCTTCCAGAGCAGTTACAGGGGTTATTAGACAAAAGTTCAAAGCAATTGGACAAAAACCAGAAGGGCAAATTGAGAGAGACACTTATGGATTATCAGGATGTTTTCGCGTTGAACGACGAAGATATGGGTTTCACAGACACGGTGGAACATACCATTGACACGAATGGTTCAAAACCAATTAAACAGAGAGTGAGAAGATTACACCAGAACATGACAGAAGAAGCTGATAGACAAGTTGAGGATATGTTAAAAAGAGGTGTAATAGAGAAATCAAATAGTCCATGGGCATCAGGAATCGTGCTTGTTAAGAAAAAGACGGTAGTTATAGATTCTGTGTGGACTATAGAGCTTTGAATGATGTTACAGTGAAAGATGCAATGATGCATACCCGTTGCCGAAAATTGATGAAACGTTGGATAGTTTGACAGGCGCAAAATGGTTTTCCACACTTGATTTATATTCTGGTTATTGGCAAGTTGGAATGGAGGCTACTGATAAGCCGAAGACAGCATTCATAACGAGAAAGGGTCTTTTTCAGTTCAGAGTACTTCCGTTTGGGTTATGTAATTCCCCAGCGACATTTGAGAGTTGATGGAGGCGGTGCTGGCAGGTCTGCAATGGGATATCTGCCTAATATATTTAGATGATGTCATAACTTTCGGAAGAAGTTTTGATGAGGCTGTGGAAAATCTGAAGCAAGTATTAGACAGACTTAGAGGAGCAGGACTCAAATTGAAACCAAAGAAATGCGAACTGTTTGCGAAATCTGTGCCATTTCTGGGCCACATTATCTCCAATGAAGGTGTAGCAACTGACCCAGAAAAGATTAAAGCTGTTCAGGACTGGCCTGTGCCAATCAATCAAACAGAAATAAGGAGTTTCCTTGGATTGTATGGATATTATAGGAGATTTATAAAAGATTACGCTGAAACAGCAAAGCATTTGCATACACTGACAGAGAAAGGGAGGCCATTTGTTTGGACTGACCAATGCCAAAGTGCGTTCGAGAAATTGAAGAAACACTTGACCGAGGCACCGATTCTTGCATTTCCTGACTTTAGCAAAGAATGTATTCTTGATACGGGTGCATCAGGCAACAGTATAGGAGCCGTGTTATCTCAGAAAATAGATGGCAAGGAAAGAGTGATCTGTTTTGGAACTCGTACGCTTAGTAAATCTGAAAGGCAGTACAGTGTTACCAGGAAAGAGATGTTGTCAGTGGTTTACTTTATGAAGAGACACAGGCGTAATCTTCTAGGGAGAAATTTCTTAGTGAGAACAGACCATAGTGCGATCAAATCACTGATGAAAACATAAGATCCAGAAGGACAAACTGCCAGATGGATAGAGACGTTGGCGTCATTCAACTTTGAGATACAACATCGTCCTGGGAAGAGGCATACAAACGCTGATGCATTGAGCAGGGTACCTGTAAGAAAGGAAAAAGAAAAGCAATATGTGAAAGCTACCTGTGCTCAAACAGAAGTATCAGAGGAAATAACTTCCCTAATTGATGCTTAGTAAGCCGATGAGGAGATCAAAGTAGTTCGAGGTTGGGTTGAGAAGGAAGAAAGGTCTGAGTGGGCAAATGTTAGTGGCATGAGTAGCCGAGTGAAATCATACTAGTCACAGTTTCAGAGACTATGCATACATGACAACCTTCTGTGTAGGATTTGGTATAAAGGAAAGAAACCTGTAAAATATCAGATCATCATTCCAAGAGACTTAAGAGCAACAGTCTTACACTACTGTCATGATTCCATCGTGGGAGTGCACTTTGGAATACGGAAAACGTTTGAGAAGGTGAGACAGAGATATTATTGGGCTGGACTTTACACATATGTAGAGCAATATGTGCGCAGTTGTGATTTTTGTTCAAGAGGAAAAGCACCACCTCGCACAAAAAGGGCCCCAATGACGTTGACAGGATCAGGATATCCTATGGAGAGAATCGCAACAGATATTTTAGGACCACTTCCGGAAACAGAGAGAGGGAATCGCTACATATTAGTAATCAGTGATTATTTCACGAAGTGGGTGGAGGCATTCCCTATTCCGGACCAAAGGGCAGAAACAGTGGCTAGATGCTTAGTAGAAGAGGTAGTTAGTAGATTTGGTGTGCCAAGCTATATTCATTCTGACCAAGGCAGACAATTTAAAAGTGAATTATATCAGGAAGTTTGTTTTCTTTTGGATATCAAGAAAACAAGAACGACACCTTATCATCCGCAAAGTGATGGAATGGTTGAGAGATTCAACAAAACATTGGAAAGCTTACTACGCGCATTTGTGAACGAAGAACATTCTGATTGGGATGAAAGGTTACCATATGTGCTGATGGCATACAGATCCTCTGTGAATGAGACAACTGGGTATACCCCAAATATGATGATGCTAGGTAGAGAGGTTACAGTTCCATTCGACATACAGTTTGCAAATCCGAACAACATCAAGGAGTTTCAGTCAGATTTTGCTTCCAAACTACAGAATCGAATGGAGCAGGCACAAGAAATAGCAAGAGAGCACATTCAAACAGAGATGAGACGTCAGAAGAGATATCATGATAACAAGTTGTTTTGGGAGAAATTTGAAAAAGGAGATGAGGTATATGTATTCTTTTTGAGGAAACATGTTGGCACATCGCCAAAGTTTACCTTTTATTGGCATGGACCATATGTTGTGATAGAGAAGTTTTCGGATTTGACCTACATGGTCAGAAACAAAGCCACAGGATTCCAGAAAGTGGTACACATTGACAGAATGAAACGGAGATATAAGAGAGAAGAGTCGGATGAAGTTTCAAGAGGAAACAATGAGGTAGAAGCGCTGACGCAAGAGGCGGATAGCCAGTCTTCAAATACACAACAGGAAGTTGTTGAAGAAAGCGGGGAAGGTCTATACGATCCTGAGGTACAAACTCAAGATTTTGAAGAGTTTGGAAGAGGAAGACGTGAGAGGCGTCAACCACAGAGGTTTTCTGATTGTCATGAAATTTTGGATCATTGAGTGTAAAAAAACGAATGAGAAAAGAAAACCAAAAAAAAAAATGTTCATGAAATAATGCTCAATCAAGTCAGTGAAGGGATAGATAAACATGGAGCCAGATGACAGAATGAATCTTTATTAGTTGATTAGAGGGAGATAAAGTAGAATCTGAAGAATTGCAAAACAGTTGTTTTGAGAGAACGTGCTGTAAGGCACCAAAAGCTTTAACAGGAAAAGTCGACTCATTTAGATAAACTTTTTAGGGAGAGATTAGTTTAAAACCCATGGGGTTAAGAAGAATGCATGTGTTCTGGGGATAATATTGATGGTAGTTAAGATTGTCTTGTAATTGTTTGAGGTTAAGTAACCTAACTAGCGTGTGTTTATAATAGTGTTTTACCAGTTTATGTTAATATTTTACAGAGGTTTGATTGAGTAATCCGGCCCCCTCCAACTAAAATGAATAGCTTTAAGTCGAGGCCATCATAGAGTCTGACGCCCGACCCACCGGCGTGCAATTAAAGAAGGCAGCATAGTTATCAACCATGATTGGGTTAAAAACTACTGTAAGCATGCAGACTGTCGCATAACATTCAAGTTATAACCTATACGTCTGTAACGTGTTATGATTTTTCTGAACTGAAAAGAAAAATCATTAATTCCTTTAAGTTTCTTAAATTTGTAAACCAAGTCACCATAAGATTCAGGTTCCGAAAGGCCCTCACTTAAAATAAAAATTAAAACTGAGATCCTTTAAGAGCAGCGAACACATTAATGAGAAATATGATGGACCATACCGCGGTTTCGACTATCAAAGTCTCGTCAGTGACCCTTTAGATTTGGCAACAAGAAGCCAAAGAGAATTACTGAAATTTTGCAACTTTAGACAGGGTAGTCGATACAAAGACTAGTATTATCTAAATGTGACCAAATATATTAAACATTGGTTAGAAAATGAATCTAAACCGATAATAAATTTCTGATTTCTCAGAATATCCTCGCTGATCTTAAAGGACCAAAAAGAAAATATAACCTGCACTATGGATGATGTACGGGGAGACTTTTTAGGGCCGCCACACGGCACAACACCAGCTGCAGTAATAGCAAATAAAAATTAAAACTGAGATCCTTTAAGAGCAGCGAACACATTAATGAGAAATATGATGGGCCATACCGCGGTTTAAAAGCGTCTTTAACTCAACATTATATTTGGAAATCAATTCATAGTGTCTACGATAAAGTTTAGAAAATGTTTTTCGAAATTTATGATACCGATAGCCCTGTTGGAGAAGTTTTTCCGTTAAACATTTATTTCGGCGTTGAAATCTGTAACATGACTCTAGCAAACCTAATAAGTTGCGAAATGTATACATCATAAGAAGCACGACGAGGAACGTCACCATCCAAGAAAGGAAAATTTACTATATCAAAATCAAAGTCATCGCGCTTATCATAAATTTTAGAAGAAACAAATCCATTTGCAACAGAAAGATGTAGATCTAAAAAGGGGCTTCGGTATCTGAGATATTGGCTTTGTTCAACTGAAGTTCAGGTGGATAAATTGGATTGACCATACCTTCAAAATAAGGGTTGTCAATGTTCAAAAGGTCATCGAGGTACCTAGATGTGGAATTAAAAGCCTCGATAACATCAGCTTGATTATCATGGTTAAGAAAATCCATAAAATCTCTTTCGTAGCAGTATAAGAATAAATCAGCTACGAGAGGTGCGCAATCTGTACCCATCGGAATTCCAACAATTTGTCTGTATAACTTGGTCCCAAATCTAATATAAATATTTCAAGGAGATAACATAAGGCGTCGCACACATTCTGACATGACCAAAGTGTATACCGACTTTGGTCAGAGGAAGTGAAAAAAGCCTTTCTGTCATTACATGCCAAATAAAGTGAACCATAGTTTTTTAATGCCCTTTTGAAGGTCCACTCTATCAAATCCAGAAGTTTTTCTTTAATTAGATTATGTAGTAATGTTGTATACAGAGTAGAAAAATCATATGTGGACAAGCTTGTCGCACGGAACCCTCTACACTTCAATTTACTGAGCACCTCACCAGAATTTTTTATTGACCAAAACCAATTTTTATTAGAAGTTGTCTAGCATTGCGCTAACAACAAGCAGTAGTCGAGATAGTAGAGTTAGTTGTTATGTGAGATAGAGTATTTGGTGGTGTGAAGTCAGAGAAAACTTCATTGCTTACTTGTATTGCACTAGGAGCATTTAGGTTGTTTCAGAACGAGTGGTTCTGAAATTTGTGTTGTTCAGAAGACAGAGGGTCGTTCTGAATCATGGGTAAATTGCATTTGTTAAATTATTCATTGTATTTTCAAAATCATTGCAAATCATTGGGAAATCATTTGTTTTAAAATAAGTGGATTATTGAAATCATATTTATGCATAAATCTAATCATTTGGCAAAGCAGCCTGAGGAAATAGGCAATATGCAATTCATGTTTCATAACCGCTAGATAAGCTACGTTGTTACACAATAAATTCTAGACTATTAATTCTA